>CM062263.1:12549745-12916886 GCA_031216405.1 Syzygium malaccense
CACCATTGGATTTTTTTTCCTTTATTGGCCGGGGAAGCAACCTTAGTTCTTGTTATCAATATGCCAAAATCCATCCTTCGCTTTGGCAGCACGCATGAGTCTGAGAAGGTTATTAGTAGTATATTACGTCTTGCCTGCCATGATACAGTTTTATGCTGATTAGAGCACATTCACGATATGTCCTATTCTATCGCATCATTTTCTTCACTTCTTTATGCTGGGTCTGGCAGAGCTTTGGACTTTCTTTGACCATAATGTTTTTAATCTGAGTTGCAGCAAGAGAGACCGGCTCTCCCAGACAATATATCCCCCGATCTCGCCTTCATCATACAGTCATGCTGGGTCGAGGACCCTAACATGAGACCCAGCTTCAGCCAGATCATCCGCATGCTCAATACTTTTCTCTTCACTCTTTCGCCCCCTACACAATCCTCACAAGAACCAGATTCCAACGAGGCTGCAACAACTAGTAACGGCACCATGGCACTGTCCACTGCTCGAAATAAAGGGAAGTTTGCTTTTCTTCGCCAACTTTTTGCCGCTAAAAGAACTAGGAACTCGCAATGACCCGGTGGAATCTTGGGAAAGCTTTGAGTTCCAATTTTGAAGGGTCGTGGCCTTTTAGTAGTTGGTGCAACCTTTGTAGAGTATTTTGAGTAGCTGAACAGCGATGAGTAGCGGCGGAGGGATGGGAGGGATAAAAGCAAAATATTCAATACAAGTAAGTAGGACTGCTATTTCTTGATGATATCATAAAGGAAGGAAATAGAATAGCAAGAATTCTCTTCATAATGCCACTTATCCTTTCGACTGATCAAATGCCCTGTGGAATTGAGGAAAAGTCGCACTATACATCGAGATCTCGATTACTTTGCAACTGTTGTTATCGAACGACGGACGGGGAATGGTCATTTTGTGAATGCGAGTCATGTAGGGTAAAGGGTTAGTTGAGGATCCATAGATCTGGCCAGCTTTGAGCATTTGTCGAAGTGGGGCTGTCTTATCTTATATCATCCCTTTTGCTTCATCTATCAGCAAAATAAAAGCATCATGTTTGTGTAGCTGATAACTTCATTTGCAGAAAAAAAGTACGAGAAATCTCCTGGTTCTGTTTCTGCTGTGATGCTACCGAGATGTATGATCCAGCAGTAGTTCTAGAGTGGGGAAATGTGGGATCCATGATTGGGTAAAGTGACACTTCAAAAGGACCTTTGAAGCTTATGGATCTCACGACAAGACCTGCTCTAAAGGGGGAAAGTGGGCAATGTGAGGGCACATGGTGGTCTCCTTACAAAGTGAACACATTGCCTCCCCCTTTTTGAATCAAAGCCGATGCATTTTGAGACTTTGAGAATTACCGCTTTGCATCGATTCGATTCGACAGCTGCGCGTGCCCGTATTATTATCCGGCGTCGTTAAATTGGAATCGGTGCGCGTGGTGGAAAGCCGGTGGGGCCGATCGTTTCGCGTCGTCCATAGAGCTATTTCCAGCTCTTCAGTTGGCAAAGAAAACCTTCTGGCTCTTGCAATATGAATCCTATCGGTACGAAACAGCCGAGACCATCCAAAATATGAACTTTCGACTTGTAGGTGGAATTATGTAAATTCCTTTTATATTCATTAACTAATTAAAAGACGAGGGTCAAAATTTGGCGGGAGAATCAATGAGTGAGTACTCGGCCTCGAAAAATCCTGAACCGATGCTTTCCTTTCGACCCTCCTTCCGCTCTCTTTTCTTCCATGCTTTCGACTTACCGGCTTTTCTGGACAAGATATTAATCAAGATCCAAAGCCCTCGGTCCGAAACATCAGCACAAATCTCTGTTTTTACTTTTCTTTGGCCATAAATGCTCAGGTTTTACGGACCGAGAAAGGGCAGTCGCCACGTGGCGCGAGGCGTTTGGCCGGGGCGCGGCTGTCGTCGTGCGGTGCGGGCCCCAACGTTTCGGTCGGGGGGAGGGGGAGAGAGAGAGCGAGAGATCGGGAAAGGGCGGGAGAATTTAAGGCGGGCAGGCCAATGCGGGTACGGGTCCTTTTCCCGACTGGCCCACCCATTTGGAGACACGTGTCCCCCGTCGCTTTTCGAACGCGTCTGTGCACGGTGCATTTAGTGCCTCCCCTTTCTCTCTCCTTCGAATCGGGTTGTCCCGGTCTCTCTCTCTCTCTCTCGGTGGGGGCCACCTCCTTTTGACCTTTTCAGATTCGCGGTTTGTCTAGTGGAATGCGTAAGCATATATGACAAATCCAGACTCATGCACCAATAACAAATTTTTCCAAAATCAAATTATTTTATCACTAAAAATTCTAAATTAATATATTTATGATAAATTTACCAATTGTTAGTTCCCGTTAAATTTTACAGTTAAATTGCTGAATTGAAAGACACGCGATAGTTGACGGGTGTACTAATTAAGGTTTTACCTTTTGCTTGTCTGACATATCTAGTTTCGCTAAAAAATGATGTCCTAGGAGATGGTACCAGTATGGAGTTTTTTGTGATATTAATCCACTTTAACAGAAATTAACGGATAATAAATTTATTACAAGTGTACCAAATTTATAATTTTAAATGGTCAAAAAATTAGTTTAAGATAAATTTGGTTTAGGGTTTTTGGTAATAAAAAAATTAATTTTTGGTAAATTTATCGCAACCAATTTAAGGTTTTTCATAATATTAACCCTTGAGTAAATCATTTTTTTGGTTTTTTTGAACATTTTATATTTTCATTAATTTTTGGAGAAAAACATCGTATGTGCCTCAAATCGACCACAACTATTTCGATAAATCTATGTTTTTAAGGGCTAATATCATGAAAAATCCTAAACTAGTACATCTGTGACAAATTTATCCCAAACTAATTTATTTACCACCAAAAACCCCAAAGTAGTACACCTGTGACAATTTTACGAGCGTGCCAATTTAGGGTTTTACCCGTTGTTTATCACAAATTTGCCAGATTGTGATTTTTCATGATATTAAACAATTTAACAGAAGGCAAATTTGTCACAAGTATATCAGTTTGGAATATTTGGTGGTCAAAAAATTAGTTTAGAGTAAATTTGTTATATGAGTATCAGATTAGGGTTTTTGGTATGAGGTAACTCTATCAAATATGTACCGATTTAGAATTTTTCATGATATTAATTATTTTTTAAATACTGCTACTAGTATTTCGTTATTTGTAATTCCCAATATAAAAAGGTCCCTATGGAAATTAGTATCTTGAGATTTGACGAGACGTGTAAGTGATTTATAATTGCATTTTCGTTTTTTCAACTTTTTTGGCCACCTACCAGTGCCCTATTGCTAGGCCTAGTGGCCTATGAAATAAGGAGGAGGGTGAGGTACCGAGTTCGATTTTCCAGCGACAAAATAAGTAGCCCTTTGACCAAAAAAAAAATAAGTAGCCCAAAAAGAAAAAAGCTAAATACCTTCAAAATTTTCAAATTAGTAGGTTTGTGTCTTATTTGTCCCAAATTAATTTTCGTCTCACGAAAAATCCTAAAATAATATACCCATATTACATTTGCTCTAATTTTACTATAAGATTTTAGTAAATTTATCATGGATATATCAATTTAAAATTATTTTGTGAATTGAAAATTAATTTGAGAGTAAATGTTTTGTGCGTATCGGTTTGAATTTTTTTTACAATAATAACAAAAAAGAAGCACTTTATTTTTACTACGTAAATTTTCAAGAATGCCTTGATAGACTTATCGATCCAAGCTTTTCAAATGAGAGAAATGATCAGATTGATCCACATAACTTTGGGACGCACAAGAAATTCACCAGAAAAAAAGGGCATTTGTTAGCAAGTGTGTCACTGTTGGCTCTTGCGTCTCACTAAGTACGATATTTTCCAATCCAACAATAGATTAAGGTATACAATACAAGCGGGACTATTTGATACGACAAACATCTCCAGAAAAAAGAGATTCATGGAGTATTGTCTATTCTTTAATTTTCAACTAAGATTGATGTGGCCTACCAAAGTTGGTATTGGCTACAAAATGTAGGCTTTTTCATCACATGGAACTCTGGTGGTATGACTGCTGAAAACCTGCACCATTTAGTGCAGGTACCATAAGTCGATGGCTTTAATCAAAGCGCTTCAAGGATCATGTTGGATTTCAATTAGTTTCTCTGACCCTCTTTAATTAACCTAATCTATCTATAATCATAACCGAGACATAAATTGAATAGATGGACCAAATCTTTGATAGAGTCTTTCGCAAAGGTCAGTAATGGCAGCAGAAAGACATGTGAAGAATGCTAGGCATATTGAAATTGGCTTATAGAAGATAGACGGACAAGATCGATCATGTGACATATTATATACTTAAATAAAGT
This sequence comes from Syzygium malaccense, assembly GCA_031216405.1. Taxonomy (NCBI): domain Eukaryota; kingdom Viridiplantae; phylum Streptophyta; class Magnoliopsida; order Myrtales; family Myrtaceae; genus Syzygium; species Syzygium malaccense. The sequence goes on from CM062263.1 coordinate 12,554,100, forward strand.
AGCCAATTGATCCGTACTCAATTTGAATGTGTCCAGACATCTATACGTATATTGAAACTCCCAACGTCTATATGACCATAAATAGCTTCCCGAGGTAATCGATCGTAACTTAGGTTCAAGATTGCATATAGGATTCGTGCCAAATATGTTACTGACGAATATTGTTCTTAGTCTCTTTTAGTAATTCTAATTATGCAGGCTAGTTATTGAAGCTCGTACATCAATTAACGAGACAACACACGAGATGTTGATCGATTAAAGGTTTTGCCTCGTTAACATGCTATATTCGAGAACAAGATACATACCTGAGTACGTGCATGACGGGTGCAAAATGTTCATCACAGCATTTCATGATTGAGGTTTTTCGTTGAGCTGCAATGGAACATCTATCATTTTTCAAAAGTATATCTAGATATTGACGATGGTTGCACTCTTACATACTTGAAAGTTATGATTCTTTACAGTGCTCCATATGAATTCCCTTGGCGACTGCATAATTGGATCACGAGGTACAATATCCCCATCACATCAACTCAAATCAATAGATCTTACAATCGAGATGCAACGAGAACAATTTTCTTAGATAGTCTGTTCAATATCCGTACAGGTCTTAATGCTAGTGATGCACATTGCGTCTACATGAAAATATGCAAATCTTTCATCCCATGAAACCCAAGATTTTTGCCATGATTTTTCACCGCTTCTTAACGTACTGTCTGACCACACACCAAGAGTCAAACTCAGTGAATAAATGGCCTTGGACATCATCCCAACCACCAAAATTTACCACCCTTCGTCTCATGCAAAGACACGTGGCTCTCATCGACTCTCTCCTCGCTTCAAATTTTCTCTATATAAACCTTCCAAAAGTTCAGATCCTCCTCTCCCTCGCCATCAAAACCATCATCCAATTCCATAAACCCTGACTGTCTCTCTCGCTCCCGCTCTCCGTTCAACAACTCCTCCAAGAATGGCTGATCTCTCCAAGCTCTCTTGCTTCCTCCTCCTCCTCGCCTGCCTCGTGGCGGCCTCGTCGCCGGCTGCTCGCGCGGCCGTCACCTGCCCCCAGGTCTCCACCGCCATGGCCCCCTGCATCGGCTACCTGAGGGGTGTCGGCCCCTTGCCCGACACCTGCTGCTCCGGCGTCCAGTCCCTCAATGGCGCGGCCCAGACCACCGCGGACCGCCAGGCAGCGTGCCGGTGCCTGCAGACGGCTGCCGGGAGCATCCCGGGGATCAACTTTAACCTCGCTGCCGTCCTCCCCGGGAAGTGCGGTGTCAACGTGCCTTACAAGATCAGCCCCTCCACCGACTGCAACTCGTAAAATTCTCCGCCATCTTCTTTTTCCTCTTTCCCTCTCGCCATTCATCATTCATTTCCAGACTACATTGCACTCTTGGGTGAACTAAGCTTCACACAGACTGCGTACGATACAAAAACTCCATCACTTAACGTTGCTTTCTTTCTCTGTTGGCTTGTTTTGCAGCGTGAAGTGAGGTTAATGAGCTCAGTCGTCGCTGATGATGGTAGGGTCATGTTGAAGATGATGATAATAAGAGGGACGTGGATTAGTTCGCTGTATCTGCATGGCATGCTTTGTCGTTTTGTAGTAGGAGGTCTCGTGTCTGTTTTCTGTCTACGTACTATATCTTTATATTATGTGCTTCGGCCAGTGAAATTATCTCCACTTGGTGTTTCTCTCTTTCTGATTTCCTCTGAACCGCCACTGCAACATTGCAAATTAACGTTCGGATACCCTAATAATCCGTGAGACAAGAGACAAAACTGCTACGAAACCCTAATCAGCAACCTTTCACCCGAACAATAATAGAATATATATCACCAAATTTGTCATTACCAGTTCCGAAAATGATGTGCGAGTGTCACCGTGCGATACTTTCGACCTTCATTTAATTTCTTCGCAGTTGAAATTATATCAACAGTTGTTCTCCTGGTCAAAAGTCCTTTGGGAAAGTACACAGGCTTTATAGAGTGTTTAAGTGTTACTTATTGCGCCTTACATTTTCGATACGTTGAAGAAGCGTAAATGGAAAGTATCTTAACACGTCACGAACTTAAACGTTTTAACTTCTGACTTTTCCTGTTGCTTACTGTATGAGAGTTTATTTCATTTTCCCCTCTAACATGTTCTTCTGACTACCCAAATGATCAAATTCAATGCGTACAACTTCTTTGGCTGGACAAAAAGAAATGCTTCAGCGTTCTCTTTGCCTCTTGTCGCGGATTAAGGCGAAGAAATATCTATGATTTGACTTATAGATATGTTCGAAGATCATTTACCGGTCAGTTCGATTTATCGACGAACATCGCTCCAGAGTTAACTCTAATGTAATACCTTAAAACACTCGAGGAGTTTGCTCTATGATTCAAAAATAGAAGTTAATTCATGAAGTTTCACGAATTACCCTTTTCGAAAAACTCTAATTCTAGATTGTTAAATAAAATGTTTTATCGAAGTTTACAATGGTAATTGTGATATTTAGTGGGCGGTTGTTACTCAAAGCCTACTTTGTCCCTCTTTCGTGAGAAAATATTCAGTGCTAACTTAGCACCACGTCATCGTCCTATGTGGCGTGCATGTTCCATTCAGAGTCCGACACGTGTCGGCTTAGCTGGAAAATGAAAAATTGAAAAAGCCTTGCAGGGGAAACGACAGAGCAACAGTAAACACCAAAAATTAAAAGCCCGCTCCAATTCTCTCTCTCTCCCTCCTCTTTTCAATTTTCAGCTTTGCCTTCTCAACGAAGAGACTCTCTCTCTTTCTTTCTCCAGCACTTCGATCCCGAGCCCCCTCCCCCTCCGCCTCCGCCTCCGCCTCTGGAGCCCGGCTCTCTCTCTCTCTCTCTCTCTCTCTCTCTCTCTCTCTCTCTCTCTCTCTCTCTAGCACTCCCCCCACCGCCTCCGCCTCTCCCAAAAGCCCCACCGGTCGCTCCAAGCTTAGATCTGCCTCTGGCACGTCGCCCCCCCCCCCAAAAGTCCCGCCGATCGCAGCTCTCGTCGACTCTCGGCTTCCTCGGATAGCATCGCCTTGTGCCTTTTGCGGACAACATCACCACCGTGCTTGGTTGCTGTTCTGTGTTCTTTCACGACACCGCCGTAGCTGCTGTGCTATCGCCGTGCCGAACCAGCCCCGCGTAGCGTCAACCGCTGCCATCACCGTTTGACGCCACGCCAAGCCCGCTAATCGCAGAGCCGCTCTCGTCCGTGCCGCCGTGTTGCCGTCCCGACACTGACAGGAGCTTGCCCCGGGCCACCCACATCCTAGCCGCCGCTGGCCACCGGGACCCGAGCCCCCTCTGCCTCGGCGTCAACCATGAGGGAAGCTTTTTGCTTTCCATTTCGGGTCAACCAGCTTGGCTTATTGCTCTGGCGAATATGTTTGTGTTGTCCATGTGATTGGAAGCTATCAGGTAGATATTGCGTCTTTTCATGTTCTTCCCCTAATCCTCCTGCGATTATTAAACTGTTTGTTAAAGTTGATATGTTTTTAACTCCGGCCGTGTCTCATTACTTGTTTATTCTGTTGAAAGTTACCGGAGAACCTTTGATTCAGCGCAAGGATGATACTACAGCTATTCTCAAATCTCGACTTCAGGCGTTCCATAAGCAAACTGATCCGGTACCTACACGTTTTTCCCTTTTAATCTGCTCTCTCCTTCAGGTGAGGATTTTGTTTCTTTGCTTTGCTTGGAAATTAAAGAAGAGCTCGAAAGGTATAGCTTTTCGTTTATAAATTTGGTCAAGATTAGTTGTTTGTTTGAGTCTATGGAAGCTTAGGTTTCATTTTTGGTACTTTAGAAGCTATTGCGAAGCGTGTTATTAGATGGATGTCAAGTTAAATCGGTTCGGCGGTCATTGTTCGAGGATGATGTTTTCCTAAGGCGTGGTGTTTTCATAGTTATGATCATCTATTTGCAGTTGATACAAGTGTTTTTTGGCAACCTTCGAGTGCTTATTAAATAGTGATCAATCTGCTTGGTCACACAAATAATCTCGCATCATATGTGAGATAAGTTTCTGTACTGAATCGGTTGGCTAATTCAGCACTTTTCTTGTGATTCTCTCTGTCTATCTATGTGGGTCTATCTTATTCAGCTTATTCATTATCTATATACCTGCATATGCATGGCCTGACTTTGTAGGTGATCTGCAATGAAGTGAGGTATGTGTTCGACAGAGATTGAAGCTGAAAAAGATCGGTCAAACACGAAACAATGTAGAGTCTGAAGCTTGGAGATTGGAGGGAACTTGGTCTAAAGTTTATAGCCTCAAAAACAATTCTGTGGTTTAATGTACCTATAGAAACACGAAAATGGTGGCAAAATATATCTATTTGGTCAAGTCTCGTATGTGGTGATATACATTTGGGAAATCTGGAAAGATGAGATGTTTATGAAGAAACCGATGTCAAATTCTAGCTGTGGCAATGAGCTAATCTTGCCAATGCCATGCATATTAATTGTAATGTGTGCTTTGTGGGAAGTGAAAAAGCAGGAGTTTTTTGTGCCAGCTAAAATTTGTGTTTGGCAATTGCACTGTTACTGTGTAAAAGGCGGTTTTGTGGAAGTTTGTGTTTCATGAACGGGTGCAGTATGCAAACTCTGCGTCACAACAGGTGCTATATAAGGACTTCCTCTACAGTTAGTTGCTTCAATGGTGGTTTTGATGTCCTAGGAGGATGAAAGGATGACGGGGCTAAAGAGGCCGTTCTCACATGAGCGCTAATATTACAAAGTTCGATCAACTTTAGCAGTTTCTTTATATTCTGATAAACCAAGAAAAGCACTCTCCATGGACTTGCTATACGGCTGTAGATGATTGGGGAGGTAAATATAGGCTTGGAAAAATTCGTACTTATTATCTCCTGTCCTAATACCATGTATAATTTTGTGGAATCATTATAAAATGTTTTAAAAATTTAAGCTGTTACATGAAAGTGTAATTTAATATTTAAATATTTTAATAGTCAGCATTTTGTGGGTTTCTATGCTTTGTACATAAAGTCGTTAGCTTGAAAATGAGTTCGAGCGAGGCGCTGCAGGTGCATGACACTGTCACAAAACTGTCTTTCGTAACGTGACTCTGCATCATGGGCATTTCACTTTGCAAAGATGAATATGTCGAAAGCTTATTGGAGTTGTTTCTACTGTCGATGGTGCCCTTACTTCAATCAAGAATGAACCTTTTGTTTTTGGGTGAATAACACACTTCAAAACTGGAAAGAATCAAGCCACATACATCTTTTTCCCTCTCTACTAGCACTGAAAACAGACAAGCCTGAGACAAGAAAAGTTTTGACATATAGACTCAAAAACTAAGAATAATACACTTCCCTTTAAGTTGATTTCAAGTCCATTAACTTCCAATTTTCTTCACTAACAAATGTTTACACTAGAAAGATGCCGTTGGGATCCCGTGGAAACAAGGCAAAAGTTCTGTTCAAGTGACAACAATTTGTACCAATTCGCCACTGTGTTTATCTCCACCCATAATTTGCATGAATCTACATTGTTGGGGCGACCCCACTTTCACCTTGTAAGCTGGTACATAAGTGTAGATCTAAGAGTAGAATTGGTAAGTCTTGGCCTGGAGTATGATCTGCCTCAATCCTTCAATAGGCACTAAGATCATCAAGAGAACTCCAATCACAATGCATATCTGACATGATAAACGAACCCGAGTTAGACCGGCTCACTTATCAATCTTAAAGGAAAAACAATGAACAAAAATCAAATTAAAGAAAGCATACCCAGTTTGTCCACCAAGACAAGCTGAACCTCCTCGGCTTATAAATTGCAAGCCACATTATGCAGGGAAACTAAAAACAGAAATGGTAGAAGCCAGAAGAGTAAGACTAAGTGATTATGCACATTGGCAATTTGGTAAGAGATTCAAAATACATGTCTTGCTTATATGGGTACACTTACAAAGTATGTGGTACGGGCAAAAGCGAATCCTCTTAAGAAGGAAAAAGGACCACCGAAGAAGGGGAAAGTAATGCCAAATCAATTCCAGAGTTCAATTATCTCTCAATAAAAGTGAAAAGGTTATCTAATTTGAAAGGAGGAGATATCATGGAATGGAGTCTAAATACACTTACCAACAAATATATTGCACGATACAAACTGGAGTGTTTGAGTGCGGTTAAAGTGCAATTTCTTCACCAGTACAGTTTCTATCATGTCAAACACCGGCATTGCATAAATCTGCCAGGAGAAATCGTACATGAGATCTGGTAAAACCGGTCCAACCCCCCCAAAAATCGCAGGAGGATTAGGGGAAGAACATGAAAAGACGCAATATCTACCTGATAGCTTCCAATCACATGGACAACACAAACATATTCGCCAGAGCAATAAGCCAAGCTGGTTGACCCGAAATGGAAAGCAAAAAGCTTCCCTCATGGTTGACGATGAGGCGGAGGGGGCTCGGGTCCCGGTGGCCAGCGGCGGCTAGGATGTGGGTGGCCCGAGGCAAGCTCCTGTCAGCGTCGAGACGGCAACACGGCGGCACGGACGAGAGCGGCTCTGCGATCAGCGGGCTTGGCGTGGCGTCAAACGGTGATGGCAGCGGCTGGTGCAACGCGGGGCTGGTTCAGCACGGCGACAGCACAGCAACTACGACGGTGTCGTGAAAGAACACAGAACAGCAACCAAGCACGGTGGTGATGTTGTCCGCAAAAGGCACAAGGCGATGCTGTCCGAGGAAGCCGAGAGTCGACGAGAGCTGCGACCGGCGGGACTTTTGGGGGGGGGGCGACGTGCCAGAGGCAGATCTAAACTTGGAGCGATCGGTGGGGGGAGTGCTAGAGAGAGAGAGAGAGAGAGAGAGAGAGAGAGAGAGAGCCGGGCTCCAGAGGCAGAGGCGGAGGGGGAGGGGGCTCGGGATCGAAGTGCTGGAGAAAGAAAGAGAGAGAGTCTCTTCGTTGAGAAGGCAAAGCTGAAAATTGAAAAGAGGAGGGAGAGAGAGAGAATTGGAGCGGGCTTTTAATTTTTGGTGTTTACTGTTGCTCTGTCCTTTCCCCTGCAAGGCTTTTTCAATTTTTCATTTTCCAGCTAAGTCGACACGTGTCGGACTCTGAATAGAACATGCACGCCACGTAGGACGATGGCGTGGTGCTAAGTTAGCACTGAATATTTTCTCCTCTTTCCTACTCTCCATGCACACAGGAAACAACGTGCTTTCCATGTTACTATTGCGAAACATTTCAACCGAAAAGTATATTAAAATCATTATGTACGGAAGTATATTGATATGGACTCCAAATCAGCCTCAGGTTCTCCTCCATATGGGTTAATTTCGATGCATCCCAATAGGTACGTATATTTCGAGAATGAATTTGAAGATAATGAGAAAATAGTGTTGAAATATCTCGTGCGCTTGACAATGGATCATACATGCTCGTTCATGTACACGTGATTCATCTCGAGTTTTTAGATTGACTTTTCTAATAAATAAGATTAAGGGTGTGCTTGTTCGAGGGAAAGTGTTTTTTGAGAATCCGTTTTCCGGACTTTCACTCGTTTGGTTCGCCGAAAATGATAAGTCAACTGAAAATACGTTCCGATCAAGGAAAACATTCATGTATAAAATTAGAAAAGTGAATATCCTAATCATAGAAGGTGAAAACACATTTTGCGAAATTGCTTATCTTGAATTTATTAATATTTTTTCTTTTCTTTTCTTTCTTTTTTTATTTTCTTTTTTCTTTTCTTTTCTTTCTAAGAAGGAAAACATTTATGTATTTTCTTTTATTAATAAAAATAATTTATAAATATATAAAAAGATAAATTTTTTGGATAATTTTTACCATCAAATTTTTCTCGTCAAACAACCGAAAATGCTTTTCAAATATTTTTTAGGTTTTAACTAAATATAAAAAAACGAAGTATAACTTCCTCAAAAAAAATTTTACAAAAATAATATTTTTTTACGAAATAAATGCAAATAAAAAAAGAAAATGAAAGCGAGGGAGTATGCATGTACCTTTTCCGGTATGATTGACATAAAGAAACTGACCATTTGCTCTGATCTGTCGTATCAAAGTCGGATTCAAAAGTTCAAACTGTTTCGTAAAGCCTAGAGAAAATATGTGCTTACCGGTGGTATGTCGGTAAGGACAAAAGCAGTGTTTTTGAAATATGCATACCCTTGTCTGCCCAAAAAATAAAAAAGAAATATGCATACCCTTGCACAAATTACGACTTGACTGTGCTTCTGGCCCTCTTAGTAAACATACTAAAGGCCATCTGTCATCCTATTAAAAACAACATCATTTGATGTTCACGCCATATTTTTACACCATAGATTAAACTAAACCACGTCAATAATATTACATCATGATCTGGGTTCTAGCATCTCAAGTGTCTCAAGCACGCAATGTGAGCTACTACCACAAAATGAACAAATCATAAAATCGATACTACGAAACTCGTTTCTTCCTCAGAAAAATAAATAATTTAAAAAATATTTTTTAAAAAAATAATGCTTATATCCCTTGAAAGTATTAGTCAATAAAAAATATTTTTATCATCCACAATAATTTATGTCTAAAAATTTACATAGACAATGAAAAAAATTTCGTTCATTCATTTTTATAATGGTACAAACGAAGATATTTTCTAGATTATTCATTTTTCATGAAATAAACACATTCTAAAATTTAGGGGTGAGCATGATTTGAATGGGCAGTTCCCACTTTGAAATCCGAAATTGCTCATTAAAATCCGGTTTCGAAAAATTAGGACCTGGAACCGCCTATTGAACAATGGATCCACCCGGAAACCGGACCACCGGTCCGGTCCGATTCTCGGGTGGGTCTTGTCCATTTCCTAACATTATCTCCCTCTGTCTCTTCCCCTGAGAGTCAAGGTTTACAATCTATTTCCCCTCCTTACAGCAGTTATCTTCCCTCTGCATTTCCAGCAAATGCAGCAACGTTTTGACCCTTGTTTTGTCACCTCAAATGACCTCTCAAATGGTCAAAATACGAGCTGCAATTTCCGCCCATTTTTGGCTTAAGATTGTTGCCAATCCTTGTCCATTTCCCTGTTTGTGTAGCTCCTGCAATAGTCCAGTTTTTTTTACTGAGTTCTTTGCCATTTGCAACTCTCACGACAGCAAACTCTCTAGATTCAATCACATTATAGATGCTGAGGTCTCTGTGCAGAATTTCCAGGTGAGGACTCTCCTTGTTGGAGCTATAATTTCGTCCAACTTCCAGCTGGAACCACCGAGGGGGAACGCCGGCTAGATTAGGCATTTAGACCTTTTTCACTTTTTAAAAATTTAAAAATTAAAATATATATTACCAATCCAGTCTAGATGGGCGATTCTACATCTAGAATCGGGAATCGGACCGGTACCCATCAATTCCAATAAATTGAAACTGGGAACCAGACTGGTTTCCTTAAGAACCACCGGTTCTGGACTGGTCAAATCCAGTTCCGGGTGGTCCGGACAATTCCCGGTTCCTTTATACACCGCTACTAAAATTCATCCGAAATTTTGATAGAACATCCCCACTTCCCACGAGGCTAAGACTGCAATGATTTTCGATGTTCCGGAAATGTGAGGGAGACGAAATTCAACAGAGCACATCGGAGAAATCGCAACCACTATCTCATGCAAGCCATGTTCAATCCACACATCAAAAGACATCATCCTAGGTTCTAATTCAGGTCACCCAACAGCCTACTTTACTTCTGGGTGGCGCTAATTTCGCAAATTTGAAGATGACATAGGTGAACCCGTTTGATTTGCCACATGAGCTTGTCTTTTTTTTAAGATCTTATCGTGTAGATACGTCGTGCCTTAGTTCGGTCGTTTCTTCATCAGCTTTTCTCCTTTCCTGGGTCTTCTTCATGCCTCGTTAGGTCCGAGGCACTTGTCATTTCACTTTAGTTTATAAAATGGAGAAAGACCCTAAAAGTTGATATGATTTCACAGATTTTACGTATCGTTGAGTCAAAGTCGGCACGGTTTTCTTAGGGATGAGATACGAAGAAACTTTTCGAAGATTGGAAAATTACACAACGTTGTTAGGTTGAAAAGCAATATATGCAAAAAGAAAACCCCAAGTGCTGACTTGGTCGGACCATGTATATATCGAAAAATAGTGTGTATAAACTTGTTAATTAGTGGCCCTTGGTTTTGGTTTTTAAAGCAAAAAAAAACTAATATGGACTTTTCTACTGTAATTTATGAGCAATTATGCATAATCCTTACATGAAGAGATTAAAAAATGCCATTGCAATTGCCAAAAACACAGGGCCTTATATTTCAGAATTTGCATATATTGAAATTTTTCTAGAATTTGACGATTAAGAAAAGTTACGTTGCAATATTTGTGAAAATTTTTAATAAGTGATAAATATAAGGGTTAATACCATAAAAAACCCTAAATTAATACACCTCTAACAATTTTGCCCCGATCTAATTTTTTTATCATAAAAAATCTCAAACTAGTACGCTTGTGACAAATTTACTATGAACTATTTTTTTAACCATAAAAAACCTATAACGGTACGCCTGTGACAAATTTGCCATGAACTATTTTTTTTACGATAAAAAACCCCACACTGGTACACTTGCGATAATTTTGTCCCGAACTAATTTTTTTATCACAAAAAACTCCAAATCGGTACATCTGTAATAAATTTATCCTCATTTAGTGTCCATTAAATTAGATTAATATCACAAAAAATCACAAATTGTTAAATTTGTGATAAACATAGGGGTGAAATCCTAAACCGGTACACCCGTCAACTACCACGTGTCATCAAATTTAGCAATTTGATAGTAAAATTTAACGGAAACTAATGGAGGGTAAATTTGTCACAGGTATACCAGTTTGGAGTTTTTTGTGGTCAAAAAATTAGTTTGGGGTAAAATTGTTACGGGTGTACCAGTGTGGAGTTTTTTGAGGTTGAAAAAATAGCCCGGGGTAAAATTATCACGAGTGCACCAATTTGAGATTTTTTGTGATAAAAAAATAGTTTTTAGTAAATTTGTCACATGTATACCGGTTTGGGACTTTTCATAGAATTAATCCTAAAAATAACTCCATACCCAATAAAAGGCACAACACCTAACTCCTAATCTAATTAACCAAATCTTAGACCTCATCACGAGGGCATTCTCTAGGAAAAAAAAATAGCATGAACTCATTGCACATACAATAGATTATAACGTAGGACAAGTCTATCGAAGTAATTTCTCGGGACCTCTCGATCACGCTCGGGTCAGTGCACGGCGCCGAAGGTTAAAAATAGCTAGTGGTGTCGACGCTTCTTTTGACTTTTCTTATCAATAGATCTTCAAATGGAGATCAAACTTTAGCCCCTGAATAGTACATATACACAAAAAAGAACAACCACGTCTAGATCAAAACAGCATTCAATTGAATACCCTAACTACAAACTAATCGCAATCCATAACCACCCGGCCCCCACACACTACACGTGTCGCGATCTCAGGCCCTCTCCCTCTCCTATATAATTGCTATCCTGCCTCACTGGACCTTCACACTCTCGCTACGTACAGATCCACTGTAATCCCATCCCACCGTCCAGCACTTTGCGCTTTGTTCGTGGCATCCGCTGCCGTTTCGAGACATCATGGCGAGCTCTGGGTTCTCAAGGCTAGCGTGCATGGCCCTCCTGTGCCTGGTGGTGGCCTCCTCCGTGGCCGAGGCCGCCGTGAATTGCAGCCAGGTGGCGAGCACCCTGGCCTCGTGCATCCCCTACGCGAGGAGCGGCAGCGGGCCAGTGCCGGCCGGGTGCTGCAACGGGATAAGGTCGATCAACAACACCGCCAGGACCACCGCGGACCGCCAAGCCACTTGCAAGTGCCTCAAGTCCGCCGCCGGCAACATCTCCGGCATCAACTACGGGGTCGTCGCCGCGATCCCCGGCACGTGCGGGGTCAGTATTCCCTACAACATCAGCTCCAGCACTAACTGCAGCAGGTTAATCACTCAACGTAGCATTTATATAATACTTATGTCGTCAACACCACGCACTGACAAGCATTACTCTGCAGTATACTCGTTAGTTCTTCATGAACTGATATCTTGACCTGCTATTCACCCTGCAAACTGATGACCCTTTTTCACTTTTCTCATGAACTGTCTGTTTTGTGTTGCAGCGTTGAGTGAAGATGGTGGAGAAGGATTCTGGGAACCGCATAAGTATCATTACTATTAGAGAATGAGTGCGTAGAGTGAGAAATAAAAGGGGCATGACACGTCCACATGAAGCTTCAGTGCTTCATGTTATTTAAGGTTGTTGTCTGTATCGGGTCTTTCTGTGCCGTGCACATTATCAATATTATGGGACCGAATGTAATATTTATTTGGCTGAGGTGATTGAGTGTGCCTTTTTCAATCTATCCCTCCCCTTTCTCCTCTTTTTGGTATGAGGTAACCCTATCAAATACGTACTAGTTTAAAATTTTTGTGATATTAATCATTTTTTTTAATACTGCTACTAGTATTTCGTTGTTTGTAATTCCCAATATAAAAAGGTTCTCATTGAAATTAGTATCTTAAGATTTGATGAGACGTGTAACTAATTTATAATTGCATTTTCATTTTTTCAACTTTTTTGGCCGCCTACAAGTACCCTATTGCTAGGCCTAGCGGCCTACGTATAAGGAGGAGGGTGAGGCACCGAGTTCAATTTTCCACCGACAAAATAAGTAGCCTTTTGACCAAAATATAAAAAAATAAGTAGCCCAAAAAAGAAAAAAGTTAAATACCTTCGAAATTTCCAAATTAGTAGGTTTGTGTATTATTTATCTTAAATTAATTTTCGTGTCACGAAAAATCCTAAAATAATATTCCCATATTATATTTGCCCTAATTTTGCTATAAGATTTTAGTGGGGAAAATTACCAAAAAAGTCCTAAATCTTTTGCAGTTGTGCCAATTCAGTCCTAAATCTTTTTTTTTGTCAATTCAGTCCTAAACCTTTTGCAAACCAGCCAATTCAATCCTTTTGACCGGGCGGCGCTGACGTGACTGCTGACCGACTGACATGGCGCCAATCGGCGTCTACATGGCAATATTTTAATATTTGTTTTTCTTTTCCTTCTCCCCCTAGCCTGTCCGGCCAGGGGGGAGGCTCGCCGGTGAGGGCAGAGCTCGCCCAAATCTGGTGAGGCGGAGCTCGCCAGATGTGGGAGAGGGCGGAGCTCACCCAGCCATGGCGAGCTGGGCCCTCGCCGCCACTAGGCGAGGGCGGAGCTCACCTAGCCAAGGCGAGCTCCGCCTCACCGGAGCTGGGCGAGCTCGCCATGGCTGGGTGAGCTCCGCCCTCGCCCAGATCTGGCGAGGCAGAGCTCGCCCAGCCATGGCGAGCTAGGCCCTCGCCACCGCTGGGTGAGGGACCAGCTCGCCTTGCCAGAGCTGGGCCCTCGCCGGCGAGCATCCCCTTGGTCGGATAGGCCAGGGGAGAAGGAAAAGAAATTTTTTTTTGAAAATAATAAAAAAAAATAAAATATTGTCACGTGGACGCCGCCCCGCGCCATGTTAGCGCCGGCCGACCAAAAGAACTGAATTGGCTGGTTTGCAAAAGGTTCAGGACTAAATTGGCAAAAAAAAAAGGTTTAGAACTGAATTGGTACAACTGCAAAAGGTTTAGGATTTTTTTGGTAATTTTCCCGATTTTAGTGAATTTGTCACGGATATATTAATTTAAAAAATTTTGTGACTTGAAAATTAATTTGAGAGCAAATATTTTAAGCATACTGGTTTGAATTTTTTTTATAATAACAAAAAAAAAGAAGCACTTTATTTTTACTACGTAAATTTTCAAGAATGCCTTGATAGACTTGTCGATCCAAGCTTTTCAAATGGGAGAAATGATCATATTGATCCACATAACTTTGGGACGCACAAGAAATTCACCAGAAAAAAGGGCATTTGTTAGCGAGTATGTCACCGTTGGCTCTTGCGTCTCACTAAGTACGATATTTTTCAATCCAACAATAGATTAAGGTAATACAATACAAGCGGGACTATTTGATACGACAAAAATCTCAAGAAAAAGAGATTCATGGAGTATTTTCTATTCTTTATTTTTCAACTAAGATTGATTTGGCCTACCGAAGTTGGTATTGGCTACAAAATGTAGGCTTTTTCATCACGTGGAACTATGGTGGTACGATTGCTGAAAACCTACGCCATTTAGTGCAGGTACCATAAGTGAATGGCTTTAATCAAAGCGCTTCAAGGATCATGTTGGATTTCAATTAGTTTCTCTGACCCTCTTTAATTAACCTAATCTATCTATAATCATAACCGAGACATAAGTTGAATAGATGGACCAAATCTTTGATAGAGTCGTTTGCAAAGGTCAGTAATGGCAGCAGAAAGACGAGCGAAGAATGCTAGGCATATTGAAATTGGCTTATAAAAGATAGAAGGACAAGATGGATCATGCGACATATTATATACTTAAATAAAGTAGCCAATTGGTCCATACTCAATTTGAATATGTCCACACATTTATACGTATATCGAAACTCCCAACGTCTGCATGACCATAGATAGGATCCCGAGGTAATCGATTGTAATTTAGGTTCAAGATTACATATAGGATTCGCGCCAAATATGTGACCGACAAATATTGTTCTTAGCCTCTTTTAGCAATTCTAATTATGCAGGCTAGTTATTGAAGCTCGTACATCAATTAACGGGACAACGCACGAGGTGTTGATCGATTAAAGATTTTGCCTCATTAACATGCTATATCCGAGAACTAGGTACATACCTGAGTATGTGCATGACGGTGCGAAATGTTCATCACAACATTTTATGATCGAGTTTTTTCGTTGAGCTGCAACGGAATATTTATCATTTCTCAAAAGTATATCTAGACATCGACGACGGTTGAACTCTTATGTACTTGAAAGTTATGATTCTTTACAATGCTCCATATGAATCCCCTCTGCGACTGGATAATTGGATCACGGGGTACAATATCCCCTTCACATCAGCTCAAATCAATAGATCTTACAATCGAGATGCAATGAGAACAATTTTCTTAGACAATCTGTTCAATATTCGTACAGGTCTTAATACTAGTGATGCACATTGCATCAACATGAAAATATGCAAATCTTTCATCCCATGAAACCCAAGATTTTTGTCATGATTCTTCACCGCTTCTTAACGTACTTTCTGACCACACACCAAGAGTCAAACTAAGTGAATATATGGCCTTGGACATCATCCCAAGCACCAAAATTTACCACCCTTCGTCTCATGCAAAGACACGTGGCTCTCAGTGACTCTCTCCTCGCTTCAAATTTTCTCTATATAAACCTTCCAAAAGTTCACAATCTCCTCTCCCTCGCCTTCAAAACCATCATCCAATTCCATAAACGACCCTAACCGTCTCTCTCGCTTCCGCTGTCCGTTCAACAACTCCTCCAAGAATGGCTGATCTCTCCAAGCTCTCTTGCTTCCTCCTCCTCCTCGCCTGCCTCGAGGCCGGCCTCGTCGCCGGCGGCTCGCGCGGCCGTCACCTGCTCCCAGGTCTCCACCGCCATGGCCCCCTGCATCAGCTACCTGAAGGGTGTCGGCCCCTTGCCCGACACCTGCTGCTCCGGCGTCCAGTCCCTCAATGGCGCGGCCCAGACCACCGCGGACGGCCAGGCAGCGTGCCGGTGCCTGCAGTCGGCTGCCGGGAGCATCCCGGGGATCGACTTTAACCTTGCCGCTGGCCTCCCCGGTAAGTGCGGCGTCAACGTGCCTTACAAGATCAGCCCCTCGACCAACTGCAACTCGTAAAATTCTCCGCCATCTTCTTTTTCCTCTTTCCCTCTCGCCATTCGTCAATCATTTCCAGACTACAATGCACTCTTGCGTGAACTAAGCTTCGCACAGAATGTGTACGAGACAATAACTCCATCACTTAACGTTGCTTTCTTTCTCTGTTGACTTGTATTGCAGCGTGAAGTGAGGTTCATGAGCTCTGTCGTCGCTGATGATGGTATGGTAACGTTGAAGATGATGATAATAAGAGGGACGTGGATTAGTTCGCTGTATCTGCATGGCATGCTTTGTCGTTTTGTAGTAGGAGGTCTCGTGTCTGTTTTCTGTCTACGTACTATATCTTTATATTATGTGCTTCGGCCAGTGAAATTATCTCCACTTGGTGTTTCTCTCTTTCTGATTTCCTCTGAACCGCCACTGCAACATTGCAAATTAACGTCCGAATTCCCTAATAATCCATGAGACAAGAGACAAAACTGCTCCGAAACCCTAATCAGCAACCTTTCACCCGAACAATAATAGAACATATATCACCAAATTTGTCATTACCATTTCCGAAAATGATGAGCGAGTGTCACCGTGCGATACTTTCGACGTTCATTTAATTTCTTCGCTGTCGAAATTATATGAACAGTTGTTCTCCTGGTCCAAAGCCCTTTGGGAAAGTACACAGGCTTTATAGCGTCTTTAAGTGTTACTTATTGCGCCTTACATTTTTCGATACCCAATTCCCTAAAAAATCCCAATTTTAGCATTTGTCCTAATTAGATTTCAAACTTTTTTTGTCTCATAAAAAACTTCAAACTTTTACTTTTGTCCCAAATACACCTTGTTAACTTTTCGTCCAATTTTTTAATATTATTTTTTATATTTTCGAATTTTTTTATTTTCTTTTTCCTTTCCTTTTTTTTTGCACCTTCAACCTCTGGCCGGTTGCCGGTCCGGCGACCGGCTAGAGGCGGGGGTTGGCGATGCTCGACCCCGCTGGCTGTTGGCGAGGCTCGGCCTCGCCGGCGTTGGGCAAGGCCGACCTCGCCAATAGCCGGCGGGGTCGAGCATTGCCAGCCACGACGAGGACAGTCTGGCGAGGGCTCGACCCTGCCGGCAATTGGCGAGGTCGGCCACGTCCAGCAACGGCGAGGTCGGTCGAGGCTGAACCTCGCCGTTGCTGGGCGAGGCCGACCTCACCAGTGACCGGCGTGGCCGAGCCCTCGCCAGATCTGGCGAGGCTCGGCGCCGCATGCAACTGGCGAGGTCGGCCGAGGCTGAACCTCGCCGTTGCTGAGCGAGGCCCACCTCGCCAGGTGCCGGCGTGGCCAAGCCCTCGCCAGATCTGGCGAGGGCTCGGCCACACCGGCCGCTGGCGAGGCTCGGCGTTGGGCGAGGTCGACCTCGCCAATAGTCGGCAAGGCTGAGCCTCGCCAGCCATCGTCTCTGGCCGGTCGCCAGACCGGCGACTGGCCAGAAGTTGAAGGTGAAACAAAAAAAAAAAGAAAAGGAAAGGAAAAAGAAAAGAAAAGAAAAAATAAAAAAATTCGAAAAAAATAAAAAATAATATTAAAAAATTGGATGAAAAGTTAGCAAGGTAGATTTGGGACAAAAGTAAAAGTTTGAGATTTTTTATGAGATAAAAAAAGTTTGGAATATAATTGAGACAAAGGCTAAAGTTAGAGGTTTTTTAGGGAATTGGATCCATTTTGATACGTTGAAGAAGGGTAAAAAGAAAGTATCTTAACACCTCGCAAACTTAACGTTTATATTATCCCCTCTAACATGTCCTTCTGACTACCCAAATGATCAAATTCAATGCGTACAACTTTTTTTGGCCAGACAAAAAGAAATGCTTCCGCGTTCTCTTTACCTCTCGTTGGGGATTAAGGCGAAGAAATATCTATGATTCGATCAACAGATATGTTCAAAGATCATTTACCGATCAGTTCAATTTATCGACGAACATCGCACCAAACTTAGATATAATGTAATACCTTAAAACTCTCGAGGAGTTTGCTCTATGATTCAAAAATAGAAGTTAACCGTTTTCAAAAAACTCAAATTCTAGATTGTTAAATAAAATGTTTTATCGAAGTTTACTATGGTAATTGTGATAATTAGTGGGCGGTTGTTACTCAAAGCCTACTTTGTCCCTCTTTCCTTCTCTCAATGCACACAGGAAACAACGTGCTTTCCTTGCCATTATTGCGAAAGATTTCAACCGAAAAGTATATTAAAATCATTATGTACGGAAGGATATTAATATAGACTCCAAATCAGCCTCATGTTCTCCGCCATATGGGTTAATTTCTATGCATCCGAATTGGTGCGTATATTTCGAGAATGAATTTGAAGATAATGAGAAAATAGTGTTGAAATATCCCGCATGCTTGACAATGGGTCACACATGCTAGTTCATGTACACGTGATTTGTCTTGAGCTTTTAGATTGACTTTTCTAATAAATAAGATTAAGGGTGCGTTTGTTAGAGAGAAAGTATTTTTTGAGAATTCGTTTTCCAAACTTTCACCCTTTTGGTTCGCCGAAAATGATAAGTCAACTGAAAATACTTTCCGGTCAAGGAAAACATTCACGTATAAAATTAGGAAAGTGAATTTCCTAATCAAAGAAGGTAAAAACACTTTCCGGAATTGTTTATCTTGAATTTATTAATATTTTTTATATTATTTTCTTTCTTTTTTTATTTTATTTTTTCTTTTATTTTCTTTCTAAGAAGGAAAACATTCATGTATTTTATTTTCTTAATAAAAATAATTAAAAATTTAAAAAATATAAATTTTTTGGATAATTTTCATTATCAAATTTTCCTTACCAAATAACTTAAAATACTTTTCAAATTTTTTTTTGGATTTTAGCCAAATATCAAAAAAACGAATCTATTTTTTTAAAGAATGACTTTTTAAAAAGTATATTTTTTTACGAAATAAACGCACCTCAACAAAAAAAAAAAAGCGGGGAGTATGTATATACTTTTTCCGATATGATTGACATAAAGAAACTGACAATTTGCCCTGATCTGTCGGAGAAAATATTAGGTGCATTCAATACTCCACGCGGGATATGTATTGAATCATCCACTGATGGACACGTGGCTATAATAAGCCCACTTTGCAGACATTTTCTCTCTCCTTCGTTACTCTCTCTCCTCTCACCATTTTCTTCCTTTTCTTTTTGCCTTTTGAGGTGCCATGGACTACGTTTCGTGGATTGAGCATCACTAACCAGCCATGGATGACCCGCTCACTAGCACGCCGACGCGGCGGCGACCGCCATCAAGGCGGCCTACGCTGAGCTTTAGTTGGCCTAGAGCTCGTACAACAGCGAGGAGATTCAGCAGGCAGACCAAGCCATCGTCGATGAACTGAAGCAGATTTCGGAGCACGAGGTGGAGATGGCGGACCTACGAGATCACGGTGAAAAAGATGGAGGCCGAGGAGGAGTGCAAGGAGTCGAAGATCTTCGCATGGAGAAGGAAGCTCGACGAGCTCGTCTCTGAGAATAGGTCATCGGAGAAGAATCTCTACGCGAGCGGTCGGCAATGAAGGAGCTCATCTCCGAGAACAGGTCATCGGCATGCTGGTGAGCGGGTCATCCATGGCTGGCCGGTGACGCTGCAATCTACGAAGCATCGTCCATGCCTTGAAAGGCAAAAAGAAAAGGAAGAAATGGTGAGAGGAGAGAGAAATAATTGAGGAGAGAGAAAAGGTCTGAAAAGTAGGCCCATTATGGCCATGTGTCCATCGGTGAATGGTTCAATGTATACCTCACGTGGAGTGTTGAATGCACCTAATATTTTCTCGATCTGTCGTATCTAAGTCGGATTCAAAAGTTCAAAATGTTTCGTAAAGCCTAGAGAAAATACGTGCTTATCGGTGGTATGTCGGTCAGGACAAAAACAGTGTTTTTGAAATATGCATACCCTTGTCTGACCAAAAAATAAAAAAGAAATATGCATACCCTTGCACAACTTACGAGTTCACAGTACGTGTGTACACTGTGCTTCTGGCCCCTCTTAGTAAAACATACTAAAGGCCAACTGTCATCCTATTAATAACAACATCATTTGATGTTCACGCCATATTTTTACACCATAAATTAACCTAAACCACGTCGATAATATTACATCGTGATCTGGGTTCTAGCATCTCAAGTGTCTCAAGCATGCAAGGTGAACTACTAACACAAAATGAACAAATCATGAAATCGATTCTACGAAACTCGTTTTTTCGTCAGGAAAATAAATAATTTGAAAAATATTTTTTCTAAAAAAATAATGCTTATATCCCTTGAAAGTATTAGCCAATAAAAAATATTTTTATTATCCACTACAATTTATGTCTAAAGATTTGCATAGACAATGAAAAAAATTTCGTTCATTCATTTTTATAACGGCACAAGCGAAGATATTTTCTAGATTATTTATTTTTCGTGAAATAAACGGACTTTAAAATTTAGGGGTGAGCATGATTTGGATGGGCAGTTCCCACTCCGGAATCAAAAATCGCCCACTAAGATCCGGTTTCAAAAAATTAAAACTGAAAACCGCCCATTGAATCCATGGATCCACTCGGAAATCGAATCACTAATCCGGTCCGATTCCCGGGTGGATCCGGTCCGTTTCCCAACGTTATCTCCCTCTGTCTCTTCCCCTGCAAGTCAAGGTCTACAGTCTATTTCCCCTCCTTACGGCAGTTATCTTCCCTCTGCATTTCCAGCAAATGCAGCAGGGTCTTGACCCTTGTTTTGTCACCTCAAATGACCTCTCAAATGGTCAAAATACGAGCTGCAATTTCCGCCCATTTTTGGCTTAAGATTGTTGCCAATCCTTGTCCATTTCCCTGTTTGTGTAGCTCCTGCAATAGTCCAGTTTTTTTTACCGAGTTCCTTGCCATTTGCAACTCTCACGGCAACAAACTCTCTCGATTCAATCAAACTATAGATGCTGAGGTCTCTGTGCAGAATTTCCAGGTGAGGACTCTCCTTGTTGGAGCTATAATTTCGTGCAACTTCCAGCTGGAACCACCGAGGGGGGACGCCGGCTAGATTAGGGATTTAGACTTTTTCACTTTTCAAAATTTTAAAAATTAAAATATATATTACCGGTCCAGTCCGGGTGGGCGATTCCATACCTAGAACGGGGAATCGGACCGATACCCATCAATTTCAATAAACTGGAACTATGAATCATGCATATTGATTCCCTTAAGAACCACCAGTTTCAGGCTGGTCAGATCCAGTTCTAGACGATCCAGACGATTCCCGGTTCCTTTACACACCGCTACTAAAATTCATCCGAAATTTTGATAGAACATCCCCACTTCGCCACGAGGCTGAGATTGCAATGATTTTCGATGTTTCGGAAACGTGAGGGAGACGAAATTCAACAGAGCACATGGGAGAAATCGCAACCACTATCTCATGCAAGCCATGTTCAATCCACACATCAAAAGACATCATCCTAGGCTCTAATTCAGGTCACCCAACAGCCTACTTTACTTCTGGGTGGCGCTAATTTCGCAAATTTGAAGATGACATAGGTGAACCCGTTTGATTTGCCACATGAGCTTGTCTGTTTTTGGTCATCTTATCGTGTAGATACGTCGTGCCTTAGTTCGGTCGTTTCTTCATCAGCTTTTCTCCTTTCCTGGGTCGTCTTCATGCCTCGTTAGGTTCGAGGCAGTTGTCATATCACTTTAGGTTATATAATGGAGAAAGACCCTAAAAGTTGATATGATTCCACAGATTTTACCCCGTCGAGTCAAAGTCGGCACGGTTTTTTAAGGGATGAGATACCAAGAAACTTTTCGAAGATTGGAAAATTACACAGCCTTGTTGGGTTAAAAAGCCATATATGCACAAAGAAAATCCTAACTGCTGACTTGGTCGGACCATATATATATTGAAAAATAGTATGTATAAAGTTCTTAATTTGGTTTTGGTTTTTAAAGCAAAAAAAAAAAACTAATACGGACTTTTCTACTGTAATCTACGAGCAATTATGTATCATCCTTACATGAAGAGATTAAAAAAAGCCATTGCAATTGCCAAAAACACAGGGCCTTATATTTCAGAATTTGCATATATTGAAATTTTTCTAGAATTTGACAATTAAGAAAAGTTACGTTGCAATATTTGCGAAATTTTTAATAAGTGATAAAAATAAGGGTTAATATCACAAAAAATCCTAAATTGGTACATCTTTGACAATTTTACCCCAATCTAATTTTTTGACCATCAAAAATCCCAAATTGGTACGCCTGTGACAAATTTACTAAGAACTATTTTTTTGATCATAAAAAACCCCACGCTGATACGCTTGCAATAATTTTACCCAAAACTAATTTTTTTATCACAAAAAACTCTAAATCGGTACATCTGTAATAAATTTATCCTCCTTTAGTATCCATTAAATAGGATTAATATCACGAAAAATCACAAATTGATAAATTTGTGATAAACAGAGGGGTAAAATCCTAAACCGGTACACCCGTCAATTACCACATGCCATCAAACTTAGCAATTTGATAGTAAAATTTAACGGAAACTAATGGAGGGTAAATTTGTTACAGGTGTACCGGTTTGAGGTTTTTGATAGTCAAAAAATTAGTTTGGAGTAAAATTATTACGGGGTGTACCAGTGTGGAGTTTTTTGTGGTTGAAAAAATAGTTGGGGGTAAAATTATTACGGGTGTATCAGTTTGGGGTTTTTTGTGATCAAAAAATATTTTGGGATAAATTTGTCATAGATATACCGATTTGGGATTTTTAATGGTATTAACTCTTAAAATAACTCCATACCCAATAAAAGGCACAACACCTAACTCCTAATCTAATTAACCAAATCTTAGACCTCATCACAAGGGCATTCTCTAGAAAAAAAAATAGCATGAACTCATTGCACATACAATAGATTATAACGTGGGACGAGTCTGTCGAAGTAATTTATCGGGACCTCTCGATCCCGGTCGGGTCAGTGCACGGCGCCGAAGGTTAAAAATAGCTAGTGGTGTCGACGCTTCTTTTGACTTTTCTTATCAATAGATCTTCAAATGGAAATCAAACTTTAGCCCCTGAATAGTGCATATACACAAACAAGAACAACCACGTCTAGATCAAAACAGCATTCAATTGAATACCCCAACTACCAACTAATCTCAATCCATAACCACCCGGCCCCCACACACTACACGTGTCGCGATCTCAGGCCCTCTCCTCTCCTATATAATTGCTATCCTCCCTCGCTGGACCTTCACACTCTCGCCACATACAGATCCACTGTAATCCCATCCCACTGTCCAGCACTTTGCGCTTTGTTCGTGGCATCCGCTGCCGTTTCGAGACATCATGGCGAGCTCTGGGTTCTCAAGGCTGGCGTGCATGGCCCTCCTGTGCCTGGTGGTGGCCTCCTCCGTGGCCGAGGCCGCCTTGACATGCGGCCAGGTGTCGAGCGCCCTGGCCCCGTGCATCAACTACTTGAGGAGCGGCAAGGGGGCAGTGCCGGCCGGGTGCTGCAACGGGATTAGGTCGATCAACAACGCCGCCAAGACCACCACGGACCGCCAGACCGCTTGCAGGTGCCTCAAGTCCGCCGCCGGCAGCATCTCCGGCATCAACTACGGGGTCGTCGCCGGAGTCCCCGGCAAGTGCGGGGTCAGTATTCCCTACAAGATCAGCCCCAGCACTAACTGCAACAGGTTAATCACTCAACGAAGCATTTATATAATACTTATGTCGTCAACACCACGCACTGACAAACATTACTCTGCAGTATACTCGTTAGTTCTTCATGAACTGATATCTTGACATGCTATTCACCCTGCAAACTGATGACCCTTCTTCACTTTTTCTCATGGACTGTCTGTTTTGTGTTGCAGCGTCAAGTGAAGATGGTGGAGAAGGATTCTGGGAACCGCATAAGTATCATTACTATTAGAGAATGAGTGCGTAGAGTGAGAAATAAAAGGGGCATGCCACGTCCACTTGAAGCTTCAGTGCTTCATGTTATTTAAGGTTGTTGTCTGTATCGGGTCTTTTCCGTGCCGTGCACATTATCAATATTATGGGACCGAATGTAATATTTATTTGGCTGAGGTGATCGAGTGTGCCTTTTTCAATCTATCCCTCCCCTTTCTCCTCCTAATTGCAAAGCAGGAAATCCACACACAAAAAGCAGGGTTGCTGCCGGAAATTGAATATGATCCATAACTCGGTACTGTACTCGTCTCTATTCATGGATTATGTTGGCGAAATGTGCAAATTTGGTCCTCGCCGACGTTACGCGACTCCACAAAAATATAACGTTGACAATGAAGTAAATTTGTCCCGCACATGAACGCGCGCGCCTCGACTAAGTATTGCTTAAACTTAAACTCTGGATTCCGTTCCTACGAGCGAGTTTTCGGGCGGCTCGTACATTGCGGTTGATCTTTCGGACGGTTTTCCTTTGGCTAAAATTAAGATGAGAGAAATGAGGCAAATCACACTTAAAACTTGTATTGTTAGTACAATTCTTCCATGAATCTTGTAAAAGTTTGGTAGGACCTCTGTCACTCCTTCATCTAACAGATCTAAAGAATAGAAAATTGATATTCCGCGCGCCAATAATGTGACCGATGCATAAGAAATTTTTTCTTTATTTTTCTTGATCCTCTCGCCGAAGGCATTATTGTGTCGTCACGCAGGTTTGAGTGACCCACCAAATGAAAGGGATCATTGGCGTCTTATGGATTCAATGCATGACCGTGATCGATGGAATATAGAGTTTTTTTTTCTAGAACAAATTCGTATATGATTAATGTGCTGACAGTTCTTCCTTAGGGGTCCCCCACAAGGCTAGTGCAGTCATCGGCTCTAATTAATGGACAGATATGCGTCGTTGCTTTACGAGAAATCTGAGACAGATTAGGCTACTCAAGGACTTAAATGACCGTATAGACAGGATTGCGGAGGACTCGGAATTATTTTGCAGGGTACTACGGACCATGATGCTAGAACTATAGAGAAAATAATAGTTTTGTTTAGGGAGATTCATTGGTATGCACTCGAAATATGAATGATTTTATATGAGGGAACGGGCGTGTGGGAAGTACAATAAAAACTTGGAGAAATTATCTAAAAAATTCTAAATTTATTACACTTAAATTAATTTAGCCATAAACCTTTTAATCTGATCAATTTTTTTTGCCAAACATTTTGCCAATTTGCCAATGTAATTCATCTGGCCAATTTGCCAGAAATCACTGACATGCACGCCAGCCGTATTACGTGACACGATTAACGCTGACATTGATAAATTTTAATTATTTTAATTATATTTTTCTTTTCTTTTCTTTCTTTTTCTTTTTCTTCTTCCTCCGCGGGTCGTCGAGGCTCGACCTTGCTAGCCTCTAGGAAGGCTCAAATTTACCGAATTTGGCGAGGTCGCCCCTCACCAGTCATCACCTTTGGCCGATTGCTAGTCATCACTGAGGCCCAGTAATTGACGGAGGAAGAAGGAAAAGAAAATATAATATAATATAAGAATTCAAAATAATAATAATAAATCAAAATTATGTCCACATCAATGCTGATTATGCCATGTAGGACAACCAACATCTACGTTATCGATTTTCCATCAAAATTGGCAAGATGGACTAAATTGGCAAATTTTTAAAAGGTTTAAGATTAAATTGGCTAAATTAAAAAGTGTATAACTAAATTGGCATAAGTGCAATATATTTATAATGTTCTTGATAATTTTCCCATAGAAACTTTGTGGCAATGAACTTGTGTCCTTATTAGGTCCTACAAAGGATTTATGTGCGAATCATTAGGGGTGAGTAACTTGGACCGTCCAAACCGGGACCAGACCGGACCGGACCGACTGACGGGTTTGGTCCGGTTCTCGGGACTATCGGTCCGGTTCCCGGTTCCAAGGGGAACCGGACCGAACCGAATCAACTATTTAATATATATTTTTATTATTTTTTTCTTTAAAAAAATTAATAAAATGTAAATTAAACTTTAAGTGAACTTCATTATCATAAATTCATTGATAAAAATTAGTAAAATGTGAATTAAACCCTAAGTGAACTTCATTAACATAAATTCATTGACAAAAATTAGTAAAATGTGAACCAAACCTTAAGTGTTTAACTAAAAAAAAAAACTAAACTCTAAGTGACCGATTCTCGGTCCTAGAACCAACTGGTCCGGTCCGCAGTCCCAAAATTGGGAACCGGTTCTCTCGGTCCAGTTCCCGATTCCACCTTGGAATCGAACTGGACCGGGAACCAATCACTCCTACCAATAGCCAACAAATAGCCAACAAGAAGGACAATAATTCAACCATGTCATAAATATGGCGGCATCTAGACATGCCACACATAGGATTCCTTGAAACTGGACCCGCAGGTTAGACCTTGCTCTGTCTGGTGATCCCAGTCCACGAATGAGAAACCTAACTTGAGGTTTCTAGCTAATTCAACAGCAACCACAACGATGGGGGGCTCTGGACTATCGATTTTGTCGCTCGCGCTTAGACTCGTGTCCACATCTTTTCAAGATGTAGCAGAGCAACTTTTCCTTCCTTTTTAGGGGTATCAACGCGTCGCAAGCCTTAAAACTTATCGCGAAAGTCTAATTGATACAATTAGAAAAGTCCAATTGAGTTTTGGTGCGATCAAATTCTAAAACTTATCGAATCAGTACAATCGAGCCTCTCTATCAGTACCGTCCAATCTGAGTAACGAAAAATACCAACATGACATTTTATAAATATTGTGTGATGACAACTTGCTAAAAGTAACAGAGTAGATGTCACTACCTACGAAGTGGTCCAACATTTAAAGCGAAAATGGTATAACAACCATACAAGCAAAGCGACCGTACGCAACATCTGAAACGAACAACAACCCAAGCGTATCCTCTGTCTGACCAAGAGCTGAGGTATAGTTCCTACCAAACTATGATTTGCAGACAACTCAAGCCACGAAACCAGAATGATGTATGCAGATAAAAGTAAGGAAAATGATACAAACAGCCCCTCAACTTTGGCTCAATGTACAATTTAGTCCATGAACTTTTAATTTGTTCAATGTAATCCCTGAATGTTAGCCCAATGTTCAATGTGGTTCTTGAACTTTCAATTTGTTCAATGTAATCCCTGAATTTTTTTGTACATGTTCAATATAATCCCTGAATTTTATAAAAATGTTTAATGTAATCCTTCCATTAATTCAAGTTCAAAGACTATATTATTCATTTTAATATATATTTCATGGACTAAATTGAATATGTACCAAGAGTTCAAAGATCATAATGAACAAATTAAAAGTTCAGAGACCACATTGAACATTAGACTAAAGTTTAAGGACTATATCGAACAAATTAAAAATTCAGAGATCAAATTGCACATTGAGCTAAAAGTTCAAGGACTATTTGTGTTATTATCCCATAAGAGTATATAGATTAGGATCGCATACGAGGAGCTGCCAACTACGCCTACTAAAGTGGTACTGAGAGAGAGCATAGCAGAACGCAGAACAGCTAACTGTTCCTTATGTTCTGGGAAAAGAAAAGGCTATTACAATAATTAGTGATTTGGAGTCCTAAACATTTTCCTAAATCTTCGGGTTTTAAACAGCTCATGCAAAAGACAGCACAATTTGGGACACGGCTTATCTTCATTTTTTTCCCCGGGTTACATGGGGAAAGCACATAGCTTATGACTGAACCAAATTCTTAGCAATTGCTTTTTGTGCCCGCTGACGGGTTGCGTTGCTCGATGCTCCGATCAAAAACCAATCAGTGGGGAACTCTCTTTCATTTTGATAGTTAAGGCCTGGCTACAAATTTTACCTGTACAATGATTTATCTTCATAACCATTCGGCCCAGCCCAAGCCCGGATGAAGGAGGTGCTTATCCCAGGATCGACTGCCCCATCTCCACTAAGCTGAATTTTATGCCATGTATCCCAGCTATGCTTGCCAACAGCATATGCAATGTCTTCGAAAATCAGCATGCATAATGATGTATTCTCTCCGGATTTTTCTGCAGACAGCTACAGATTTTCTTAGAGATGATCATAGAACAGAGCCAACAGAGATGGATGATAAAGAATAGTGACATTACTAGGCGATTAGGCCATGTTAGCATTTGATTCATGGAAGGAGAGAAGCAGAAATGGTTTTAAAAAGACCATACAAAGATTCAAGTACCTCCATACAGTAGAGTCATGTTTCTTCTGTACCATCAATTTCCTCATCCAAGAGCAATTTCTCAAGCCGAGCCACAAGATGATCTGAAGACAGGCTTAGGATTTGATTCTCTCTCCTCAAGTCAGCCACTTGTTTCTTCAGATCATCATTTTCCTTTTCTAATGATGAACTCGAGAGTAGTTGGCACTTTAATTGATTGTTTTCCTTTATCAGTTCACTCATCTCCTTCTCCAATTCCACAATCTTCTCTTTCAATATCCGGTTTTTCAGCATCAAGTCATCTTCCTAACAAATCAAAGCAATCAAAACTTCGATAAATGAAAGTATTGACATATAAGAGAAGCAATTGAATAACCTACTGTGCAAGCTGATGATTTTCCAGGAGAGCCGTATGATGTAGATGGTGATTCAAGATGCTCGTTGCATACTTCTCGGTGAGATAGATAATCAGCTTTTGTCGGAGAGTTCACTTTATCGAGCAACGAGCAAGGTTTCAGTGCATTAAACATCTCTGACCTTTGTACTATATCAATCGTATCTACATCACAGTCAATTTTTGCTTTGACATCCTGTTAATCCACAATCGAGGTGTTAGTCTGCAAACGAGAAATATCCACTTCAATTATAGGAAAAGAGAGACAAGTGGAAGAAATGGAAGAAAATAGAGTAGCTAAACTCACAGGATCCATTGGAAGATTCTCCAAAAAATCATTTGTCCCGGATTGCGGACCTGTCTCTTGGCAGTCATCCATTCGTGCCAGCAAAATCTCTTTGATTATATTAGCTTCCAACTCAATCGCAGTAGGCTGAAGCTCCCAGATTATCTAATGCATGCAAGGAGTGAAGAACTTATAAAAAGCCATTTAAAATTGAGAATTGATCAGGTAATTCCATAATTCTACTTTAGATGCCAATAAAGTTTGAGAGAGATGTAACCAGTAGAGTAGGTAACTTCAAGCATTTAAAAAAAAAACAAAGAAGGTAAAAGAAAGAAAAAGAAAAACGATAAAGATCCACCTGATCATCTCTTAGATTCTCAAATTCTGCAATGACCCATAGTCTTGGATGGGGTCTACTGTTTCCCCATCGGCATGCACGGGGAAAAGTCAATGAATCATTTTGAAGACTAGGCCGAGCCATGTCAATATGCTCATAAAACCACATCTGCACAAATTCACAAAAATAGGGATGTGATTAGTGCAAAATCCCAAAAAGGGAAAAAGTCGCACACAATTCATTCCATCTATTTTGGCATGTATGTCAAGATTTGAGAAAGAATAAACAATGCATCTAAAATTGAATCATCACGAACTTGCATATAGGGTGAACTGATGAACTAGAAAGCTTAAGATGGCTTTCAAGATATCCAAGAAAAAATTACCTGAAGGAGTAAAAGACAACCTCCAACATACTGCATATTTTTCTCCTTTCTTCTGCTCAGCCACATTATCAGGTCCTCAAGCACAGCAGAACCCCAAGCATATTGATGTACATAATCCAAATTACTAAGGAAAGAAAGATAACGAGTATCAATCGTTCCAGTCGTATTCGGAAAAAGAAAAGTTCCAAATGTAAAAAGTAAAAAGCTCCTTATAAAGTCATCATCAGCTACCCCACCAAGGGAATCAAGTCTACTCTCAAGTGAAGCAACTGTAATTTTCCTCTTTCCAGGAACAGCACCATAATGTTCTTCTAGATCTGAAAAAGGCTCGTCCTGCTGAAGTATCACCGGCTTTCCAATGACACGAAGCCCCAAAACCAAAGCGACGTCCATGAGAGTCAAGGAAATTTCGCCATGAGCAAGTACAAAGGCACGCTTATCGCAGCTCCATTTCTCCATCAACTCAACCAATAAATTCTTGCTAAGAGTGTGATTCGGTATGAGCAACAGATTACCAAATCCCACACTCTTTATTGCATCTTGTTGATTATAAGATAATTTCTCCACTCGCTTCACAAAGGATGGTGAGGAAAACCTAGTACTGAAATTCCCAATCTGCATATTTCCAAAAACCATTGAGATGTGCTTTATGTTTTTTGCTTAACCGAATTTCAAACACTACTTACGAACATTGGTCAAAGCCGATCAGCACTAGTCACCATATTCTCAACCAATAAATTCTTCCTAAGAGTCTTGACCCAAAAAAAAAAAAATTCTTGCTAAGAGCGTCATGAGCAACAAATTACCAAACCCCACATTCTTTATTACACCATGTTGATCATATGATAATTTCTCCTCTCGCTTCACAAAGAACACCCGGTACCGAAATTCCCAATCTACATATTCCCGAAAACCAATTGAGACATGCCTTATCATCTTTTCCTTAACCGAATTCTAAACAGCACTTGTAAATATTGCACAAAGCCGATGAGCACTGAACACCATATTCTCTGTCATAGCTATTGCTCGGAAAGAAATATATCGAGTAGAACTATGAAGGAAGGACATAAAAATCAAAGTATAAGCACACCGGCAAGAAGCACAGCTTTAAAATTTCATGGATTGAGACGCATTCTACTCAATTCAATTGCCAGGTTTGACAGGAACACGCGTGATCAGACGGGAGAAACCTTTCGATCCACGGAAAAGAAAATCGCCTCCCGAGGAACTAAATCGCGCGAGATTGATCCGGAGCGAAACCTAAACAACAGATCACTCCGGAAGCGAAGTATTCAGCCGCGAATCAGAACACCGTCTAGCCCGGAGATCAAAAGACATGCCGAACCACAGAAATCGAAGAGGCGACGAGACGTGCTTACCGAATCGCGGACTTCAACGGCCGCCACGGCGGATTTACGCCGCGACCTTCTCATCGGGGCCGTGAGCAGGCGGCTCCGCAACGGACCAAGGGCTTTTGAATTCGCAGCACCTCGTTCCTCGAGACCAGAGAGAGGGAGGGAGGGAGAGAGAGAGTGCGAGGCTGGCTTACGAAGAGAAGCTCCTCGTGGAAGAAGAACGACGAAGGGCGGCTCTGCAACGGGTTTGAATTTCGCAAACCCTTCGCTTTAGAGAGAGAGAGAGAGAGAGAGAGAGATGGGGCGTGAGTGTGAGTGACAGAGGGTGGTGAAGGCTTGCAGGAGAAGCTCCGCTGACGAAGGCGAGAAAGGGCGCCAAGTCGTTTCATTGGGCCGGAGGGACGCGGCTACGGTGCATCGCGCTCGGACGCCCGACCTTGTGCGCATCGAATATCGGCCCTTGATGCTTGCATCGCCGCTAGCCCAATCGAGCGCCTGGATGGATGACACGTGGACCCCCTCTAAATTCAGCCAAAAATATATAAATAAAAATCCGGAAATTCAATGTATCGGGTATAATGGTATTTAGGAGCCTCCTCTTTCGTACTTACAAGACTTGCGTACGTGGCGCTTGTACTCGATTCGCGTTAATCGGGTTAACGTGCGTTTCCTTGTCGGCCTTTTTAAGCTAAGATCGAGCGTGAACGAGGAGGGTTTCAATGAGGGGGACGGGGTCGTTTACTTCCGTCAACATCGGTCGAATCATTAGCCTATGAGAATTACGGTGGTTATAAATTTTGCGTCTAATGTGATAATAATGACATTGGTTGACGCGGGACGAGGGGGCATCGAGTTAGGGTAGAGAATCGTCGTCTCTAAGAGTAGTTGGTACGTGACAGGTGCTCTTTGGCAAAGAGGGCCGCCGCTTTTAAAGGATTTCGGTCTTCCTCCTTTTTTCTTCTCTGAACATCTTCAATTATTTATTCTACAAATATCGAATTTACGAGAGATCGTGTGTGATAATTTTATTTAATTCGTCGCGTATTTCGACATCGAAATTTGATCTCTTAAAACACAAAATGACCCTCGAAGGAGAAAATTTCAATCTCTACATATTTTTGTCTATCCGCGTATATTTATGTCATTTATCGATATCGCGTATTTCATCTATGATTAGTTCTCTTACTTAATGATTCGATTAATTCAATAAACAACGGTTTTGCAACTTTTTGCTTGATCTTCTTTCGAATATCGATTTGATGCGAGTGCATATTCATTAGTCTAAAAACGATAATTTTGAGATTTTGGGATATATTACGACTAGAGATAGGATAAAGACCAAGCGTACCATCTCGGGTTTTTCCTTTGGCTTAACATAAGGATGCAAATAATGAAGAGATCAGAGTGTTTTGTTTCGGTAACAACCAGGACCCGCGAGTAAAGGAAACTTCTTTGTTGTTTTATTTTTTTCCTTACATCTATTGGTGAAATAGAATAGTGTAACGATTTAACTCTTAACATTAGCTTTAAAATAAGTTTACCGTGAATTTTTCAATTGCGTTGAGCATTTTTAGGAGTATAGTAATTTAATTTCGTGTAATTCGATGAAGTACGTACATGCTTCCTTTATCCTTCCAATGTAGGGGTGAGCGGTTCCCAGTCCAACCCAAGAACTGAGAATCAGACCGAGAGGATCGGTTCCCAGTTTTTAGGATCAAGGATTGGACTGGCTAGTCTTCGGATCGTGGACCGAACCGATTCCAATGGGACCAATATTAAATATTATTCATGAACCAAGAATCGAATGTTCCGTTCTTTCCTTTATAGTTCTGATTTGATCCCATAAGACCATGAAAAAAATTGGAAAAATATATAATATATGAAAAAATTGAACAATCGGCTCCAATGGGATCAATATTAAATATTTTTCATATATATTAAATATTATATAAATAAAAAAATTTAGAAAAATATATATTTATCGATCCGGTTGGTCCGGTCCGGTCCTGTTCCCACCTAGAACCGGGAACCGGACTGCCCGGAAACCGGTTCCACTTTTAGGAACCGGGAATCGGATCAATATTCTTGAGAATCGGATCAAACCGATCGGTCCAGTCCCGATTTGAGCGGTCCATCTTGCTCACCCCTAATCCAATCGGTTGTCATGCTTGGCCGGACTAAGATGTTTGCCTTTTCTGTTAGGATAACTTATCCGAAAGCAGGTGGTATGTCTTTTTAAATATAAATCATGCTAATTAGTCTTAATAATGCGTTGATCCATCTCCGCGGAATGCAATATGCTGTTGTACATTAGAAAGTTTGAGATTCGAAATTTCCATATAATTTCAATCATTTCAATGATTTTTGAAAGGGCAAAACCTATGGCTGCATAAGTAGGAATAATGGCACCAATTACCCGGGCTCCGGGAGGGGGGCGGGGGGTTAGATGTAAGAAAAATTTACCTTATCCTTCTTACCCATGAGGTTCCAACATGAGGCGGCAGTGGGAAATTTTTCGCAATAGGCTTTATAGTATAGTAAAGCTAGCCTATTAGGCCGGTAGATAAAAATAATATATTTTTTTGTGAAAATATGATTTTTTTAAATTAGAAATTTTCGCAACTCCATCACGCGCGATGTGGGGGGTAATTTGCACGCCCTATAATACTCTGTTCCCCTTGCTTTGAATGAAAATTATTAGATCGCCCCTTTCATTTTGGTACGACAATTCAAGCTCGGACGCTATTTTCTTTTTTATTCCGATTTTTTTTCGCATTCCGGTTTGACTCTTTGGTGGGATACGATGAATTCGTTTCATTAGCCAAGAGGTGAATTGATCGAAAAAGAAATTAGAATTACTAAATATTCAACGATTCGGTTTTTTATCTTTTACAATTTATCTTCTTTTCGAGATTACTGCGTCACGTATAATTTAATCGAGAGGAGCGAAAAAAAAAAATCCTGAGATGCTTGAATTGGAAACGAGGCAGAAAATAGATATCTACCAATTTTCGAAACTCGCTGAGTCGGATCGGCGCCGGAACTCGCTCCGCCGTGTTCTTCCTATACATCTGAAACATCCGCCTCCAAAACTAAAGCGGGCACACACACTGCCTCAGCCTTACAGTATCAATCAAACCCGAGAAATTTACAGCGGTCCCTTTCCTTTTACCTCCGCCGCCGCCGCGGGGTTCTACGGGCTAATCGACGACGACGGCGGGCTCGTTCTCCGGCGGCCGCCGATCCAGGAGCGAGTGCCGGCAGTTGGGGCAGGACGAGTGGGAGAGCAGCCACGTATCAATGCACCTCACGTGGAACCCGTGGTTGCACTTGGGGAGCACCCGCACCTTCTCCCCGTCGACGAACTCGCCGAGGCAGATCGGGCACTCCGTCGCCGGGATGCTCGCCGCCGCCGCCGCGGACCCGTACACCGCCACCGGGATCTGGCGCAGGTCGCGCCTCTTGAGGCCGGTGGTCGCCAGCCTCGCCGCCGCCTGCTCCGGCGTCTCCGCCACGAACCGCCGGCTGCACCGGAGGGCGCAGCGGACGATGGAGTTGAGCCCCAGGGCGCAGATGAGCGCGCACAGCAGGGCGGCCAGGATGATCACCATGTTGGTGTCGAAGTTCGTCTCGCTGATGTACGAGTCGCTGGCCGCCGCCACCGCCGCCGTCGTCCCGTTCTCGCCAGACACCTCCGACGGCGGCATGCCGAGGCCCGCGGCCAGGAACCTCCGGTTCAGGCTGAGCCGACTCATGGCCGGAGACCCAGTAAATCCCACGAGACTCGGGGGTTCAGTGGAAGACGATAAGCGAGGATATGACCTCGGAGTGGACTCGATCAAAAGCGAAAAGACGGCAATGTTGGGTGAGATTCCAGCTAAAAAGGGACACGGAAAGAGCATCTGCTTTGGGTGGGTGCGTGTGTCTGCTAGATAAGGGAAAGCGAGCGCGTCATTTGCCACATCTCCAGAACGGATTTTATCCGAATTGGGACCGTTGGAGCAGCTCATCCACGATTCGAGCTTTGCTGATGGCGAGGGAAATGGTCCTCCATCGTCAGACGATTGGGGCGACGCGCAACTGTGGGGCGACCGGAATCGGAATCGGAATCGAGGGTCGCTCCGCTCCTCCTCCAGTCATCTGTCCCGCCGGCGAAGCGACGGTCGGTCGGTCGGTCGGAAAATTTTGCTCCGGCGGGAGAGATAAAAGAGAGAGGGAGAGAAGCGAAGCGCTGCAGCGAGAGGGGCGAGGCGAAGATATAAAGAGAGGGAAGGAAGAGAGAAGGAGGCAGAGACGAGGAGGAGGAGCAGGAGGAGCGGGTGAGCGAAGAGGATTAGGCACCTAATCAAGATATCAAGGGGTTTTAATATTTGGGCGATTACAAGTAAACCACACCGCATCCGTCTAACGCTTAAATAATTGAAGGAAAGATCTTACGAGATGGAACCCGTCCCGATCATCAAATTGTCTTGTCGGCCCGCCCGACAAGCTAATCACGGGACGTTGATAAATTTTACCAGTGAGGAGTATTCTGTACGAGATATCGATGACCCAACTAGCAATTATAAGATCACATGAGCCGAGCGCCGATGAAATTATGGACCGGTCGAGGTGCGCGAACGATTGACTGGACATCACCCAGGCGTCTTATTAAATTAACCATCGCGAGATATTTTATCTCGCGCTTGCCGCTACAAGACAGGCTCCCTCCCTTTGCATGTGCATCGAACGGGGCTCGGTACTCCCACGACAAGAGCTGTTTTGTCCTATGCTTGAACAGGACCCGAAGTACTTCGATCAAATCGTGACGGGTCACTTGCAAAATCGAGATTGTGCACCTACATAAAAGTTTCTAAAGTATGGTTATATTAACTGGAGAGATAAGGACGGTCCAATTTTTTCTCCCGAGCGTCAAAGATCAAGTGATTGCTTCCTTTATAATTTATTACCTAGACATGGTTTCCCTTTACGTGCCCGGCTGGATTGAAAGCGCGGTGGGGGGAGATTTTTGGTGCCACTAGCTATAGGTTCAGTTTTCCCTGGCTAGACCATTTGACTCCGACATCGACGTCATCTCAGGAGAATTCAAGTCATTGAATTTCATGATGAATGCCGGGAAAATCTAAAAAGAGAAAAAAAATCTCGCACCATCGATCAACGAAGATAGCAAATATCTCCCCCCACCTTTTGTTTTACTAGTGGAAAGGCGGGCGCGTACTCTGGGTGTTGATCTCTCCGGATAATTCGGGCAGATTCGACGCGCGTTTCTGTCGACTGTTTGCGAGTGTGTCTTAAATGAGGAATCCGACCCGAACCTCATTTTACTCCCCCCGAGTGCGCTCGAAACGACAGAACTTCCGAAAACGACGTCGCCGGAATCACAACGCGCCGTCCCGTGCCCGAAGGACGCGTCGTTTGATGTGGCGGAGGAGGGGCTGCTCGTCCGGGGGGGGGGGGACCCCGAGTGAAATCGGGCCATATGTGGTGGAGGCGCGACGGTGTCGGCCGCGGGGATTTATTGCCGCCGCGGTGTTGGCCACAGAAGGGTCGCAATAACGCTCCGGTCTCGGGTAGCCTCTTGGGCAGATACGCGTGGGGACCCTGATTGCCGCCAAAGGATGTCCTGTTCGTGAACAACCGATGCGTTGGGGGGATGCACATGTACCGATTCGCACAAAACGAGAAACGGTACGTCGAATTTCGCTTCGAAGCGGCTGGGGCTGAGCGGCTAAGGTTCAGGCATCTCGCCCGTTGCCCCGATGCACGTGGATGGGGATCGGTTTGCGAGGGCCCTTGAAAATTAGTTAGATTCGGAGGTTCTCGGATTATCCCAATTATACAAACGAGCGCGACCGGTTAGATTTCATCGCGCGATCGATTGCACGGTCCCGCGAGATTGGGCGTGCGTCCGAAGTTCATCGTTTATTTTGGATGCGCATCCCCTCGAACGGCACGTGCCGGTTTTATCTGGGGTCGCTCGCGACGGTGCGACGGTCGCGAACCGATCGGGAGCGAGAGTTCTTTTTCTTTTCCCCTTTTTTTAAGTCCTGTCGCAAAATCAATTTGGATGCACGCCGGATGAACATGAGATCCGGTCTGTCCAATCGTGATCGACAACCCTATAATATAATGCGTCCACTTTTTTTCTAACGTGACATCGATGGAGCCTAGCTTCGGAACAACTCTCCTACGATTGAATGCGGTTTTTTCTTTTTTATGTATATGCTTGTGGAGTTAGTTAAAAAAGTAGTTGGCGGTTGCAACAGTCCCAGCTACTAGAGTTCGTGGCGTGGCTTGTTCCTACGTGCCCGAATCAGTGCCTTTGGTGAACCGAAATTGGGGAGCAGATTCCTTCACCCGAAATGGCTGGGGTTGGCGAGGCGAATCCCAATTTTTCGATTATGTTATTAGGGATTAGAGAAAGCGGTCTCCCACGCGACCTCGCTCTGGTACTTCCATCGGCTTTCGTTTTTTTCGGCGAATCGAGTGGCGCCGTCTGGCACGGGCACGACCGATGAATTTATCGAGTAAAATGTAGAAGAGAACAAAACCCGAGCCCGCGAGTTTTCTAAAACGAACTAATGCTAAAGAGGGGATTGATCGTAGTACTAATCGTGCGTGGCGAATATAATTTATACATTTTTCTTTGCCGATGAGGCCTCAGCCTAATCAATCAATTGAACATTTGATTGACCCGCGATCGATCGACCGTGGACTGCTCTTTCTGGACCGTAGAAATGGAGTCTTCTTCCTGGCGACCCGATTCGGACAACGAGGCAACATTGGCCAGGGGGATCTCTGGGCCTGACTTTGGATCCGATTGGACAGGCCTTAATGGGCCTTGGCAAGTCTTTGCCTTCTACAAGCCCATTATAAGTATAAGCCCAAACCGACTTGGGCTGATCAGCTCGTCGAAAATTAGACCCAAAAACCGTCGAAGATATGGCGGAGCAGAAAACCCAACAGAAGCTGGCCCATCGTTCCATACTTAAGAACGGCATGAGGGAAAGATCTCGACCTGAGCATATCCTTAAAAGGTTTTGTCTCCGTTCTCATCCGAACCTCGGGATCACAAATAATGTAAAATAGGGAAGACAATGATATAGGGGGAAGTGGGGATGCACAGTGTACATGTACCGGTACATGAATTATGAAGCTAGCTGTCCCTATATATCAAATGAACAGGCCGCAGAGGCTCTTGCATGAGCTTCGACTCCCTTCCTTTAGTAAGGTTAACTCTTAACCAAACATCAATGATTCAAGGGAAGTCTCTGGTTAAGAGGCATCGGCGAATTGTGAATCAGCCAAAAAAAACAGAAAAAGATAAGCGAAAGCCCTTGAAGAACCCCGATCACATGCAATTTGCCCCGATTTATTGTCACTAAACGGCACCGTTTTGGCTGGACTGAAGCCGCGTCGGATCCACGTTCGCTCCATTTGCCCGCCGTCGACCGCCTAACTTGCCGCGCAGGGTTTCTCGGCCGTCCTGGATGGGCCCGCGACGGGGGACGTATTTGTCGCACCAAACCAAACGTATGGGTTTTAAAGAACAAAAAAAAGATTAGAATTAGGGTCACAGTGGACATAATCTAAAGCCTCTGGCGATATTTTCCCTTTACATAACGAATCAATCATGGACGATTCATGGGCCAAAGTGGAAAAAGGCGAGGGGCGTCGGGTGCGCTTTGCTTGGTCCCGAGTTCTCGTTCCGATTCTTTGCCTCCCATTTGCTGCTTTCGATTTCGGCTTTCTTATGCCTTCCTTGGATCCCTCGCGCTCAGCATGTTCGCCTTGCAAAATGCTCGCCGCTGAACTTTCGCGTTGCCCCGATTAGCCTCCCTCCATGGACTTGACAGAGAAGCTTAAGGTATCAAGCTGAAAAAAGGTGGCGTATAATCGCCATATTCGAACTGCGATTATAGGCCAAAAGTTAGGTAAAATCCGTTTTTCTTTTCTAATGTTTTTATGTGTTGGAATGAAGAAATTCCAATATCATCTGAGTTCCCTCTTCTTCTTCTCTTTTTCAAGGTGATACCGTCCTACCTTATTCGGTTTTTGGTGACGCAACGTCTATTTTTGATTTATAGGCCACACGGAATCCTGCGTTTAATTTTTTAAGGGATATTTTAACTGTTGGTATTGGATCTTAAATATGTCTACATGGTTTGATCGGATTTCGAAATTTACCGTAACCTCCATAAGTTTCGTACGAGTATCTAATGCCGAACTAAATCAGTAGTAAATGAAATTCATTAATTCCACCTGACGATTTCAAATCGACCAAGTGAACATGTGTTTAGGTGTCTTGTAATCGAAATACACATTCTATTTAAGGGTTTGTTTTGTTTGAAGGGCAACTGTTTTCGAAAATTCGTTTTCCAACTTCCCAATGTTAGGATAATGGAAAACTAATCGGTTTATAGAAAAACGTATCCCGTGAAACCGGACAGAACAAGTTTAAATTGTGGGAAAATAACTTATTCTTATGGCAAGAAGGAAGAACCGCTTTCCCTAAATCCCAAAACAAACAAAAACTAATAATTTTCCTTGATATTTTTTCCTTCATCATAAAGAGTTTTTTTCGTTTGTTCAATGGAAAATAAATGATTTTACCCGAAAGTAATTTCTTGCGCCGCTCGAAATTTCCGGTGAATAAAA
Organism: Syzygium malaccense; assembly: GCA_031216405.1. Taxonomy (NCBI): domain Eukaryota; kingdom Viridiplantae; phylum Streptophyta; class Magnoliopsida; order Myrtales; family Myrtaceae; genus Syzygium; species Syzygium malaccense. Next base: position 12,593,506 of record CM062263.1, read on the forward strand.
AATGTTTTCATTACCAGCAATAATTTATGTTTAAAAATTTCCATAAACGATAAAAATACATTTCGTTTGTTCATTCTTTGCAATTCATATAAGCGATCACTTTGTATCACTTATCGGTCTTTATTGTCGCTCATCAGAATTTTCTCTGTCGTCCGTCAGTTGTAAAAGCCTTCACGACCGGTTGGGAAGTGTCAAATTTTTGGTGATTTCCATATCATTCGGTTGGCTCGAAACAGACGGATCCTATATATCATGTGTCGTGACGTCCTTCTGTCGAATAAATATATAATCATTTGTTATGAATTTTTTCCAAACACATATTAGTGTGTATATATACACACACGAATCAAGTTTTATATAGGGGTGTCATTTGCTGCCTCGACTTGTCTGTTGTTCTCCTCATTTTTTTTTCGAGGGAGTTTGGTGTCTCCCAAGTACTTTTGGACACCAGTGAAGTGCCCTTGGTGTCTTCGGGAGCTCCGCCGTCGCGTCTCTCTCTCTCTCTCTCCCCCTTAAACCCTCGTCCTCCTCTCTCCTCCTGCCTCTCTCTCTCCAACTCCCTTTCTCTCTCTCCGTCGTGCGCGGAGGATGAGCGTGTCGATGGAGTCCTTGCTGCTCAGAAACCCTAGCCTCGGCTCCTCCAGCTCCTCCTCCTCCTCCTCCTCGTCGCCCCTGCGCCGGCGCTCCGCCGCCTCTCCGCCGCCGCCGCCGTCGTCCCTGCGCCTCGCGCCTCTCCTCCGGCCCCGCGCCCGCGGGTTCTCCGCGTCGTTCAAGAATGTCCCTCCCGTGGGGCTCCGGTTCGGCCTCCTCTCGCTCGACAGGAGGAGTCCGTCCGCCGTCGCCTTCGGAGCTTCGCACGAGGAGTCGGTAAGCTCCCGAGACGAGATTTCGTTCGCGTTCGCGTTTTCCGGTGATTGGGGCACGAGTCGTTGAGTTTTATCTTCTCTTTCGTTGATCTTGCTCCTGTTTCGTTACTCTCTTGACGATGACTTTCGGTCGAGAAATTGCGCGTGTGAACTAGGATTCTTCGGAATTTCACTGCATTTCATTAGGCTTGGTCGTCTGGCGCTTGAATAGGTATTAGGGACCAATTTCATCTTTTGCTCAAGGCTTTGATATAGTGATTCATCTTAGGGCTTATTCTTCTGATCTTCCGGTGGTAAAATGGATTCTATTGAGAAAGATTCTGAGAAATTTGCAATACTGTATTCGGGTCATTTTGTTAATTTTGTTTTCCACGGCAGTACTAGTATCTACTACCCATGCTTCATCACTATCTTTGTCTCCTTTGATTGGTATAAGATTTAATTAAACCAGGTCCTTTTCTTGTTCCATCTGATTTCAACCTTTTTCCAGAAGCATTCGGAAATCCATGTGGAAAAAGAAAAGGATGATCTTGAGACGAAAGCTGAAGAATCGGAAGAAGCGTGGAAGCAGACTTTAGATGCTTTCAAGGAGCAAGCTCTGAAGATGCAGAGCATCTCGCAGGAAGCCTATGAGGTATACTCGAAGAAAGCGGCGGTTATTCTGAAAGAGACTTCGGAGCAGTTGAAGATTCAAGCAGAAAAGGCCAGATATGATTTGGGTGTAGTAGCGAAAGAACTCAGCGAGGAAGGTAAAGAGTATCTGTCCGCGGCTGCAGATAACTCACCCGAACCTGTGAAGGAGATTGTAGAAACGTTCTCTACTCCGACTGAGGATCTAAATGATATCTCGAAAGTCCAGGACTTTTACCTTGGAATACCATACGGTAAGATTGCTCACGTGAGAAGTGACTGACCAACTACGTTTGTGATTACTTTCTAAAGAGTGGCTGGACAAGAGGTTTCTAGCAAACTTTCCGTCGGGTTGCATAGTCTGAGCATTTATCCACATACTTTAGGGTTAATATCTTTGGCTAGCGTAAAATTAATCTCCTATGTGCTTTTCTTTCCTTGTAAGTTAGTTTATTACTCATTTCTTCTTCACTTCACAATTTTTAGATGCTTTGCAGGTTTGGCTCTTTCCGTCGGAGGTTTTCTTTCTTTCATGCTAACGGGGAGCCTTTCTGCCATTAGATTTGGTGTCATCCTTGGAGGTACTCTTTTGGCTTTGAGCGTGTCAAGTTTGAGATATTACAAAAGAGGAAAATCTTCTTCTCTAGCGTTGAAAGGGCAGGCAGGTTAGTACATCTTTCCTTTTCCATTATTAGAGGCTTCTTGGCGCAAATATTGGCATGCCGTTATCATTTCCCTATTCGCATTTATGTCTGGTATTGTGATCATCTCGTTTACGGTAATAAAACAAATTATGTCTCAATTGCCATTTCGAGGCTAATCTCCTTCAGATGACATAATTGCGGGTAGCGCCTGGGTAGTGGTCTGCCAGGATTTGTGTTAAAGTAACGTTTCTATTGGTTGATGAGTTTGTTGATCCGATACTATAGCTGGAAAATCCATCTACGTGCTGTCATTCACTATAGGCCTTACCCAGCTATTTCAGAATCATCATGATGTGGCTTTGTATCACATGTTTTGATGCCTTGTTGGCTCTGGGTATATGTCCAAATTTCAGGTTTCTATTTTCACAAGTTCTGTTACCAATTCGGATTGTTCAACATTTGAGCATACGTGACGGGAATTCAATATGTTGCATAAGTGGAAAGTTTTTTCTTTCCTTAAGGGAGTGTTTGGATATATTTTTGCTTTTTGCTTAGTATTTTGTGATGGATGCATTTTGACTTTTTCTTAACCCTATACACCTGAAACTATCATAATAGACAAATATTGTCATGTAAATCCACATGAAATTTTTCATTTTTGAAATTTAGATAACATTTCAATTTTTGTGAGAAAGCATAATGTTGTCTTTTGCTTTTTAGAAAGCTTAACCAAACAGGCTCGAAAGTTTTTTCTGCTATCAATTAGAGCTGTCACGAGAGATCCAAGGGTTAGCTTGAGAAATTTAAGATTTATTAAAGCTACATGATGAAGCTTCTATGACATGTTTGTGATGCACAAGCATCAAAGACACGCAGTGGCTCAACGTGGTTTTCATTCTCAAGAAGCTAGTAATTTAAACCGGACCAGAACCAAGTACCAGTCAGAACTGCCATTTGCAGTTTTATTGGTTTGTTGATTTTCACATCATCAAAATATATGATTAGCGAATAAATAATTGTTAAGTCCACTGCCAATGTAAATTTTTTTTTTCCGTTCAGCATTAGATTTTTGACATGTGTGCTTTGAAATAATTACGTAACCAAAATTTTCATATGTCAATCATCCAAATACATGACTAAATCATTTTTATACTGCAGTGGACCTAGTAAAAGTACACACACACACACACACACACACATTATGCTCACAATAGATCCAAAAAGGTTGTTGGAGTACTTGGTTATCACAAGCTGCTGGTATCCACAAGCTCTATGTACCGATCTCGTGACTGTCATTTTGTAATTGACTTTCCAAAAACACTTAATCCGTGAAGAACGTAAAAAACTGGCCCCTATATACGTGAGACAGCGAGAGTAGCTTTGGCTTAGATAGCATAGCACTTTCCCTGCAACTTAGAGGTTGGGTTGGACCATACTTTATGCTCGAGTTGAACATCTTTTCCCCACAACTCAATTGGTCAATCCAGGTGAACTGGGCTGATCTTGACTGCAGATTTAAGCAATTTAAATCCTGTTCGCTTGTGTTCTTATCCAAAATGAGCCAAATCTGAAAAGTGAACCGGACAGAAGATGGTTCCCTTTCCAACCGGTTGAATCTAGCTGGGCCCATGCGGTTCGACTGCCAAAAGATTTCTTTCTATTGGCTTTCCTTTACCTATTTGGTGGTCAATACCTATGATGCCTGGGTGTTCATGGTGGAATTGAGGGGGCCTCTGTTGGTTGGAATTGAGGGGGGCTCTGTCACTATCAAGCAATGATTTATTTGTCAAGTACCTTCTTGTTTCTTTGTTAATCCATTTCAATGGCAACTTACAGAATGATTTTCTTGGGTAAATGAGTATCAATCAGGATCTTCTGACTGGGCCAAGTGAAAAGAAAGTAATGTCTTCCTTAATTTAAAGATGTGTAAAGATGCAAATACATTGGCCATTTACTCTTATCATGGTGCAATGAAGCTTGTCCTTTAAAATAGATTTGGGCATGCATAAGCCTTTTTTCTTTTTATTTATAATCCTGCTAGCTCTGAGTACGCTACTCCAATTGTTTTGGGTCTCATGTTAAGATACATTTGTCTGTTTGCAGGGATTGCGGGAATAATATTTCTTAGAGAGATACGTATCCTGTCTCAGGTACATGGATATTCCTTGCTCATTATGAGACAATTTTCGGTGTTTGTCTACTTTCTTATGTGCTCGATTGATTATTGTCAAGAGTTCTGATGATCTTTTCTCCTCTTCTGCAGAGGCTGTCCCTTTTTAGTTTTTTGATGACCATCATCAGGTTAGTGAATCTTAAACTAATTTATCGTTTTCTATTTCATTAAATTTGTTGTAGGTTCATTTTCTATCTCACGAATCTTATGGGTAGACTTTAGTCATTTTGAGCCATGTGGCAACTCCTAGTAAATAGATGCAATCGTTAGGTTCATTGTCTTCTGATTTTAGACTTTCGCCTTGCTAGCTCCGTAAGCGGTAAGATACTCCCACATTGCTTTGCTCAACACATAGATTACGATGCTGAAACTGTGCCCGGGGAATATTTGTCCCTCTCCCCTAGAAATGGAGACATTTGACAAAATCATGGGCTGGCTCACTGTTGAACTTCTTATGCGGTTGACTTTTCAGAGGATGAGAAAGCATTGCAAGTATCAAGCGATATGAGAAGTGGAACAGTAGAAAACGTGCAATTCTTGTACTGAATATGTAGTGTCTTCATGTTTACTGAACTTTTGGAGATCTTTACAGCGACCATTTTGTTTTTCCCACTTTGGTGCATCTTTCTGCAGTGTTTCATACAGCTATTATTCTTCCTATTGATAGATTGTTTTCTTTTGCAGTGGGGGGATGCTAGTGTTTTATCTGTATAAGATCAAGCAGAATAGAGATCAGATGAAAGGTCCTTCCTACGAAGAGGGAATGGAAACTCAATGAAACAGTTATTGTAAGTATCATCCATTGTATTCTTATTACGGTGTCCTCCAGATGAAAAGTAGTGATTCTGTGAGATAAACCGAGATTCTGTGGCTGGCCAGTGGCCTAACTTAGCTATAAATCTGACTCTGCACTTCTCTAAATTCTTCTTGTAGAAATTCTCACAAAACTGCAGTAGCTAGGATATACAAGAGGTGCAGCAAGCAGAAGCAGAAAGTGCTACATGCTATTGGAGATCGGAGTCCACCAGTTGTGGCGTGTTCTTGCGCGCGTCACCTGAAGATAATCTCGTGGGTCAAATCAGTTAGGAGGTTTTTTCAATCTTTGGGGACTGAGTGTTTTGGGGGTGAGAATAATAATGATGCAGAATCCTGTCTTTGTCGTAGGCTCGGGTACTGGGGTTTATTTTTCCCCTGTATATTAAACTAAATGCCGAGAATTTGTTTGAAGATGTCTGCCGTGAATCAAAGCTTTGGATTGTCGATTGTCATATAAGGAATTTGTGCCTTGAAAGGTTTGATCTTTCTTCGTGATCAATCAAAATTCATGCGGCTTACTGAATGCATACAATAATGGCATTGTCGGCGAGTTCTATGTAAGTTCACGCGGTACGGCACGGATGGTCGGTGGGTAATCGGCAAATTCAGCCGACTCCCTGGTTCAGTGTGCATTGTTCATGGGTTTATTGCTTTGCTGAGAACTCTCTCTTTGGGTTTGATGATAAGTTTGAGGTGGAATCTATTTCTGATGTGCGCTTAAAAATGGAAATGCATCCGTGTGCAATTTGGATCATCAGATTTTAGTGGTGCAATTCAGATCTTTGGGATCACGTTCAACAAAAGCGAAAGAAAGCTGGCCAAATAATTGATTACCAAGTAACTCTTTACACTCGTTGATAACTTGGCGTAAAATATTTCAAAACTTGCCTACTGATGTGAAAAGTTACTAAACAACAGAGATTACTAGTTACTGATGAGCAAGTAGTTATTTTAACGATTTCTGTTCTCATAATGAAAACTTATTAAGCACCAATGAAAAACACTTGTGGCAATATCAATGTAAATTACTCGGTATTGTTCTTACCGAAACAAATATAATGCACGCACGCGGTCCTTGTTCTGTTGAATGGTCATGTTCATGATTTGCAAGAGTAAATCAGAAAATATCCAATGGTCTGTTGCTGGTAACAGGGACCCAACAGAGACCCATTCCCTCCCATCAACTATCGGAAAAATCTATCTTGTTTAAATTAGAGCCGATTTTGGCATCCAAATATCAGATTTACACAAGAAAAAAGAACACTTGTGACGGACAGAACCATCTTGTAGACCATGGCATGAGAATATTCTGATCTCCCGTCGAGTAGCAGTCAAAACTGACGCCTTCTTCCGGGGTTATTGATGGAAGTCGTTGTGGGAGTAGCAAACATGTTTACTATATATAGTTCTTAGATGCACGCATATTGTATCTTTATATTTCATTTGGATGATAACTACTGAGGAAGCTGTCGACAGGTAATTATAGAGCAGCAATTCCATTTCCGGGTAACCATCACATTGTCATGTCATTAATCACAGAACACCAATCCGTGTGGATTTAAACCCGTTTATGAGGGGGGAAGTGGGTTAGCACATACTAGAAAAGCAAGAAAAGGGGCAAAACAAAAAAGATGGAAAGCAAAAGGTAAACAAGTAACTGCTTTGCCCATTCAAGTCTCAAATGATTCTATTTTCTTTATATAAAGTGGGATTATGTTTTGAAAAAGGTGCAGATATACATAATCCAAGGAAGAGAGCAACGTGTTCGCTTGCTATGAAAAGCAAAGGCCAGCAAGGGACGCTGCCCGTGTCAAAGGATTTATAAACCTGGGGCCAGAGAATAACTGTGTACGCGGTAAAGCCATTAGCTTACATAAATATCTGTATTACTTGACGGAGTTCCCCCCCCACACGTCTCCCTTCAGATATTGGCGTGAGAGCCATGACTCGGCACCTCCGCATGACCATCCAGCGGCATGTACTGTGCCATGATAGATCGTATCTCGGAGTCCATGTAACTCTGCGACACAATTTCAATGAGAAATCACTACAACAACAATTCCGATGACCATGGTTTTGACTGGCCTACCAAGAGATGCACTGAATGGCTATACATATCACATAATATGGAGCTCCTTTTTCTTCTTCTGACGTTCTCAACTTTTGTAACTTCAAGTTGCTACATACGAGGTAGTTCAAGGACGATGCTTATCGTCTACAACTATCACGCTGCCTTTCTCTAGACGGTTTAAGCTATACTCAGATTACTCAAATCATAAACTGATAGGTGTTCACGGCCCAATTGGCTTTCCGTGACCCTTCATGATAAACCGAAACAATCAATCTCCCCAATACAATCGAGCCAATGGAAATCTTACCCGGATTCTATATTTGTAGACCACGTATAATCCAACTCCAGCAGCAGCCAAGCCGAAAATGACAATCCAGAAAAATCCTCCAAAATAAGACTTTGTGACAGGGTGTGTACCTGCATTAAGGAAAAGAAAACATTGAAAATGTCTTAAGGCAAAACTATCTGTCATATGAATATGAAGTTCCCAAACCAAATATAAAGTTGAAAAATTCCACATTTCATAGACAAGCAACTTGACATGCTTAGGTTTAATTGACCTAACCAGGTTCTAACTTATGATTCACTGCTTTTCCTCCTCACTTTTTCTATTGTGAAGCTCAAAATTGGTGTTAGATAGCTCACAGCTTAAATTTTGGAACAGAAGATTGCAGTTTTTAGATAGAAGAGGTTTCAATCTCGATTCTGAGTCTCCATTCATCTATTTATAATTCCTCAGTCTCCTTTCACTTGTTAATACATTTTCTTTCTGTTTAGGATTTAGGGATTATTACAAATTTTTTATCCACACACATCAGATTCACAATGCTTAAGGCTTTTGTCCATCATGTCAATCCATTAGGAAGAGTGTCAACTTACACTGGATAAATTGCATTCTCTATTGGTCTAATTAGAACAAACAGTTGTGCACTTAAACTTAGAACTTCCTTTTTCAAAGCAAAGGAAGAAAGTTATCACAAAACCCGTTAGCAAGTACAACATTCAAAGGTTTGTGGGTCATGGTATTATGTTATAGTTCAGAAAAGTCAATTATCTATTAATAAGTGTAGCAGATTAAGATCACTCACTTATGCAGGTATCGGGTTCCTGCATGTACAATAAACCACCGCTGCAGGTGCACTCAAAGCCGCCCCATGTGTTCTTGCACTTGCAATCAGGGCACTGGCAGACTTTCTTTTCTTTGCATTCGTCCACATCTAAGCAGAACCATCAATAATCTCACAAGCTCAGCAGCAGTTGACCAAGCACTTTTTGTATGTTTAATCATCCATGCACAGTGAGAGCAAAACAAGAAATAGAAGCATGCATACAAATCCTGTTGACACGCGAAAAGTCATTATTCTTTTCCCCTACACACCAACAAGCCCACAATTGATTGGTGGAAAAACTACTACAAGGACCGAATGCATCAGAGCAAGACATGGTGACAAAACCCTACCATAACCAAAAAAGTGAAACTAACAACAACTAAGATATCGGGGAATGTATTCTCTATGTATATCAACTGATTCTATGAATAGTTGATCTATGTAGAGCTCAGTGTTACATCCATGGCAAAATAATTTTCAGATGGAAACTGAGATGCCCAGACAGAAACTGCATTCTCCGGAAAGAACTTTCTACTTTACAAGATTAGAGGTTCTAGAGCTGATAATCAGGAAAGGTTAATTTCGATACCTTCACAGGAGTTAACTCCATCTCCAGTGAAGCCAGGGGGACATTTGCAACCGGTGCCGCTGTCATCCTGGGAGAACAATCACATATATTTGGACAGAACGGACCACCTTAAATGCTTAAAGCAAAGAGTGCATGAGCTTACAGCACAAGCAGAGTATGTCCTGCCACCACGTGTTTCATTCCAGCAGCCGCCATTGTTGATTTCACACCGTAAAGCTCCAGAAGCTGTTGAGCAGTTGAATGAGAAAGATATGCAACAAAAAGAATGTCCTTATTGTCTCAAGTTCGAAAAATGCCAAAATCGAGTTACTAGAGGGTTTTCAGGAAGATGATAGGACGGAAATAAGCTTTTGGAAAAAAATTTCTTCAAGTGAAGTTCAGATTTCCTGTTCAAAACAGTCCTAACTGAAAATTAAGAGACTGCATGCTTTATTATACTTCAAGTTTTGCTTAATGTTAACATTTAATACATTCTCCAGTTCCGTTTGATTTTATTAAGGGCGAGCATGGTCCAGGACGGCGGTAAAATCGAAAATCACCTGCTAAAGGCCGATTCCACAAAATGGGAACAGAAAACCGCCCACTAGTTCCTAGACCCACCTAGGAACCGGACCACGTAACCACGTGGTCCGGTTCTGGGTGGATCCATGGAATCAGCCGGGGAGGCGGAGAAGGCTAGGGAGCGGCGGAGGAAGGGTGGGCACGGGTCATTGAGTGGGAGAGGGCGAGACGAGGAGTGAGATGAGTACGGCGACGAGTACTGTAGGGTGGGGAGAGAGAGAGGGAGTGAGAGTCGGGCTTTACGAAAGGGCAATGGTTCGAGGCGATTCGCTCCAACGAGGCCGTGAAAGATAATAGACGCAAATGGAGAGGTATATGGAGAGGTATATTCAGAAATCAAGAACGGACAAATTATTTTCTTTGAAGGTTCTTGGAACTCAACTAAGCGAGAATGAAGAAACTGCCATGAATGTAAGCTCTGTTTAGAGAGAGAGAGAGGAGAGATCTTGCAAGAGAGAAGTGCTATAAATTGAAGAGAGCGAGGGATGCAGGAGTTTGAAAAGGGAGAGAGAGATGGACGCAGAAGAAAGAGGAGAGAGAGTGCCGCGTTAAATGAAGAGAGAGGAAAGTGGAGAGAGACGATGGTTGATCGTGCAAGGGAGGCACATAAGAGAGAGAGTGTTGTATTCATTAGAGAGAGAGAGAGGGTCTAGGCCTTAAAATCTTAAATTTAAATATATATATATCGGTCCGATTCGAGTGAGTAGGTTATCGATTTCATATTTGGAATCGGAAACCGGATCAGTACTCACCGGTTTCAAGAAATTAGAATCGAAAATCGGACCGATCTTCATGGGAACCGCCGGTTCTGAGCCGATTCGATTTAATTCTGACCGATTATCTGTTCTTTTGCACACTCCTAAATTTGATAAAACCAGTTGAATTTGCACTCTATGAAAAATATTTACCTTCACAGAGTGTATAACCGTCGCCGACGAATTTCACACCTTGCACAAGAGGGCATTCGCAAACTCTTCCCCGAAAGGTATCCTGAAATAGAAGAAACCAATGCGGAGCATCAAGAGTCGATGTCAAGGACCCTAAACTATATCGTAAAGATTTTGAGAACATACCCGGCATGCAGTAATCTTAGCATCTTTATCCTGCCAGCAACCCCCGTTGTTTTCCAAACATTCATTTGTTTCAATATCTGCAGATACATAATTTTCTGAAATATATAAGGATCTATCTGTAGTGTCAAATTAACGAATGAAACATTGACAATTCTCAAGCCAATGTGAATAACTTCTATGAAAAATATGGCCCGTACAGGAGTGGAAGAGTTTGCAACTGCAAGCCATTTCAAGAGATTAATCTTGAGTAGTGCCCTGATCTCTATAATTATTTCCAAGGATAAAGAAGGAGTTGGATTTCATCCAGTCAAACCTTCGGAGTACATTGGGTTATCACTTGTAAAATGCCAATAGGCCTTGCATCCGATGTTGTCATCCTCTCTCTTTGTGCATTCCCTTTTACACTAAAAAGGTAACGCATGGTTCTCATGACAAGTGCCGTAATTTTTGTAGAGCGCTCACTTGAGTGTCACAACTTTTTTTTCGATCACTTGAGTATCATAACTTTTTTTTCGATCACTTGAGTGTCGTAACTTCTAAAAAAACGTTCACTTGAGTCGCATGAATTTCAATCGATCATTTGAGTGCCATAACTTTTTTAAAAACGGTTATCTAAGTGCCGGAAATCTAACGTGGCAGGGCACTTCTAGTGAATGTTTTCAAAAAGTTATAGCACTCAAGTAATTGATTGAAAAGTTATACAATACTCAAGTGATTGGAAAAAATATTATGACACTCAAGTGAACACTGCACATAATTTATGACACTCAAATAATAGAAAAAAAATGTTATGACACTCAAACAAGTATTTTTAAAAAGTTATGACACTGGTGATATCCTTTTCTATGTTGTTCTCTACTACTAGGACTAGTCCCTCACTTAAGAAGCATGGCTCAGACCACTAGGACAAGCAAACTAACTTTTGTTAAAACATCACTAAAGACTGTAAAAGATTCAGATGCCAACTTAAGTTTTTCCTTTACCAGTTCTCAAATCGACTTTGCCTCTATACTCATTATAGATAGATCATGAATCAATTTTGCCAGTGAAGCACTAGAGCCAAAGGGCAACAGATTATTGAGCTTGCCTATAAGACCGGGAAAGTTTGAACACAATGATGATGTACAAAGGAAGTATGTGAAGGCGAAAAGCAAAACAATTATCATGCATGGAATCAGAGAAAGAGGATCCCAGATGAGGACCTGAACTTAGGCAAATAGCTGGTTCAGTGGTTTCTTGGAAACCTGCACATACGGCTTTTAGGACTGCTCCTCTATCCAATTTACCTACAACCATCGAAAGAATGGATCAGCCAAACAAGACTAGCTTCATTAACTTTTGAAGTCTTGGCTCGCTGAGACCTCTGTACTGTCGATTGTTAATGATTAAAGTAGGCAAAATAGAAACATCTCCGCGAGACCCTTCGCCAACCTGAAACCAATTTGAAGAAAAAATCACCAATTAAAAAAGCACAACAAAGACCGAGCAATGGAGAGAATAATAGAGCAAATCAGAACCTTTCGGTTAGGAGCCTAACCTGCGCGTCCTGTTCAGCCATGAGGACTAGGTTGTCCACGTCAGCGTCAGGGTCACCCATGCATTGGTTTATCTTCTCGAGATCAACACCTTCAGAGCGTAGCAAATAATTTAAATATTATGACCCCAACATTGCCCAAAAACCTCGGATCATTAGATGGCCAGGCACAGGAAAGATTAACAGATGGCAGCCGTCATAGTACATGGCCAATTAGACAATATAAACCATCATGTCTTACATGATCCAGAAGAAATAATTAAATCAGCATCATAGCTTTATCAAGTTAAATTGCCAAGGAGGGATTTTGCGGTTCGACAGTCTATTGGGGATCATTCCAAGTATAGTTGTGATTATTCCCCTCTAGAAACAATTCCGCAGGATGACAACCCAATGGCATTTTAGCAATAAATTTGTTTTGACTTCCCTCTAGAAACATATGAGCACATTGCAGACATAGCTAAGAACAACATAAGAGTAATGAGAACCCAAATTTGTGACCCACAAAGCAGGAAAAGAACACAAGTGCAGTTGCACTCTTTTTCACACACGCACACGCACACGCACAAGAGCCACATGCACACTCGGTCCTTGAGGAAAACATTTTTAGCCGGGTTATTAGTGCTCTGAAAAAAGATGTCATTTGGAACAACTAAAAATAACAATTCTTCACCAGCAGATTTAAATGCTAGATTAGATCCAGAAATCATTGAAAGCTGGACTTTTTCTCGTGAAAATGTATGTCAATAAGCAGATAATAGTAGGTATACTAAATGGAGTTCATGCATGATTTAAAATCTTCAGGCCTGATACGATGCTGCATCACCACACATTTTCATGTCTGCTGTCATCCAGAAACTGCTAAGAAGACGAACCAAAGTCTATTAGTTTCAAGAATGAATGAACCTTACCAAGTGATTGGATGACTTTTTCTGCGCATTCTTTGGTGAACTTCTTCTCTTTCATTGGACACCGAATTGCAAAGTCACTTACAAAATCCCACCAAAGCCATGGCTTGCTGCTCTCATTAGCCACTTTAAAAAAGCAAATTTGGCGTAAATTCTGAAGCACAACAGCCTTTCCATCATAACCTTTACCGAAATCCTGCTCAGGATCCGGAGCGCAGTACCTTCCGTTATTAATACACTGTGACTTGCACTGCTCGCTTGAACGAAATTGTTCGGGGCAGAGCCAGGTTATATAATGTGGTGTGAACTGAGCATATCCTTTGCGCTCAAGTATTTGAGCAGCCCCCTTAAAGTTCTTAACAAACTCAATCTGAGTGTCACATTTTGGTCCACACTCATCATTGCTATTTGTCCAGAATTCATACTCAACCCGCTCATCTGGATGAGGAAGAGCTTCACTCCAGTCAAGGTTGATAGTAACCATCTTCCCATCAGACAAAGCTTTCTTTATGTCATCTCCCAATGATTCTTTGATAAGTGCAGCGGGAATAGTGATGTTCTGAAGATAATCAGAACCACTATGGTCTGCTCCTGGGGTATCCATGGTGATCAATTCCTCATCTCTCATGTCGTCTGCAACAAGAATCGCAGCAGCACCACCATTCTGCGCATTCCATGCCTTCATTGTGAAGTAACACTCTGCATTGACAGCAAATTAACTGTGGGCAAGCAAAGGCTCGTATAAACTAGATGTACCTTACCTGACTCCTAATTCCTAGCTGTAATTCAAGGATATGACTATTCTTGCGGATAGAATAATTTTTCGGTTTCTGCAGCAGCCAAACAGGGATGATGCCACAGCACACTGTTTTTTAAGTGCTGGAGCCAGTCAGTCGATCAATTTTTCAAAGTCGACATAGGTTTATCTTTGGGAAGCGTGACTTTTTAAGTCAAAGATGAGGTGAGAGCGGCCCTCGTATTCTCAAGTCTCAATCATTAATGATACATTAACCACCATCAGACACAAGTTACCTATTACATGACCAACAATCCTAATTAACTGGAAAACAAAGAGCTAGTTGCTAAATTAAGGGCAACTGATTGATATCGACACAAAACAAGAACCCGCTAACCAAAAGCGAATCAACTTCACTACTCAAAACACAAACCCAGAAACACGCAAACATGACCTTACCTCCCCGATCAGCAAGTAAAATAGTGGGCAGTTCCCTTGGAGCGGACTTGAACGAAGCATTGAAACCTTCGAAGCTCTTGCACGCATCCTGATTGTCTTTCGAATAAACTACGGTCCCTCGCATTGACCCCCCATATTGAGGGACTCCGAAATTCCCAATCGAACCCTCGTAATCTCCCTTCAACGATTCTGGAGCAGCCACCTTCAAGCTGAACTTCTCCACCACAAACTTTCCCACGCAAGACCCACATAGGACACACCAAACCCAGATCGAAAGCTTCGATCTTTCCCACGTTCTCGCCATTCTTCCCCTCCGACCGATCGAACTGGTGCTTGCCCATGAGATGGAGAAGACCATGTAATCGTTCTAGCTGCGGAAAAGTCCAAGCATACGCGACGACTTGGACTGATGTTAACAAGGTACGAAACACGACGTTCGATTAGTCCAAGACGAGGTCCCTTTTCACCCGCCTGCATCGGTTCCATTCTCTGTCTCGTGTCCGAATGACAAACGTAAGCAGAAGGAATCCATCGGGGTCATCACTCATCAGGTGGACTTCAGCGTACGAAGAGTTTCGCTCCAAAGAAGGAAGTGTGAATTTGAACAAACGGGTATGGGGCTGCGTGCCGTTCCAAACACGTCCACTTTAAAGTAACCGTTTTACCCGCAACCTGTCCTAGTATTTTATAGAACAGACACTACTATTTAGTCGAAACTCATGCATATGCGACTGAAAAAATTCAAGATCAATGTTCATGAATATGTAAGATCTAAACTGGTGATAGTCGTTGAAAGATGTTCAATCATGCTAAACTTTGTCCTTAACGTTTGTAATACCATTACGCTCGAGTTGTAATAGAGTAAGGGCAATATAAATAGAATTTGAAGAGGGTACAATAGGGAACAAACAAACGCCATTTTGACAGCTATACATATCTAATGTGGGTATCGAGTTTCCCATCTATCTCATATCCTTAGGCATTTTAGCAATTGATCACGGACTTGTACCACTTTTCCAGGCCCGTTACTCATTTACGTCTCGTTAGAATTTGAATGAGTCGCATACCTTATTATATTCGTCTCGCTACCATCTCTATGTATGCAAGTGGAGAAATCTTCTTTTTATCGTCTGAGAGTGAATGAACAAATCATTCTATTAAACATTTTCCGTCAAATTTGTTTAAGAATTTTCCCACTACTCAAATAAATTAATATTGTAATTTTGACACACCAAAATTACATTCTCTCGCTCAAAAACTAGAGGTCACTCATTTAACTATTTCAATCCACCGTGTACAAACTGCTCTGAGTGAAGTCCAATTGCGTGGGTTAAAAACAGATACTTAACTGAGCTTGTGATCTTGAAGGGTGTTCCGTGAACCACAAAGTGGTTGCACCGTTGCACTTGGTTTATTAAGACAAAAGAAGAAAACCTTTCATTTACAGCAATATATTTATGAAGCTATGCTTGCAATAGACGCAAAACATCATATAAAAATCAGTGGTCTTGAATCTCTAGAATGAAAAAAAGAATTATTCTTCAGAAGAATGTTAAAAAGTGCCCTCAAGACATAATCTCCTTATATATGCTTTGGAAATGTAAAATTCTATATTGAAGTAATTGGCCTTCTTGGAATGTATACTTATTCAATTTCCAAAATGTCTCGAAATTTTACCAACGTTTTCCACAATTTCACGATGTAGATCCGTTGGTCTCTAAAGTTCAGTCAGTTTCGCACTTAGCCCTTGTAATTCAAAATCAAGTGCTTTGATCTCTAAGGATTTTATTTGTAATTAATTTTCCCCATGAGGTGATTATAGTCAAACATCTCTTTAGTGCATATGACTTATGTGGTGTTTAAAGAAAAGATTGTAGGGGGTATCAAAGGTGACGACTGGATTCGGGTTAAAACTTTACCAAAAAAAATTAAGGTTAAAAAAAAGGACGGGCGAGAGATCGGGTATAATCAGGAGTGACATTAATCATTCGGCCATCGGACGATTCTATGCCACCGAAATTAGGAAATTCGCAAGAAATTACTTTCTAACCACAAACATAGGACTCCCTTACCCCGGATTAAAAAAGAGAGAGGAGGTAATCCATTCGGACAAATTACGGTGCTAGCCGTTGACCCTCTCAAATAATCAGAGTGATGCCGACGAGGTTAATTAATTTTTAGACTTGGCCTCTAGAAACTCTAAGCTATTGACAACATGGAAGTTTCCGGCAAACATCCAATCACGCACCGTCTAAAATCATAACCATTGATCATGTAGAACTCACATGATCAACGACTGCAATAGGCCTCATCCATATAAACCCGGGTGAAGAAAGTATGTCCTGTGAGCATCGAATCCACCGCCTACTACGAAAGCAAAAGAAGTTTCTCGGGACAATCATCTCTACTTTAGCCTGTGAATATCAAAGAGCAGTAATTGTTAGAGGAAGAAAGAACTTGAAATGGGCAAAGTTTCCCGAACAATGAAAATGGTTTTATATCATTGGGAAAAGTGCCAAAAAAGTCATAAACTTTTTGCATTTATGCCAATTTAGTCCTAAACCTTTTTTTAGTGTCAATTTAGTTCTAAACCTTTTACATTGATGCCAATTTAGTTCTAAATCTTTTTTTGGTGTCAATTTAGTCCTAAACCTTTTAAATTGGTGTCAATTCAGTCCTAAACTTTTTATTTTTGTGCTAATTTAGTCATTCCGGCCAATTTTGATCGGAATTTGCCGACGTGGACGCCTGCCGACCGGCAGCCGGTCACCGGCGCTGACGTGGACAAATTAAATCATATTTTAATATTTTTTGAATTTTTATTTTTTTCCTTTTTTTTCTTTTTTTTTTGGTTTTCTCCTTCCTCTGGCCGGTCACCGGTCCGGCGACCGGCCAGAGGCCAAAGGCAGCTGAACTCGACCTCGTCGGCCACTGGGGAGGGCGGTCTCGCCAGGCGAGGTCGGGCATCCCTCGACCATGGCAAGGCTCGAGCCCTCGCCGGAGGCCGAGGCAAGGGCGAGGCCGCCCTCCCCAGTGGCCGGCGAGGTCGAGCTCGCCGGCCTCTGGCTGGTCACCGGATCGGCGACTTGCCAGAGGAAGGAGAAACCCAAAAAAAAAGTGGAAAAAAAAGGAAAAAAATAAAAATTCAAAAAAAATATTAAAATATTATTTTATTTATCCACGTCGGCACCGATGACTAGTCTCCGGCCGGCAGGCGTCCACGTCAACAAATTCCGATCAAAATTGACCGGAAGGACTAAATTGGCACAAAAACAAAAGGTCTAGGACTGAATTGACACTAGTTTTAAGACTGAATTGGCACAAAAAAAGATTTATGACTAAATTGGCACCAATACAAAAGGTTTAGGACTGAATTGGTATCAAAAAAAGGTTTAGAACTAAATTGACACTAATGCAAAAGGTTTAGGACTTTTTTGGCACTTTTCCCTTATATCATCTATGGATTTCTCTAGGGACCCAAGTTAAAGGAAGCGCACTGAAGAAAACGATCAGAAAAGGCAACCCAATCTTGGCTATTGGGCAGAGGACAAATCACCATAAAAAGCACAAAGTTGGCTCAAGCTTTATGACATGACCATGCCTTTGCCTCGTCCACTTTGGTGCCTGTTGATATTGCATGGTGACACCGACCGCATTTGAATTTCTTTAATGCATCATGGACTGCCATTTTTGTGTTAGTGGAAGCTCTTCTTATGGTTCGTGCACTGTTACAGGGAACGCAACACGACCCCTTCTTTAGGGGGTGATATTTTATGCAACAGTCGTGCCACGTGACAGTGATACGTGAAGAAGTGGGTCAATTAGATATGAGATTTGACAAAATTCAAGCATAAAGCTATTGGGATGCGTGTCATTCGAACACCGTAATTGATTGCTCACGCCATGTTAGTCCGACACATGTACATATTCCAAATGCAAATCCCAACAAGATTAGTAAGCATCATCCCATGGCCCAAAAGCAGCCACTTCCGTGAGACCATAGAAGTGGATGATACAGAAGTTTGGTAAGTTTGGCAGAGATGCAGGAGAAGCTAAGGCTCGCTTTATTCGGGTGTGCAGCAGGCAACATCCTCCTGAATTAAGCCCAACTCAGATCGTAAGATGAGAGTGATCGCGTACTTGGACACGGTGTTGGTGCCGCTGAGCGTCTTCGTCACCGTTGGTTACCACGCCTATCTCTGGCACAACATCAAGCACAAGCCCTCCGTCACCACCATCGGTCACGACGCGCAGAAGCGTAAGGCATGGCTTCTTGCCCTCAAAGAGGTAATAAGACCAGTCCCCGTCTCCCAGATCATGCTTCAACAGACTGGCAATTGTAGTTCAGGTGTTCTGTTTTTTCGGTGTGCAGGGAGACGAGAAGGCGGGCATGTTGGCGGTCCAAAGCACAAGAAACACCCTGATGGTGACCATCCTGACCGCAACCATAGCCATCCTGATCAACTTGGCGCTCGCGGCTCTCACCAACAACGCCTACAGTGCGGATCACCTCTTCAGCAGCGCCTTCTTCGGCTCTAAATCCCCCAAGATCTTCGCCCTCAAGTACGGATCGGCGTCCTTCTTCTCGAGCTTCAGCTTCCTGTGCAGCTCGATGGCGGTCGGCTACTTGATCGACATGAATTACTTAGTAAATGCGGCCACCAGCGATGGTACGGGCTCTTTTTCCATGTACACGCAATTCGTTTTCGAGAGAGGGTTCTTGCTGGCGCTTTTCGGGAACCGGCTGCTCTGCGTGACGTTTCCCCTGTTGATGTGGATGTTCGGGCCGGTCCTGGTTGCGCTCTCCACCGGGGCGTTGGTGTGGGGGCTTTATGAGCTCGATTTCGCCCGAAGATCTCTGCATCACACTGGGAAAACTCGAGCGTGAGTGATTCGGAATTGTACGGATTGTGATGGATCCAATGCAGAGAGTCTCTAGCACAATAACGACACTGCAATTCAAATGCTTAGGCAGGGCTTGATATGTCTACTACCGAGTGTTATTTTCATTATATTTGCTGCTGATTCTTCAACTTCTCGATGACATTTCTTAGTCGACGATCTTTAGTTTTTACATTACCGAACTTTTCATTTTGGCCACAAATGCAACCGGGCTTGTGATTCGAAAAAGGCCCAAATTTCTAGCAAGACATGAACATTTTATATGCGGAAGAATCGCAAATGAAATGGTGTATAGTCGAGGGAAATTTTCTCCAACTATGTTTCTGATCAGTAGGTTATAAGTTATAGACTTCCTTCATGAAAATATTGCTCTCTCATGTAAGATCAAAATTCATGTCAATAGTAAATACGACATGTTAGTCGATGTTGATTGAAAAAAAAAAAAACCCAATTTGGTTTTATATATTATTTGGATGTCTGGCGCAAGCTAGCAACCGACTAATCCCAAACGAGTGTGGCAGTGCCCCCTCCAAACCACACCCGATCATCACAGAGGCACACAAATTTGTGACTCTTGAGGGTGGCCGAAGAGACTAATAATGGGTTTGCAGTCGGGACCTCACACTTCTTCAGGGGAAAGCCGCAAGTGTAGGTCCAATCACTTGAACCTATCTGGGTCAAGAATCGACACGTCGGAGTGATTTGCTTGAACGAACTAATGTACCGTAAAAAGTAGGGACAACATGGAGCTGAGAAATTCTCCAGAGACTTGTAAATTTATTATATTTTAGCCAATTCAATCATAAATATTTTAATTTACCAGTTCAGTTATCAAATTTTTTATGTTTTACCAATCAAGTCCATCACGCCGGTAATGCCACGTAGGGCGACTAGCCATGTATTGCAGCTAGTGCAGACGTGAATAATTTTTTTTTTAAAATTAAAATTTTTAATTACGTTTTTTTTTCTTTTTCTAGTTTTCTTTCTTTCTTTTCCTACCAAATCTGGCGAGGGTCGATCGTCAACCATCGCCGATCACAGGTGAGGGCCGATCGACCCTCACCAACCACAAGTGAGAGTCGGCTGACCCTCACCGACCACAAGTGAGGGTTGGTGACCCTCGTCAGCCATTGTTGGCCACGAGGTGAGGGCCACGAAGTAGAGGTGATGGGTGATTTCCACCTTGGAACTGGAAATCGCTTGTTGGTTCCATGGACCTACCGGGAACTGGATCGGAAATATCCCAAACAAAACCACAAAATTCTACATTAAGTGAACATGAAAAGAGGTCTTCAAAGGATAACACAGAATATGCATCCCTAATTCCATTTAGGATGAAAAAATGATCAAATGAAATGAATCGGCCATGTTTTGCTTACACGAGAGCTAAAAATGGGAGAATTTACAAGGCGAGATATAGGGGAAAAGTGTAAAAAAAGTCCTAAATCTTTGGCATTTGTGCCAATTTAGTCCTAAACATTTTTTTAATGCCAATTTAGTCTTAAACGTTTTGCATTGGTGCCAATTTAGTCATAAACTCTTTTTTTGTGCCAATTTAGTCATAAACATTTTGCATTGATGCCAATTCAATCATAAACCTTTTGTCTTTGTGCCAATTCATTCCTTCCGGCCAATTTTAGCTGGATTTTGCTGACATGGATGCCGACCGGCACCAATGTGGACAACTTTTAATAATATTTTTGAATTTTTATTAATTTTTTTCTTTTCTTTTTCTTTTTTTTTTCCTTCCCTCCCTCCTTCCTCCAGTTGGTTGTTGGACTAACAACTGGCCAGAGGCCAGTGAGGTCGCCTCGCTGGATACTATCGAGGCTCGCCCTTGCCAAATGGTCGCGAGGGTAGCCTCGTGTTGGGCGGGTGAGGCTCGACCTCGCCGGATCTAGCGAGGTTGAGCCTTGCCAACGACTAGGCAAGGTATGACCTTGCTAGATTTGGCGAGGTTCAGCCTCGCCCAGCCATGGCGAGGCTCGCCTTCGTCGTCTCTGGCAAGGGCGAGCCTTGCCAGTGGTCGGCGAGATCAACCTCGCCGGTATCTGGCCTCTAGCCGGTTGCTGATCCGGTGACTAGTTGAAGGAAGGAGGGAGGGGAGGGAAAAAATAAATAAATAAATAAAAACTCAATAAAATATTAAAATATTATTAAAAGTTATCCACGTTAGCGCCGGTGGCCAGCTGCCGGCTAGCCGGCGTCCACGTCAGCAAAATCCGACCAAAATTAATCGAAATGACTGAATTAGCACAAAAATAAAAGGTTTAGGACTAAATTGGCCTAAAAACAAAAGGTTTAGGACTGAATTGGCACCAAAAAAAAGATTTAGAACTAAATTGGAATCAATGCCAAATGTTTATGACTTTTTTGACATTTTTCCGAGAGAGACAACGAGCATGAACATACTCAACAATGATCAAGATGCTGCAAATCAAAGTCTCTCACTAAATAGAGATAAATCTCCGCGAAGCGCGAAATTTTCAATAGCATTAGAATGGAAAAGCAATAAGCAACAAAATGAATTGCACGATTTCGAGAATTTCGACTTCCGATGACGGAGTAGGCGGCGACGAGAAGAAACCCAGAGGGATCGAAGGCATGCCAAGTGAGAGTCCCTAGAAGGAAAGCCGCTCCAGTGCCGGACTCAGAGAGGCCAACGACGAGAATGGGAGAGCCGGCGATGAAGATCAAGAGGCTGTCGAAGACGGTGGACTCCCACATGGGAGGGGCCGACTGGATCAGGGTCAGGCCTTCGAAAGAGCTCCTTGCGCCAACATTGTGTTCAGCGGCATCGCCAACGAGGAGGGCTAAGGCTTGAGATGGAGATTCCGGATGAGTGGTACTTTCTGGAGAATCAACGAGGGGAGGAAGAAGCGAGAGGGAGGAATCGCAGGGGATTTGGAATGGAGGAGGAGAGTTGACAAAGAAGACATCTTCGATGGAGTTTTAAGTGGCCTAAGAATCAATCGTGATGAGTGATGCGAGAGACGGAGAGAGATAGGTAGGAAACTAGGGTCTTAATATGAAAACATAAAAATTTTTTAAATATATATATATATATATATATATATATATATATGTGTGCGTGTGTGTGTGTACCGGTCCGATCCGATCCGGATGGGTGGGCAGTTCCACACTTGGAACCGGTAACCGAACCAGTACCCGTGGGAACTGCCGGTAACAGGCCCAGTTCCCATGAGAATTGCCGGTTATGAGCCGGTTTGGCGCACTTTCGAGTAGTTCGAGTGGTTTCTGGTTCTTTTGCACACCCTTACCGCGAAGCTCTTGCATGTGGCCGACGACCTCGCTAGGCTTGGAAAAAGAAACAGAAAAGGAAAGAAAAAAATAATACAGTATTCAAAAATTTTAAAAAATTATAAAAATTATACACATCAACTCCGGCTATGATACATAGGACGGTCGACATCTACTTCAACGATTTTGCACTAAATTGGTCAGATGAAATTAATTGGCAAAACGTGAAAAAGTTTAAGAGTAAATTGGCCAAAGCGGGGTTGCAATCGGTTATGCCCTCCCACTCCCAAAAAAAATTGGTGAAAGTGCAATAGGGTTAGTACTTTTTGGATAATTTTCTCACCCAAGACATATTTGGGATGACGGCCCGGTCCAAACCCAAATCCGATCAGCAAATAAATCCCAAACTTATTCCAAACTCGAGTCGGGTCTTTCAAATTGAGTCTGCATTCCATCTTTATTCCCACTAAAGTGCATGAGAACTCGCTCGAAACTGGCGACAACCATTTCGAGCTCGTCCGCGGCTATCCCTACTAACAACAAAAACAAATGCAGCGATCATCTCACATTCGCACCTTCGGTTCCAGATGGTGCTGGTTTGATGTACTCTTTTGTCCTCTTGCCCTATGCTCGATTAAATAATGTATATCTTCATGATAAATCTTTATATGGAGATAAAAGAAAAAATCGAGCTGATCATTTTTCATACAGAAGCATGTGCCTGAAGACATATTATATTTAACATACGAACTGCCAGGAGTATTCCTTGAAACCTACGAGGTGAATAAGGCCAAAACGAAAATGAAGTGCTGCTGCAAGGATCTGAATCTTTTCTTAGTGTGGTCCAAAGCTTAGCTGAAGGGTCTTCGTCTGTCCTTGTCCTTTCGGAAGTCCAAAAAGCGGAAGCGGTTGAACACGGCCCGGCGACAGATGCTGAAACTGGATCGACTTAGCCCAGATTTCGTCCACTTCCATGCTGATTATACACGCTGTACAACTCACGGTCAATTCGACCTGGACGCGAAGGCAATCATCGAATGGGCTCCCTTGGCTTCGATGTGTCGTTCTGCGCTGTGGGAAAAAAAAGATGGCGTTGTGGACCACCACCCTGGATGACAGTGAATGGTGGCGTCGATATCAACGGTAGCGTTGCACGAGCTGGATGCGTGAGGGAGGATTCAAACTCGACACGACCGACGCAGCACCGTGGCCCCCAAATCGCCCGCGAGGCAAGTCGAAGAGTTAAAAATCACTAGCCGGTCGGGGGTATTTTCGTCAAAGGCGTTTTTTTTTCCTTCTTTTTCACTCTTATTCCTGTTCATCATCTTCTTCTTCGTTTGACCACAAAAATATCTTCTTCTTCTTCGTTAGGCATTAGGTTAATGTCGTCCAAATCGAGGCCCCAGAGGGAGGCGACCTCGAGGGCAGAGGGGCAGCCGGAGAAGCCGTCAAGCCGGGAGCGACGGTGGGTGGAGGGGACGAGGAAGGGGAAGTGGGCGTCCCAGTCGCAGTCCTAGTAGAGGACGAGGTTGTCGGTGGCGCAGCAATCGGAGGCGCAGTTGTCGCAGATCTGGGAGCGGAGGTGCTTGCGAGGGAGGAGGTTGGCGGGGCGGACTTGGTGGTCGCAGAGAAGGCGGAGTTTGGTCGCGTCACTTCCATACTTCTCTTCCTTTTTGTTCTTCTTTTTTTCCCTCTTACTCATCTTCTTCTTTTGGTACCAGGCCATGGATCTTCTTCCTCCCCAATTTTGCTTCGTCATGGTACAGTCGGGAGCATTCTCTCTGGTGCGACCTCAGATTCAACCCCGTCAGCATTGACGAAGAAGATAATGAACAGGGACACCATGGCTCGGATGCAGGAGAAGATGAACTGGGTAAAAAAAGAGAGAAAAAATATATACCTTAAGACGAAAATACTCCCGACCGGCTGCCGGAATACGAACCGGAGATGTATTTGTTTGCCGGCTGGCGAGTCGGCACTTATTCGAGACTAAATTACTACTTCGGATCCTTATTTGAGACTAAATGATTACTTCAGCTCCTTATTTAAGACAAAATTCACTTCGCATCCTCCTTTGAGAAAACGATAATACTTCGTACTCTTATTTGAAATTTTCTAGCAAGCCAATTAACCTAGTAGTTGGTTCATGTTTAGTTTCCAATTACTACTGTACAGTTTCACACAGGAAATAATCCGTAAGCCCATACGGAAACACACAATCAAATCGATTCTGGTGCAGATTCATAGTATCGGTCGTGTGGCTCATCCGCAGCAAAAGGTCGAAAAGCTTTCAGCAGGAGTTGGAGTAAATGCCCGGAACGATAATTACATTACTAATTAAGCAAAATGAGTCAAAGAGTTAATGCACTTTGCCCTACCGATTGGCCCTGCTTCATGCTAAAAAGCCCCATCTTATAGCATTTTACATGAAAGGCAAAAGCCAAATCACAAGATAAAAAGACGCGACCAATTTAAACGCGTAGCTTAGGCTTATATCGAAACGTATACATCATAGCAATGGGTATAGGCGACAATTCAACAGAAGATCGTCTCCAGAACTAAGATATAAATCGTGTCCAAACTACATTAAGTTCATAAAAGCAAGATTGTATGTAAATAAATTCCTAATTATAGACCAATTTGAGAATACGGCTGGCATGTCTGGCAAATGTGGACAAACCACGAGATATAGTATGTTTTTGTCCATAATCAAGAAGGATAGATACTTGAATTTAAAGGTACTCAAGAACGCAAATTGATCACATGCATATGCCACAGTGGATCAACCAAAATTCCAAAACTTGAAGTATTACCAATCAAAGGACATGAAGCCACAAGCCATGACCAAACTAATAGGAGATCATCTGCCAGCTCCCACTGAGCTGATCAATGTGAGAAGACAAAGGATTCTCCCGTTAATGTATACCGAAAGGGAAAGGGACTAACTATTGATCTCTTCCGAATTAGTAGGCTAGATTTTACAACATTGGAGAATCTCAGTGACCATCGACCTCCATCTTGAGTAGAAAACATCATAAAGATCAGAGCACACATGCGTCTGATCAGTAAAAATTGATGAGGCCCACCAGTTTCAATAGTGCAGATGGACCTCAGGAGTACCTACACTGGTTCGAGGCGATGACCCTATATATCAAAAAGATACATAGGGCATGATATCCTCGAGCTGATCCACCTCTCTCGGCCAGTATTCCATGGGAAAATTACAGTCACTAGGCGGCGGCGGCGGCAGTTGGGTGTGGAATAGGGTGTGATCGACCTCCGGCACCGTCTCTTGCTTGTGTTCCTCCTTGATCGACCCGAAGCCCAACGAGGAGAAGAAGGGGTTGTTCTGCGAGCTCGCGGCGTTGCTGCCAAAGCTGACGAGGTTCTTGGCGTCCTCATCCTCAGGATCGCCGATGATCTGAGGGGAGTTTAGCAGGTTCTTGCACGTGTGCTGGCCATAGTACGTGCTCCGATACATGGGAGGGTCCATGGATATCATCTGGACTTGCTTGGTCGCTTGGCACTTCTGTTCCACTTTGTGAGTGCACCTATAATAGCTCCTGCATACCAAAAATCGCAACCAGAAAAATACGAAGAAATTTAAGATTAAGCAGAAAACTTCACGGAAAAGGCCCTACATAAAGATCAAGATATACACACTTGTCACACATGTACGTATGGATTTTCATTATCTACCGCGACAATCAACTGGAGGTAATTCTAAACTCTCCTCCACCTCAGATCGAGGGTCGTCGAGACCTAACGCTTCTCTAGAAAACTAGCTATTCATTACCTGGGGAAATCGGAGTTAAGGATCAACTTTTGGCCGTACTTTCTCCAAGCATGACCATCATCGATGAGTGTAGCGCTGATTCTTGACCATGTATCCGAACCCCTCCTGCAACACCGACAAATCCAACAAAAAGAAAAGGCAAAAGAAGATCAAATCTCATCCATGTTTTTTTTTTTTTGGTAAAGAAATCTCATCCATGTTTGCTCCCGAAAAATGACTTAGTGACATACGAATCTCTCGGCGACATATCACTTACCTTCTCTTGTAGCGTCCTCTGCCGTCCTTGCGCTTGGTACTCTCCCCGGACGAACCTTCGGACCTGGCGGCGGCGTGGTGGTTGTCGTGACCGTCCGAGACTTGCGAGCAGTCGTCGGATTCGGAGCGGCTCAGCATGGAGAGAGCGTTGGTGAAGGAAGTGATGAGCTGGTCGGCGGCGTCCTCGACCGACGGCGACCCGCCGCGGGACATGAGCTGCTGGATCTGCTTGGCCAGATCTTGGCCTCGGACCAGCTCTTTCATGGCCTCCATTTTCCCATGGCAAGACGACGAGGGTTCCATTCTTTTCTTTTGTGGGGTATTAATTTGCTTACAGATGATGATGGTCAGTGGTAGACAGCGAGCGAGAGAGAGAGACAGATGGAATGTGGCGGAAGAGGCTGGGGGGCGGGGGATTACGTCTGTAGTGCGGAAAATAAATAAGGAGGAGCTCAGCGAAAAGAAGCAGAAGGGGCGCGTTCGTGGAAGGAGCCGAGAAAATTACCAGTAAAACTCACGCGTCACTGGGGTCCCCCGATCCCCACGCGCTCCATCTCATCTACATCGATCAATCATTTTTCTGCAATTTTTCAAAGGGAAAATGGCAACATAAATTGTCACCGAACTTTGACCTAACGTGTAATGTGATTCCCGAACTTTGACCCAATATGTAATGTCGCTCCTGAAATTTTAAATTGTTCGATGTAATCTCTAGACTTTTAGGACATATTTAACTTAGTACTCAAACCATATGAAAATATTTTATGTTATCCTTGTGACATCCTTGAATTCAATCATTGAGATTTTGTTTGCTTTGGCCCATTTCATACGAGGTGGGCACCTTCCCGAGAGATCACCTATTCTGGGAGTGCTCCCACCTGAGCTAAGCGTAGTTGTTACGTCAAAAGGCACCTTTGTGAATTAGTTCCAAATTTCACATATCTATTCCAGAATCGCTCTCCCCTGTTCGGT
The DNA here is from genome assembly GCA_031216405.1 of Syzygium malaccense. Lineage (NCBI taxonomy): Eukaryota > Viridiplantae > Streptophyta > Magnoliopsida > Myrtales > Myrtaceae > Syzygium > Syzygium malaccense. Next base: position 12,620,861 of record CM062263.1, read on the forward strand.
GCATGAACCCTTTCACCATCTTATAAGCCCGCTAAGAGCCACTCCTTGTTCAAGCCCTCTAGCCCCGGCAACCCAGTCCTTGCCCCTCGTTGGACCAGGTTGTTATAGGCCCATCAGCTTACGAGTGGTTTGTCCCCGAACCATACAACTATCAGAGGTGGTACCACTCTAATTCCATATTATGACATTCCTGAATTAACTCACTGAGGTATTGTCTACTTTAATTCGTCTCATACCAAATCTCACGGTTCTATCCTTTGGCGTACAGGTTGGCACCTTCTTAGAATGTTACCGATCCTGGAAGTACTCCCACTTGAGTATGCTTAATTTTGAAGTTCCAAAGCTAAATGTTGCCTATTAAGTCAAAAGGCGCTTTTGTGAGTTGATTATAGTTTTTACATATTTATTCCAAAATCGCTCTTTTTCTATTCGATGTATAGTTCGGTTCATTCATACCCCCTTCACTATCCTAAAAGCCTGCTATGAGCTAATTCTTGTCCAACCCTCTAACCTCAGTGGCCACTCCCCTTATTGGACTGGGTTGTTACAATCCTTGAACTTGAATTAAGGAAAATACTGAACATTTTTATATAGTTCAGGGGCTGTATTAAACATGTACCAGAGGTTTAGGGACAATATTAAATAAATTAATAGTTCACAGGTCACATTGCACATTGAGATAAAGTTTAGAGATTACATTAAACGAATTAAAAGTTCATAAATCACATTGTACATTGGGTCAAATTCAATAATCATTTATGTCATTATCCCTTTTTCAAAACAAAAGCGATTCTCTTTTTGGCATTGGGTTGAGTGCAGTACCACTTGTGAGTTTTTTTGCCTTCCCAATTTCTTGTGCAATTCAAGTCATCTAACTTGTTCGGCGTGAAATTGAATCCTTCGGCCTTGGACAACGAGTCGCATATCCACTATCCATATCCTCTTCTACAAATCGTGCTACGATGATCCGCCTCGACTTGGAAACCGCAACACGTGTTCGTTTCGTACAGTGCTTGGCCTAGGTTATGGCTATTGTCCACGGTGACTTCGGTCACCGGCCCCTGTTAGGTCACCAACTTCCTTGCCCCTGCTAGGTGGAGATGACGGGGTCGGTCCATGCCAAAGGATCTTCATCCTAGGTTCATTGATACCTTTGACACCGTGATAGCAACAAAGAGAGGGGCAAGACGACTAAACTTATTCCATTTTTTGAACTCGATTATTTTTAATTGAAATGAAATTAGATCTGGACTTTTCTTTTTCTTTTTTCCCCGTCGAAAAATCGGACCTTGAATTGAATAGTGAAGAAGTATAGCACAGTGACCGTCTTGCACCAGTGAAGTACATGACAGTCTATAGCACAATATAAAGTCATATGGCTCATTGACTAACTATGCTGTTACTACCCATAAGACGGGAAGGAGAGGGGAGTGATTAGTTTCAATCAGATCGAGCACATACCATGTCCGTGTCGAATCCCACGTTTTATAGAGATGGGAATCGACAATATCCTAAATCGATCCAAAAATTATGGACAAAACTCATATTAATCGCGAAACTCGAAACTCCAGATATAATTGTAATTTCCGAAAGGATCCACTTTGTATTCCTACTCCAACGAGGACAGAAAGTAATGACAGCACTTCCTATTAATGGAAATTTTAACTCAAAATGCTCATAAAAAAACAAGGGCTCGAGTCCGACGCACGCGCTCCAGCCCGCGACTGGTCGTCCGCCATCGGGACCCGGCGTCCTCTTCCCATCTGCTGAGCGTGCCGCTGGCGTAAGCACGTGGCGTCACCACCGACTTCATGAGGTCCCGCCGGGGGCTATCATCCACTCGCGCAGCCCCCCGCGGCACGCGCGAAATGACAGGAATGGCCTCCCCTTCGGCACGCCCCTCCCCACCTCACGGGGGCGTCGGACCCTAGGGGCAGACGCGTCTTTTCGCCGTCCCCCCCCGGGAGGAAAAGGACAAAACCTCAGTAGGTAAGTGGAACGCGCCCACCTCCCCGAGTCGTTCGTATTCTATCTAACGTTACCGCATTATTATTCACTCGAGGTCCGAGGAATTAAACAAACCGGGAAAACGAAAAAAATAAAAAAAATAAAAAAAGCACGTGGAGAAAAGACAAGCGTATCTAACCTCCCACCAATGACCACTTGTCCATCCTTCACTTTTTTTTAAAAAAATAAACACAAAATATATCACCCGAGTTTTGCTGCTGGAAACCCCGTCGCGCCTTTAAGGGGGCAGCGTCCCCACGGTCCCCGGAACGTTGTTATAGTTTGGGCTCGTGTTTTGTCGGTAATTTAAGCTCGAGTCATGTATAGGTACCGAGTACATATAATTTATTTTACGTGTAATTGAGGGTTGTGATAGAGAGGTGTGAGGTGCTGATTATAGCGAAATCATTCTGGTGGATGTAGCCTTAGTTTAAGGGTGAATCGGGATAAAATCTTGTGTCTCGATTTCTCTTCCTCGCCTTTACTATCCGTTTCTCTGTGTTCGCGCGACTAATCCTAATGGCACCTATCTCCGTGTCTTTATCTACGAAAACGCCGTTTACTTTGTAAATTTGCCAGTCTTGAAATACTAATTTCTCGTGCGTACCCAAAACATTAGTTTGAAATAAGCGATGGTTTAGTCTTTTCAATTTGAGGTTTATTTAGAGGTTTATGAATTGGGTTTGTTTTGTTCAAAAAAAAAATTTTGGGTTTTGTAAAAGGAAAGGTACGTAAGTGGTCATTGTGCTTCATTCCCTAAAAAATCCTCAACTTCATATCCAATTCCAATTCTTCCCCTTCTGTTTAACCTCAAATCTGCCTTGGTTAGCCCTCCATCGGAAAATCGCAATTGATTTCCTCAAAATTATCAACATCGGAAGGTTGTTGTTGTTCCCTACAAAGTGGGGATGTTAATAAAGACGCGAGTTTTGATAATGAACCTCTAAGTGACCCTAATATATATAATTTTCAAGAAATCGATGGTGATTTTTAGGACGGTTAACGGGGGCAAATTTTGGACTAAGGAAAAAATTTGTGATCTTTTAATTGTTTTTTAACAAAAAGTTTAGGATAGAATTGATATTGGACGTAAAGTTTGAATTTTCTAGGTGATTAAGCCGTGATCATCGGGTCAACTTAGGTCGCGACTTCTCCGCTATATTCTTCCCAGTAGTTTTACCATTTTCCCCTTAATTTGACCAAGTAGCCGTAACGCTAACACGAGGGAGAGGGCTTTTATCCGGGATTGATTTTGTCATGCGGTCATTGCGAATTAAAATTGAGCTATACTGCCCTCCGGACGTTGCCTCTAAACTTGTCTCTGATCAACGGGTCACACCCGCCCATCTACGTACAAGAAAAATCTAAACTTCATTTTAGTATCAGCACGAGTTTTACACATACATATACGCAAGACATACGGTCAAGTATGTTCTTCATGAGAACTAGAACCATCTTCATTTATAAATATCTGTCGAGGGTTTTTCTCCCACCGACAAAAGCGAAAATTCCCGCACCTTCCAGCTACTATATCACTCACTTTGATTTCATCTTTCCACAAAATACATACACAAATAGTTTCTGGGATTATAATTCGAAAGATGCCAACTGTTAAACAACTTATTAGAAATACAAGACAGCCAATCAGAAATATTACGAAATCCCCCGCTCTATTGGGGGATGTCCTCAGCTCAGCGACGGCGAGGGCTCGAAGTATTTGGTCAAAGCTAAATCAAATTTAAAAGGGTGGTTGAATACGTCCTTCCTTGACTCCATAGACAGACATGGTTACAGAATGGGAAAGCGAATTCCCAAATTCATCATATTCATACCCAGACCCATCTTGTCCTTACACTGTAAAACTCTAGTACAAAGTCCCAATTCAAACCTCGTGAAAGACAGTCGAGCTTTATCGAAGCGCTTCCGTGCGTTCATTAGACCAAGTGCCGCACCGTCCACACTTTGGTTTACCCAATCCCACGTCAATCACTGCAACTAACACTAAAATAGACCGCGTCGATTACATTTACGTAGGACCCCTTTTTGCAAAATTAAATGTCAGGGACTCTTCTCGGAAGTGTGTGTGTGTCCGTGTGTGTGTCCGTGTGTCGTTTTGACCACTTGGGGTATGGGAGTGGCGTTACCTGCTCTGCTCCAAGACCTTCGGCTGACCGTTGACCCTCCACCATTCGAGGAGCACAAGTCAATGACCCAAGACTTTAGTTTATTGATTCGATTGGATCGCATTACGGAAACACGGCCTCACGAGAAACACGTTCATCCCACATAAATAATCAAAATAATCTGTTTGGAGTAGGGTTTGTTGACGATTTCAATGACAAGTTAGGTGATGTACAATTCTTCGAGATTCCTCGAAATTTTTTACTTGAAAAGTTCTCTTTCTGCGTCGGGTGCCGGGGATATCTAGAAAGTGGGGCATGATTGATTTGTCCGCCCCGAATTGAGAAGAGCCATACCCTCGAGTCGAATCGGAGGCGTTTGGTCGGAAATGAGGAGGCTATGCAAATTGGGTTGTCGAACTTTTATCGGGTATTGAACACTATTCAATGAATAGGGAAAGTTCATCCCGTGAACAAGGTGGACGATATAAGGGTGATGGCTGGAGAGAAAATATATGAGATAGGAGATGAGACAACACGAAGTGCTGAAGTACAGAAACCATAGGACAACATCGGCTCTAAGTTCGAGGCTCATACCAAGTTTAAAAAAGAAAGGGTCTTTCTTGACTGCCCAGTGTCCATCCCAACGCAAATTCCCAAATGACTGACATGGGTGATTACACACCAGTTTCGAATACGCACAAACCTTAGCAGTAAACAAAAAGGAGGGACAGAGAGAATCAATGAATACTAAGCCTCACATAAGTCCGAGAATTCATCAGGAGTACTGTAGTTTCCTAGCTACCACGGGAATAGGACCAGTCAACTCGACGATCTTTCCAAGTTTATGGTCTTCTTCTCTCACCTAAAGACTTCCTCAAGTCTCGGGCTGCATTGCATTTGCAATTTTGGGGGATTAGTTTCTCACATGTCACTCCACATGTTATTTATCCGGTCCAAAACGCGATTTTTCTTTTTAAATAAATTTCCGGTGAATTGGATCTCTTGTGAAGTAGGCATTCTTCGTTATGGGAATTACTTAGCAAATGAAGTTGATCACGAAGAATTACATGAGCTCGAACTCTTCCTAATTGTATGGTGTGAAGGGAAGTCAGACAATCCTGAACTGTTCCCCACCGTCCGAGGGACAGTTTTCCTGACCAGATCGACCGGAATTTGTGCTGGATCGAGCACCCATATGTCAGCAAATTTAGCAAATTGTTGATAAATAAGATAAGACGATTGACACTAAAAACAGATGGTGGCACGTCTCCCTCTATTTTGGTGAACGACACTTTATTAGATAATCCCAATTGCAGCCATCGAACCTGCAATTAGTTACTCACCACTATCGTCATTTCACCGTAATAGAACATCGAGTCCGATAATTAGTGAACGTTTGCAGATTTACACACAATTGAGCTTTCCATGTGCAAGTCTCGCTAGACTAAATAATACCGGTACATAAGTTGCCGTCATAGCCTATGCATAGATTGGACATTCGTCCTTTGCGAGATGTCATCACAATTTTGATAATCGACAGAAACCACATGTGACTTTCGAAATCTATCCTTCAAACCAACAAAGAGGGACAATAAAGAAACTGTCGTACCCAGAGAACTTATTTCCAAGTCTCGGCCTTCATCGGTAACCTAAGATCAGAAACCCTAAAGCCCTGTGCATATACCAGACGAGAACCCACTTTTGCATATCTACTCCCAAAGATGCCAAAGTTTGAAGCCTGAAAGGGCCATCTGGGGAATGTGGGAAGTAACACTACCTGTTCATAAAGAAGGATCCGATCTGGCCTCAGGCAATATAGTGAAATTGGCAAAGAGGAAGGAGATAAATAGAACATCTCTGAACACTTCCACACTTTGAAGTCTCAAAGATTCAAGACTTTTTCCTTTTTCGGTTACTGGACCGCTTTCTTTACAAACTATTATGTACTCTCTTTTCTCGTATTCCTTCCTCTGTATTCAATGCCCTAAACAAGTACCATCATGATACACTCGGCGTAAAATTCCCCTTCCACCAAAACAGCCCAATCAACATCTTAAGTTACATTCATCAGTAACCTTGAGCCACTCTCTCAACCTCCCCCCCAACGCCCCCAGAGCCCCGACCTGAATCATTTTCCACGCTGCCAAACAGCTCTCCCGGCTCTGTTGAATGTCTTCCCTATTTGGCCAAGAAAAATGTTGCACTTCACACTTCTATGCTATAAAAAGCAGGTCTTCATTATCTGTATACCATGAGCTGGTTCAACGGTTCTGAGAAGTACAAATGGCAAAAGTACTATTAACAAAGCACGGTAAATGATTGAAACTTTCAACATAAAGACAGATGAGCACAATTTTATTTTAAGTCTCAGGCAAGCTCTAAAATGTCCTCAGGCATCTCAACCAGAAAACCAAAAAAAAAAAACGTAAGTGCTTGAAATGTCACACATACTTACCATAGCTTTATTCAATGTGTTTCGAGAGAGCTGTACAACAGACCAGCACAAGGGAAGCTCTTGAATTGGCTTTGTCTCCAAACACAGTGCATGTCACGTGGAAGTTCGATTTCCTTTAGAAACCAAATGATCAGGCCATCTTTTTAGGATCTCAGCCTCTCTAGCCACTTGGACATCAGAAGGCCAAAAAGTTTGCCGCGCTACTTTGAAAAGAAATCGAGGGAGTAATGCTATTACGATTATTAGGCAAATGGTGAGCCAATATGAAGGTGATTTTGCCAGATGATAGATGGTCCTGAAAATAAGCATTAAGAAAATCAGCTAAAAGATAGAAATAAAGAAACCATATTAAGTCACAAATATATGAGACTGACCAGTAATTCGGAAAGACCGGAATGGAATCTAAAACCACCATACAGGCATATGTAATGACAATTGATCCCCATACAGCAATATGCGTGATCGATACCCATCTTTGAATGTCCATAGCTAAGTGAATGTTGACGAGAACAACAACTGATATGGTCCATAAACTGCCCATGCTCCATATGTCAATTGAGCTCTCACTGTATATGAACAGCGGTATGTAAAACAAAACAAGACTCTGCCATAGTGTATCAATCATCGTAATCCAGAAAAGATGCAAATTGTAAGCCTCGTGTCTATGCCCAGCACCATAAAGTTTCGGATACTGCAAAAGTGTCTTATGGCTCAAGTCCTTGTCCCAAATGCCAACTACGATTGTTGGAACTGAAGTGTATATGACAGAATAGAACACACTACTCCAGTCGGTTAAGGCAGAAGTAGTTGAAAAGGCTGTACACAAAATATACCTGCAAACACACCAAGAAATGAACAAAAAAGAAAGATAAGACCACAGCCATACGCGGGAGCTGACTATGTTTTCATAATTTAATAGCAGAAAAGCTTTCAAAAGGCCCCAGGCCTGATTTACAGCTCATATGGTAAAACAAATTAAGGGCTAGCATAAAATGAAACTTCCACCTTTTCTCCAGTTTTACAACCAAGCACCACATGTAGCCAAAAATATGACAAAGCAATTATCTACCAAAAAATCATTGCAAAATGCTCTGAAGAGATGCTTTTCAGCAATGAATGAATTTTTCAAAAAGAATAAAAACAAGCATTGCCAGGAATTCTGTCCCCAAAATATTGAAGTTTCATGGTTAAAAGAGGGGAAATGGGAGGCAGAAAACCAAGTGTGCCACTTTAGGCCCCCCATAACACGTGCATTTGTTTGGGTCCTAGTCGAAACATATGTCAAAGCTATCGTCAAGTAAATACAGCTGGACACTCAAAACGAAACAAAGAGGCGTACCAGAAAAGCATCAAGACAAAAACAGCATTTCGGTAGAAGTTGTACAGAACGAGATAACCAATTCGCTGGTAATTCCAATGACCATGCACCAGAAGTAATCTTTTCAGAAACCGAAATTGCCCCATAGCAAAATCTGATGCCATGACTGCCTGACGCCCTTCCTGACCGCATATTCCAACACCAACATCAGCCATTTGGATCATGGATACATCATTTGCCCCTATCAAAATTCAATTAGTTAGACAAAACCAAGGATAGATATATGAGCTTGCTAATGTCAACTTTTGTACTAGACTGTAATTATCAACTAGCTTCTCAAATGGCCTAACGCGACTGAGAATCGAGAGCTAAGGAATCACAGCGATTGACACAAACAGCATGCACATGCTACCAGCTGAAGTTTGAAGAAGACAGCATACCATCACCAATAGCCAGTGTCATATCATCGGTCCTGCTCTTAATCAAGTCAACTATCCCAGCTTTTTGCAAGGGTGCAACACGACAGCACAGGACAACACTACATGAAGTTGCCAGCTCAAAAAGCTGAAGAAAAAACAAAATATTAGTGATACTTCCGCAAGCGATTCTCAAATACATCTGAAACTCTCAAAAGTTAGAAAAACATCCGTTAGACTATCAGTGATCCTTCATAAAATTGAATTGCAGCATCTACTAACTAAAAAGCAAACACATGCCTCTGACTCCAAATCTTTCTCCAAAATGTAAACCAAACTGTTGCCATCAATAATGAGTGCCAGTGGCGCGTTTGGTTTGACTTCTTCCTTGAAAACGGTCCACTGGGGAATCTGGGAAGACTTTGTATGAAGAGAGACCTCATGATAGCCATTTTCAGAATTACTTCCCCTTCCAAAATCTTCATTTCTTCTACTCAATGATTTCACTCCATACTTGTTTTTGGCACCAACTAAAAGATTTCTGCACTCAACCTCTGAGATGCCATTAATGATGATTTGTTGCATGTCCATCGTCAGTAGCTTGCAAGAGAGTCCAATAGAAATCGCTGTTTCCTGCTTATCTCCAGTCAGAACCCAGACCTTAATTCCCGCTTGCCGGAGAGACTCGATGGTTTCGGGAACTCCATCTTGTAACTTGTCTTCAATTGCAGTTGCACCAAGAAGATTTAGGTTACACTCAATGAGAGCAGCCGTTTGACGAAGCTTTGCAGCTCTATCTGTCAAGGAAGTGCTGGCATCTTCATACCTTGACTGCCACAGCTCAAGTTCTGCAACAGTAAGATCTCTTGCTGCAACGACAAGTGTACGTAGACCTTCTGATGAATACTCAATCAGATGTTCTTGAGTTTCTTGCCATATATGATCATCTCTTTCAGTATCTTTCGAAATAACACTGAACATAGAGGTGTCAGCTCCTTTCACAAGCACTTTCACGGCATTGTTGGGAAACCTTATAACAACAGACATCCTTTTGCGCACGCTATCGAACTCATGCAGTCCCAAAACATCCAACCTATTTCACAGGTGTGCAAGAAACTGCCAAAGTAAGAACAATTGTATGCTAGATCTCAATCCGTGGCAAAAAAATACTGGCAAACAAAACCCAAAAAAGTTCCATTCTACTACTAATCTAATCATATAAAAGAGACCATTGACTAATTAAGCACTCAGTGAGCATGTGTATGTGTACGCGAGAGAGAGAGAGAGAGAGAGAGAGAGGGGTACTCTACCTTAGTGTCTTGCCATTCACATCAATAACAATATGCCCAGATGTTCGCTCAAACAGAGTGTATCCATAAGCAGATGCAGCAGCAACTAGTGCCTGCTCATCTGGAGATTCACCCTGATAATCAATTGTTACCATGTCATCTTGTAGGATTGGGATCACGGTGTTGCATGCAGCTAGTGTCAGGAAAAACTCATGTGCGGCAAGCCTTTCTCCTTCAATTACTTCTTTGTGCAATAACTTCATAAGTTCAGGATCAACAGCGATTTCCGACTTGAGCTTCCACCTTTGTGTCCCCATACCTCTCTCTACAGAAAGACATGCCAAATTGATAATATATTGGAGAAGATCATAACATAATCTTAGATAAACCTATGTGAAAAATGCATTGTAACAAGAATACGGTAAAATACAAAGCACATGTTCAGACAAAAGTAAACACTATGTCGTACAGTTAGCATACTAACAGATAGCAACGGATCAAAAGATCACAGTACCTGCAAATATACCAGAAAGAAACACCGTTGAAACTTTAAAACAAATTCACATATAGATGTTTGATTCCTTGAGCCAAAAAAGGAAGGTTGAGACTAATCATCTGGTCTCTTGCTGTAGTGTTTGGAGCAAAATAAAGAAAAGGAATTGCAGATAACAACAGCTCCAACATAACAATTCATTAGAACAACATCAAATAGTGCCACGACAGATATCATCTTTATTATTGATTACGAGATAACGACTCTTTGACCTCAAGTTATAAACGAGCCCATGGTACAAATTTCAACCCTCGTCCCGCAGTAAATTTGCATCACATGGTCAACAAGTAGGAGTTTTTCGTCCTAGATGTGTGAAACATTTATCCTATACAGATTGGTTCCAAACATATACATGACCCTAGAAGCAGCAGATTTAATAACTTGACAGAGAGGATCGAATAGAATTATATATACATAAACAATTAAGTTCAAAATGCAATCGAAAAAGAAACGCCACGAGCATCGTCTGCAAAGTAGAAGAAACAGAATCTATACCTGTAATGCTGGTCTCCAGCGATGGCAAAGAACTCCCATAGCTCTTACCACAGACACTAGCTTTTCGGAATTCCATCTTGTTTTCAGTTAATGTGCCAGTCTTGTCAGAGAAGATATAGCGTATCTGGCCCAAATCTTCATTTATGTTCAGTGATCTACACTGGAACCTTGATCCAGAACTACAGTCATACATATGATTGTCTCCGATCATGAAATAGGATTGTCCTAATCGAACTAATTCCATCGTAATATAAAGAGATATTGGAATCATTATCTGAAATACTATGATAGAACTGAGGAATGAAAAGAAAGTCTCCATGGGAATTCCATAATACTTGTATGTCTTCCCGTCATCTTTTCCCATATTGAAATTTCTCTTTCTGTAGAACGGCAAAGTATCAAGCTGATACTTGTGTTGTACAAGCCATAACCCCATTCCAATTGCCACAACCACACACATGATGAAAAGAAAAATCGACAGCCACATGGTTTCCCTGTTCATATAACTTTCTAGTTTACTCCTCTTGGAAGGGGATGCTGCGCTGTTCAGCATGGCTTTTGTTTCCTGTCCAGTGTACACGACAACACCAATCACCCACTCTGTGTTCTTCAACTGACAACCTCGCAAAACAATGTTAGACTGGCTGAGAGAAAATTTATTCCCATTAAACTCCATGTTCGCTGTGAATTCATAGATGTTTCTGTTTGGTTGCTCGCAAGTAACCACTCCAGAGATCCCGCAACCTTCAAACACAGCTGAAGCAGTTTCCTGCCTTGCATATCTCGTCTTCAGGTTGGACTCGCCATCCAAATTCATTGTCTGAATGTACGCAAGCCCACTAGGGTCACTTGTCCCCAGCAAAACCATGTCACATGGAATTGTTTCATCCGAACAAATTTTCACCACCTCACCTGCTTGTATATTTTTCCATCTCTTCAACTTAAACTGACCTCCCTGAAGCACTAGTGCTTCCCGATTATTCTCTTTCCGGTCTGACCTGTGCCTTCGCCAGTCCTCATAGCCATCCTTAACAGCCGTGACGGAAAGCACAAAGAGAAGGGGGAAAAGAGACACCGTTCTCCCGAAGACTGCAAGTGGAGGGAGTTGATTGAGAGCAGCAATGGCAAGGAAATATAGGTATGCAACGCGATGGAATTGAATGAAGAGATTCTTAGGCAAAAAAGTGATGATAGTATATCTGCTAGTTCGGATTTCATTGTCAGAGAAGTCGTAAGAGTCATTTGTCCTCCTTGGATCATCGATATAAATCAATCTGGAGTTCTCTTCATGAAACAGGTTCTCTTCAAGCTGCGTACTTTTGTGCCGTACTCTTTCAGACTTACTCCTCTTGTTCTGAGCCACCGAGGAGGCCCCAGAAATTTCGAAAGTGGCGAAACTGTTGTTGTTAGATCTGGGCAGCTCCATTGAACCCCACGCTACCTGCCGTTTCCTTCCCTGCGTGGGGCATTCCAATGGAAACCGCTGGTGATGGTACAAGTCAGCTGAATAAAACTGCTTCTTCGCTGCAGGTCGATAGGTTCGTGCAAGTGGTCTATCAGGAAAGATGTCTGAAGGAGATGAGTCTCCTTCTTCGCTTGTCAAATTGCTCTGTTTGTCATCGAGAATAGACGACGTGAACGAAGCATCCCGGCAGAGACATCCAAAGGTGCCTACACTCTTATCAGGCTTAGAAGATTGCGCCACCGGTGGAGGATCTGAGGATGACAGCAATGGCAGGCCAGAAGTCATAAATAACAATCCTCCAACGACCACATTGGAGAACCGGATGCATGAACGGCTGGGCTCCTAAAAATTCAGGAAAGAGAAGGGTAAAGCACACCGCATTGCAGAGCATTTCCATCCGCAGAGAAACCAAAGTTAGACCGACACAGCCAGGATTCACAGCTCAAAACACGAAGATCCATCATTTAAACTCGCTCTTGTTCCACCCAAATCAACCAGGACCATCCCAACATCTCAAAATTCATTACACCAACACCATTCAAACTTTAAAAAATGGGCAATGCCAAAAACCAACGACGTGCAGATGCTGAGCATAAAGGCAATTATCGCCCAAAATTTCATACCCAGAAGGCCCCCGCACGCTTCTAGCAGATAAGTTCCCTCTCAACTTTTGTTCCCATCCGACCCCCAAAAAAAAAAAAGCCAAAACTTTTCTTTCTAAACGAGATAAATTACGAGCTCAGTTGCGGACAAAAAGAGCCTCTTCCCGAGTTCATCATTTTACAAGCAGAGAAGCCTGCAAATGCAGATGATTGATAATCCCAAAAAGAAAACCACACCAATTCACTTCAATGTCGACAAAATTCACACGGACACAATGGGAACAAACTGCCAAGACCGAAAACAAAAAAAAAAAAAAACCGACAGAAGAAAAAGAACCCAAATGCACTCCCCCAAAGAGATTAAAAAAACCCTAGCCCGCGATCCAATTGAGCTAAAAGGGTCCGAATGCCGCAGCCAAACGATGCGGCAAAGAAACCGGAAAAGCACGAACCTCCGCGGGATCGAGAAAGCTCTATCGCCTCGGGGAAGCGAGGGGGGAGGGGGGAGGGTTGCGGGGCCACCAGCTGAACGGGGAGGCCTCGCCTCGGGCAAATCAATGGGCCAAAACGTCAGGTCGCACGGAGGAGAGGGGGGCAGGCGGCAGGCATTTGATCGAAATCGCCGCAGATCCGGGAGGCTCTCCCGCGCGACGCGCGGATCCCTTCTTATCCGGGACGGAAGCAGCGGCGGAGGAGGCGGCGGCCCCTCTCTTCTCACCGCGCCCGGACCGTCAGGATCGGGATCGGATCAGGAGCCTCCTTCCCCTTCCGGCCCTCCCTGCCGCCCCAACCTGAGCGCGCGCGCATCGAGCGAAGCGACGGGGGGGGGGCCGAGACGAACGTGAACGGAGCCAGGGGCTCAGGGCTCACCCAACAAACGCGCGGAAGAGAGAGAAAGAAGAGAGAGAGAGCGAGCTACGAAGGCTGGAGAGGAGAGAGAATGGCGCCTCTGCGTCTGCGTCTGCGTCTGCGTTTTTGGGTGTCACGAAAGGCGTGGCCGACGGAGGAAGACAGAGGAGGACGAGCGGTGCACCATCAATCTTGGCTTTTGCTCCCCCGCTTCCGAAATCGAAAATTTATTCCGCCCCCTTTCTTTCTTTTTTCGCGAAATCGTTTATAATCGCTTCCTTATTTTTTCTTCGCATCGAATTTCATGAGTTCAAATTAGGTAAATCGCTTGACCAAAGGAAAAAAATTTAGGTAAGTTATTTAAGCTCCTCTGACCCAAAAAAATTAATCAAGCTCCCAAAAATGGCGTGGTGTGTGTAGATATATCAAGTTTAATTTCGTAGAGATGGGTATATAGTAATTAAGAAAAGAAATTTATATATATATACGTGCACGTGATTCGTGATTGTTGATATGCATATCGCTTCATTTATAAAGGCTAAACGGGGTAATTTTGTAACGAACGAGTAAAGCTTCCTCGTCAGCGTGAATTGGCGATTTTAAATTCCGTATCCTTGCTCGCTGAACTTTGGTTCGATGCCATCCGTCATGCAGTCGGGGTCATCGAATTTTTAATCCGCGCAATCCAATCTTTTCGCATTAAGACGACTACGCGTATCGGCGTCGGTGTCGACATGATTATGCTTCATACGAGATTGGAAAGTTTTTATATTCCCTAGTAAATGCCGACAAAACAAGAAGAGATATGCCCCTATATAAGGTCCTTTTTTTTCCTTTTATTAGGCGAAAAAAAATGGATAAGTAATTTTTTTTTTTACGTACTTTGACTCCGCGGAAGAGAAGTGGTTGGCACGAAAAATTTGGTGAAGGAAATCAGAATTACCCTTGAAGGAACAAGCTCAAATTGTTACATAGTTGGCAAGAACTTGATTTGACCTGAGGCCATCCCTTTGAACCGTCGTTTTATCCATTATTTTTAACAAGATGTGGTTGAAAAAAACAGCAAGATGGGGTTATCATTTGAATCACACATAACACGTGTGGATAATAAATGGTATTCTTCTGTACGTGCGTGAGAGAAGGGCTGCCGGGGGGGTTCTGCCGCCAACGGGAGCGGCGCGACCACCTTTTTCGGCGGCAGGCGGGCGGGCGAGGGTTGCGCGGCGCTCGTCGAGGACGGGGGGGACGTCCCGGAGAGCGCCAGGTTTTCCGGCTGCGAGTGTCGCCGATGGCCGTAAGAGAGGCGGCGCAACCGACAAATTTAGTCGAACGCTCGAGCAATAACTCAAAAAGTCGGGATAAATAACTATGTAACTGGTTAATATCGATCCTTTCCGGTTGAAATCGCACGCTAAAAATGATATTGTCGTGAATTAACGAGATGATATTTCTATTTAATTTATTCATCAGGAGAGACCTGTCTTTTGAAGCAAGAATTGATTTTTCTAGACATCTAACATAACGCATGAAAGGATCTTTGGAGAACCCCGTGACGCACCGAAGATCATTATCGAAGAAGACTTTTTCAAAATGCTCCATCTTTACATAGAAATATATTCGCTCAAAAAAAGATTCTCGAAGATGTCGACCGTGAACGAGAAGATTGATTGCGGAGAAAAAGAAAAAACGAATTCTTATTCACGTACACGAGACTTCTATAGGAACAAGAATAATCTTGGATTATCTTTTGAAAAAATAGTGACGTGCTTGTAACAAGACCATTCTCACTTCGAGCACCAGTGGCCACCGCGCGGCCACCGGCAAAGGTCGCCGGAGCAACCCAGGCGGAGTGCATGAGATGATACCCAAAAACATACGAAAGGAGTAACTCTCGATACTATCAATCGCTTTCCCTCCAAATTCCAAGCAATCGGCAGCAAGCATCGATTCAAAAACATCTTCGATCGGGGAATTTCACATAGAGATGTTTTCTGATGTTTTTACGAGGATGGCAATCGTCGGTCAAGGCCCAATTCTATCTTAACCTTTTCTCGTCTCGTAGAAATCCCAAACTTTAGGTCTAAATCTCAATTATACCTTAAACTTTTTTTTATCTCATAAAAAAATCATAAACTTTTACTTGAATCCCATATCTGCGTACGTTAACCTTCCGTCCAAAATTTCTCTTGACAATCCCAAGCATGAGTCGTTCGAGGGCCCGGCGCCGAGTGCCTCGAGTGCGAGCACTTCGACAACGAGAGATGGAAAATTCCCGAGCACGAAAAATTAAAGACCGAGCGCAGAATCGAAGACCCCCGAGCAAGATGGAAGGAAGAAAGCCAACCCTAATTAATTTAGCTTTTACCCAAATTTCAGACTAATAGTAAGTTATTTGGGCTTATATAGAAATTCATCTCCAAAAGATATTTTCTCGGATAAGAAATTCAGGAAAAGAAAAAATTGAACAATGACACGGAAATGCCATGTCCTAAAGTTGGGAGGATTTTTTATGAGATAAAAAAAAGGTTCGGGATTGAATTGAGATTGTCCCTAAAGTAAAAATTGTGGTGTTTTTTTAGAGGTATTAGGCCCCAAAAAAAAAAGGAAAAGTGTGGTTAATCAGGAAAATGCTAGACGTTCTAACCTTATCTGCATGAAATAGATTTTTTTTTATATCATTAGACAGAGACACGTGGGGCCTTTGGAATGTCACTGTCGCTATGAAGAAAAGCCAGTTCGGGGAAATCTGAGGAGGACCGAACATTGGAAATCCTGCCACTTTTCTTGTACTCTGCTGTCGTCTCATAATTTAACCCCTCGAAACTTTCGAGATCGAGCAGGTCCGATCTCATTGAATTCGGGACATGACCCAAAATTTAATGCAGAGATGAAGTTTCCCATTTCCAACTTAAAACCATGTTTCTCTTTTGTTCGTTTGGATATTTACATTGAAAATCTTAAAATTTATCACGATAATCTAATCAAATTTTTTAATTAATTACACTTTCATGATAAATTTTAAGAATTTTATTATACTTTTTGAGTATTTTAAGACTTAATTGTACTTTCGCAATAAGTTTTATGAATTCTAATGCACTTATTCTTTTTTTTTATGACAAACCAAAACATGCACACAATCTTCGAAGACATCTCAATCTCGTGTCATGACGTGTGTATTTGGGAGATGGTTTGAAGAGTCTCATGGCCCGCTACAGCTTTTGTTCGTTTTCCTTAACTTAGCCGATTTATCATGCAACGTGCTCTAAAAGTCTCGAATCTATCGTGCAATTGAATTGATAGCGCCAGCTAATTGAATCATACGCTTTTCGGAAAAGGTGCAACGAAGATTATACGTCCGCTTATCTCTATATATCAAGATGGGTAAGTCGAAAATCTGTTGATCGCACATACAAGGGAGATTAGCTTCCAATGTTACTTTTCATCTACTCTTACTTTCTAGTCCCACTTTCAAGCTTTTTCTTACTTTTATTGGAGTTTGTTTCTTTTGTCTATGCAATGGCCTAAAAGTAAGTTTTATTTTATATGCACTTTGCAAGAGACGATTGGCATAACAAACACGATACTTTAGAATATCCTTTGTAACCAAGGGCCTACCGTGAATCCTTAGCGGTGGTTACCAGGGATATCTCACCACAGCAGGGGAAGCAAGCTTCCAACTAGGGTCATCTTGCTTGTCTAGGTATAAACACCCAATGGGCTAATCAGAACTGCGTTCCTTATTTTAATGTGCTAGTGTCAGCATATCTAGTCCCCCTAATTGAGGAGAAAGTTTTTTTTCCTTCTCCCCAGGAAATACCTCCGAAATTTTACGTCCAAGAGTTCAGACGTAGCCTTTTAAGGACATTATCAAGTATGTACGTTCACCTTCATCTACTCTTACTTTCTAGCCCTACTTTCAAGCTTTTTCTTATCTATACTTCTATTGGATTTTTTCTCTTTTTCTATGCAATTGCCAAAAAGTAAGTTTTTTTTATATGAACTTTGCAAGAAAAGATCGACGCAACAAACATGGTACCTTAGAATGCATTATATGAAAATCAACGTATTTGATTTCCATTAAAGCTATTCTTATGTGTGCTAAATTTAATCTTTATCGACTACATAATTTATCATTAACTTTTGACATGAATTTGACAAATTATTTCCATAATAATTCCATTGGTTTCAAAATCTTATTGGTTGATCCTATGTTGTTTTGACGTGTTTCAAGTCATCTATGTATTTCTAAACTTACTAGATTTTTTCCCCAGTTGTTTGCTAGCTTCATCTGATATGCTATATATCAATTTATATAAGTAGAGTCTAGAACTGTTTATATCTCAATTAATAGAATTTTTTGGTTCAGGAAATTTAAAATAGAAGTGTACGACTCAATAGAGACATTTAGGCCTTCCAGCTTCTCGCAAGATACCTGATGGTCAAACATTTTCTTCCTTATATTCTCCGCCCCAACTGGCGAAGTGTATACACCTAACAAATTAATAGGATTGCGTTCTATATTTTAATATGCTAATACCCGCACGCTAGCCTCCCGATTAGAAAAAAAATTTTCTTTCTTCTCTTTAGGGAATACCCCGCGTTTTCCATATCAGAGCTCAGACGAAGCCTTTTAAGGTCTTACTTAGGACCAAAGGGCTTGTAAGTGCTTTTACAAAAGCAGCCTCGCCTTCAATGTGAATCCTTGGTTAGAAAGGCAAACGCGTGAACAATCATATCCGCTTTGCGAAACTGGTTTTCTCTCGTAACTTACTAACGTTAAAGGAAAGTTACCGATGCAAAGGTGACCAAACTTACATTTAATCACGAAAAGTTATGAGTAAAGAAAATAAATAATGCATAGTTGCATGGCTTAACAAAGTGAGATTAATCACGTTTTAGGATGCCAAGCCCACAACATAGTTGCAAAGCAGATGACATAAACAAAGATTTGGATGACCTGTCCTGTTTAGGATGACCAACCCAGTCCAACATTTTCAGCGATATAAATGCAGGCATGTTTTTTAAGAAAGTGGTCGACCTCAGGTGAATTAACATGAAGTAGAGGAATGCTGAAGTAGAGAACAGAAACAAAGGAGAATATCAGAATAGAAAGTAAAATAGAATGTAGGCAACTCACAAGCTGGTAATTCTAAAAGAATCTTCCCCAACAGATGTAGCGGGCGCTAATTCACCGGAGCCAAAGTTTCATTTTGCTGTAAACGGAGTTGTTATTGATGACATAATAATCTACCAAGCAGTCGTGACAATGAATATTCTTTTTTATCTGAGTCGAAGATGGAGATCGCAAAACGGCAAAGGAGAGCTGAAAAGTATGAGGCTAAACCTATTGTGTGCGCCGTGCATATATGGATCGAGAGATCAGTAAAAGCTTGGAAAGTTGAACTTCAGTCGGATTACTAAGAGCAGCAGCCAATGATGCCAAACAAACTCAAAGTTTATACAAAAGATGCTTGAATTACATAGGTGATATGTAAAATTAGATAACCAAACCAAAAGTTTGGCCCGGTGATTAGATAAACCTCAGTCTTGAATCAGCATTATCCTGCTCGTTAAATATATATGAGAAAGATAGTGCAAGAATGCCTACCGGATTAGGTGAGTGTCCCCATCACTTCTAAAAACATACAAATGCTTCCTAAAAGTTACTGCTGCCTGCTTGAGCTCGAGACTCGTAGAAAAGTCTCACGGTTGAGTAGATGTGCGAAGGTTCGGCCATTGCCCCATTTCCGTAGTCACCACAAGCTAGCCTCTTTGATACAGGAGGAATCAGAGAAATTCCGAGCTCATCAACTGTCATAAGATGCCGCTCCGTGAACGGGTTATTCCACATGAGTGTGTTCATAGCTGGGGCAACAAAGAGGGGCTTGGCATAGTCCCATGCTCGTACTATGCATGTTAGCAGATTGTCACACAAGCCTCCTGCAATCTAGAATGAGACGGCACAAAGAACTAACAAATCAGAATCTTTCTCCATAACCAAAGGAAAGACAATTAAATGAACCAAGAGAAATTGAATGACTTCAATATGAGTCTGAGATGAGCACAAAAATGAAATTTTTTTTATTGGATAAAAATTTCTGCCGTCTCCAGATGACCCAACGGTACATTGAAGTATATAACTTCAGACACTAACCAAGAAATAACTCAATGAACCGAGCATCTAGTACGAAAAAAATCAAGAAGAATATCCAGATTGCTCGTATGATTTACCTTGCCAAGCGTATTTGCTGATAGCGGAGCAATGATCATGATATCAGCCCATCGGCGCAGCTCAATGTGAAGGACGCTGTCCCCTATTTTATTCCAACTTGACCACTCATCCTCGTCAGTGTAAAGGACTACATCCCTGGGCAGTGATGCTCTATCAATGAAATGTAAAGAAGCCCTAGTGGCGACTGCTTTCACTTCGGCCCACTCAGAGAAACAATGACAGAGGTTCCCAAACTTGATTGCGGCCACGCTTCCACTAGCGGCCAGCAGTATCCGCGGCTTCCTTGGACCACCATTGGCTGGTAATGGCCCTCTTTCAGAACCTGCAGTTTCTGCCGATGCCATTTACACCTACCGATGGAAAAGGAAAAGCAGGAACATCATCAGACACAATCTGTAAGGTGTGCCCAACAAATCAGTCAAAATAAGAACTAGATGCTGATCAATCAACACATCTAAGCAAGCAAAGTCCAACCATGACACATAAGTAAAACAGCACCTTCTCAAAACACTATATAAGAAAACCAACTCTCAAAAAAGGCTTGCAGAGAAATAATGACGCCTCTAAGCAGTACCGGGTCTCCGATTTCCCCATTCTACAAAAGCAAACATATTCTAGCATGGTGATCATAACGATACGAGATTCTCGATAGGAACTGCACCATTAGTGCCAATTTCATGGTTATGTGATTTGAATCTTAAACTGAAGTATTGCTGAATTCGCGATAAGCCCGTGCCCTCGATCGAGCAGACGTAAATCCATCTCACTCGATCAGCAAATGCCTCATCCAGTAAAAATAAGAGCAGGTACCTATCAAAACCCTTCCACATTCTCAAACAAACAACCCCGAAACCTCGCCGTTGGTAAACGCCCCTCCCACTCCCACTCCCACTTTCCGCTTCACGTCACAGCAGAAGCGAACACGGGCGGGTAATTGACGCCACCCGTCACGGCGGGGCCACGTTACCGCTTTTGCTCATTCAAATCCCACACGCCAGCTAACAACACCCGTTTTTTCGTTCACCAGTCAACACCCAAGAACAGCACTCAGGCCGTTGCGAGAGAGAATTAGAAGAGGGTGCACTTCAAAAGTCCTCCGAACAAGCTAGACGCAACACGCGCGCAACCGGAATCGGCCAAAGTGAAACAAAAAAAAAAAAAAAGAAGCAGCATAGCAACACCACGACCAACCGCCCGGAACTCGGAGATCGGGAGGTGGGGATCGAGCCCACGAAGGCGGCGCTAGGGCTCTCGCAGGTGGAAACGCGCGTAATTGAGAGAGGGGAGATCGCTAGCTACAGCAGCCTGTGATCGCACTGAGCAAAAAGGCAAGGACTGCTTACAAAAACGGAGAGCCGCCGCCGCCGACGACGACGATAAGGGGGCCGCGTGCGGGCCGCCGAGAGGTTGAAGAACCGGCCTGCCTCGCGATCGGCCACTGGAGCTCCGGTCTCGCGGTTCGGGGATGGAAGAATTTGGACGGTGGGGAGAGAGAGAGAGAGAGAGAGAGAGAGAGAGAGAGAGGGGGGGAAGGGGGGATTTTTATTTTTTTGAGATTAGTGCAATTCGACTTCTAACACGCGTGTAATCTAATCCTTAAATTTTCGAAATGTGCAAGGTTGTGCCAATTTTTTAAATGAGCCTCTTATATTTCGAAAAAAGTAAATAACAAATAAAAATGGCTGTATTTGTTATTGATTTTGGTAGAATAGAAACCAAATTAAAATTGCAAAATTTTTAAATAAAAAAAAAGCCATGAAGCCGGAAAAGTTGTCGAAAAAGTAGAAGTCGCTCCAAGCAGACCTAAAATTGAGAAGCGAAAAAGAGTTGGACGATTATTGGAAAGGTTTAGCTGGTAAACCTGCAATACTCCTTTAAGCTCACTAATTACTAATTAATCACTTTTTTTTTATCCGGGCAACGCATCCAAACAAAGAATTGCTATGCTGGGGACGACACAGTGAACTCTTCCTTTCGTTTAGGTAGCATTTATTAAATTATTTTCTTACAAAATAATTACTTACAACACTTACGAAAACGAATCGACAAAAAACATTTTTATCATTCATAAAAGTACTAAAAAATAAATGACATGAAAAATATTTTACTAAAAAATATCGCACACTTACTTTTAATTACTTCACAAAATGGACGATGTGGCCGTTGCAACTACGATTGGCACTTAGCGACAACATGGAATTATTGACAGTGCCCTGAGGATGCTTTGAAGGAACAACTACAGTACAGGGCTCTTCAGACCTCACAGTTTTAGCGCAACAAGAGGCATTTATGTACATGGCTCAATCGTAAAGAATCCTCAATGCAGTGGAGCAAAGATAAAGATAAGAAAAAGCTACCAAATCATCATTCTTCAATCGCATACTCTTGTGCCCTCCTTTCGCTCATCCGAATCTGCATCGAATTGCTGCTGTTTCTCGAGATCTGCCGAATGCTCCGTCGAAATCACTATAGTACTTGACAGAAAAGGCTCTTGCGGGCTCTTGCGAGCCAATCGACGGGTAACGAGCACCCGCGAAGAGCTCTTTTATGGACTTCGACTGCCTCATCCTATAGAGAAGGGAAAGAGCACAAGGGAATGAGAAAAGACGTCCCCACGCTGGATGGTCGATGTAACGCACAAGACTCGTGCAAAGGCCCTCTACAAGAGTAATTATTGCACGCTCGAACTGGGGACAGTGCGTAGGCTCGAGGATCATAAAAAGTCCATTGGAAGGTCCAAGTCATCCTGATTTTCCCTCGCTTTAGGACGGGATCTCCTGCGCCGGAATTCTCTTCTTGTGCGGCTGTCACTAGCTAATCTGTCAACTTCTTCAAGATCATAATATTCTTCAACTTCGTTGATGGATTTCCCGACGTTCTGGGCACCCCACCAACCCTGGCACGTGAGATGATGGGACATGGACCAAAAAGCGAGTTTAGAGGTGCTTATATCAACTAGGATGTAGTCAGAGATGCTCTAGAGACCATCATCGAGCATGTAGCAAAGAAACAGCTGTTGATACGCTAAATGTTCTAGAGGACGTGATAATTGGTTCGTGTCGATCCTGACATACCTTCGTTAGCCTCTGTAAGTGCACTGCTGCAGCTTCATGAACAAATACTTTATCCGATGCAACTTCTAGCACATCCTCAACAAACAAAGCATAAGTACTCACCTGAAACAACAGCAAGCATATATAAAGATGAATTTTGCAGCTGACACATATTCCATAAATACCCATCAAGGCCCAATACACACGCACAAGGGTCCCCGCACACATCGAATACTCAGTTTGCAAGATTCAAAAGGAATGCTTCACATACCAAACTTGATGGAATGATTGAGATACCAAATGAATCGAGCTCAAGGGACTCGAGAGCCCCTGAATTAATATTGAACGTATAACCTCTGACCTAGTAAATACCAAAAGGAAGTTAGTTAAGAAAGATAACACTTAGAAAGACACACTATAGCACCTGCAAACATAGCTATAAAAAGATATAACTCCTGCAAAATATCATTATACCTTGCCAATACTTCTTCTGCCAGGAGTTACAACTTCATACCCTACCTAACAGTAGAAAGTTAAGTTCTTCATAGTAAACTTATGCACAAGATCCTGAAACATGCAAGCAACTCATGCAGAAAAATTACAGTTTTCAGGTACAGGATTCATGTTCCCTTAATATTGCATAGCCAACAGTTACAAAGGATTCACACTCCCTTTCTTGAAGGAGTTGTACAGATCAGGTACAGAATATAGCCAAACCACAACTCCACCATCCTTTTTGTATGCGCATGTGATCAGTTGGTTGACTATGTTTTGTGCATCTCTCTAGAAAAGGTCAATTTTACAAAGAGAATTTAACCCAAATCACCATCAGTCCTCATTCGGGCCTTCCTATTAGGCAAGTTCCATGACAAGTTGAGCACATGATCCTACTTATGCAGGTATATAAGATGAAAATCAAGAGAGAAGGAACTATAGTGTACAGAAACATACCAATGTCTCCAGCCCCACCATTTTCAACTCATTCTCCATTACCCTCTCATTCTCAACAAGCACGACATCACCGACCTGTACAACAAAACTTTGGGTGATGTATTAACCATCAAAGAAACGACTCAAGCAGGAACTTGAAGGCCATAATATATCGAATGACTCAGACTCATTGACAAATATATCAAGTATGTTCATAGTCAAATATACTCCAAATAACTACAAAGCAATGACTCTGAATAACTGCTAAGCAAAGTGTTGGGACCTTAAATTTGCAACTGATAGTCAGATACATCACAACAGCAAACATCTCAATATTCCATTGAGTACATGCATCCACCGTGATAATTTTTGCAGACAAAAGGGAGATGCAAGGTTACTGAGTAAAGAAAAAGCAAAAAACAAATAAGCACCTGGTGGACGTCTTCAAGAAGAAATCTCTCCGAATCACCAGAAAGCAAATTCGGCCTCACCTCCACAATCAGGACGTTCCACTAGTCCAAAGGAAAATCTCGTATTAAAGATGACAATCTCCAATTCCCATAAGCAATGTAATGTGTCCTTGTAGCATACGATAATAATCAAGACTGCACATAAACCCGATCCTTCCCTAAATTGCTGGTTTTCCCAATGGACACTCCATTGTAAAGTGATTGCCAACACAAACTTGACTTGAGGACTGATTAAGTAGTACAATCAAGTGCGAAAGCATATGTCTTCTCTTATGTACATCTCTTTTTTTTTTTTTTGGTAAAGTCTCTTATGTACATCTCTTTCTTCCTCCAACTATCAAAAAAATTTAGTTGACTACGAATAAGATATGACATTTATGATTATCGCTTTTTGAAGCTTTTGTCAAAGGGGTTCGTTCTGATTGAATCAATTAAATGAATACTAGTGAATTCCAGGAGTCGGTGCATAAAGACAACACTTTTAAACCTTCCTCAACATTCATAGTCACCTTCCATAGCACAACCCACCTAGATTCTTCAATGGATAATCTTCCGCAGGCACGAAAGATTTTGCTTCCCGCAACAGATAACAGAAAACTACAAGAAACCCAGATGAAAAACTCCGCCACTTACCGAGGCGGTATCCACCCAGAGCTGAGAGACGAACCCCAAGCCAAGAGCAGATTCGATGCTGATCACCTGCTTCGCCACCATGCTCGATCGCCTCATCACCTGCCGCCCGCCCCTCACCCTCAATCTACTCTCCGGTTCCTCATCCCTCCTCAAAGCGACACCTGCATCGCCGCCTTCACTTCGCAGCAGCACCTCCTCCCCCTCCTCTTCCTCACCGGACCGCCGCGCCGGCTCTTCGGTACCCAAGTTTCCGCCTTCAGCCGCGTCACCCCCGCCGATTCCGCTCCCCTCTCTAGATTCCGCGCCGCCGCCCCGATTCGTCCCCAGCTCGAAACGCTCCTCCCCGCCGTCCTTGAGCCCTAGCCGGCCGTAAAACTCGCCGTCCCGGGAACCGAAGCCGGCGCCGCCGGCTGACCTGGCCGCCGAATGCCCGGCGTGCGGCCGGTTCCTGAGGCCAAGAGAACGGCGGGCCGGGAACTGCCCGGCTCCCGGCGTCGTGGTGGAGGCGGCCGAGGGGAGCTTGCGGTTCCCGGAGAGGAACGACGGCAGAGGAGGAGCCGACGAGACGCGGTCGCACATGGTAGAACAGCCGAGAGCACACGAGCGCCTGAGGCTCAACGAGCACGGCCACGCATCATGGGTCAAATGTTTGGTTTACAGAACGAGGAGGAAGTGATCGTGAGAAGCCGAGAAGATAATATCCACGTGTCACCATGTCAGCACTTCAGGGACAAAATGAATTTGAGTAAATAGGTTTTGACAGATGAACGTAAGTAATTTTTTTTATTAGGGATAAATGCACCGAGAGTCCTAAAATTTATCGCGAAAGTATAATTAAACTATTAAACTTTCAAAAAATACAATCAAGTCCTAAAATTTGTCGCAAAAATATAATCAAGTTCAAAAACTTTCGAAAAGTACAATCAGTTAAATAACTTGAT
The DNA here is from genome assembly GCA_031216405.1 of Syzygium malaccense. Classification (NCBI taxonomy): domain Eukaryota; kingdom Viridiplantae; phylum Streptophyta; class Magnoliopsida; order Myrtales; family Myrtaceae; genus Syzygium; species Syzygium malaccense. The sequence goes on from CM062263.1 coordinate 12,646,692, forward strand.
TTGACCAAATTTTAAGACTCAATTGCGCTTTCATGACAAACTTTAGGACTTGATTGAACTTTTTAAAAATTTTAAGACTTAATTACACTTTCGTGATAAAATTTAGGATTTCAAACAAATTTATTCTTTTTTTTTCAAGATAATGAGTAATTTTTTTATTTTGAAGAATGACGAGTAATTTTCTCGTAGTGACCCTTTTACAATCTTAGTTTTTTGGGAAATATTTACTATGAGAAGAATAAATTGACGTGAATGATAGAAAGTTACTTTCTTGGAGAGATATTAAATAATGGGGGCGTAATTAAAGTTGATGATGATATGCTTGCAGTTGTATATGAATGCCTCTCTAGTTTTTAGATTTTGTTATTGACGGCGTCAGCATTTGAGGATAGAAGATGGTCCGAGAGCCTCCAAGTTTCCACTGGCAGATACAGAGCAAAAGACATATTTTGCAACATTGATTCTGTACTAGGAACAAGCTGCACCGGACATGCATTTCTCTCTTATGTATACTTCTTTGAATTCGACCGGGAAACAACTTGTCGGGACCGTTTACGTGCACGGCGAGGCGGCGACGAGATTCACTGGCTGACGGAGATCTGCAGCAGTCTCAGTCCGAGGGGGAACATGCTGATGGCATGGCGGGTCTGGAAAGAGGGTTCCTCTCCAATTCGTCGCAACACTATCCGAACTCCTTTTCAGGCAACGGAAGAGACTACCGAGCAGCTGAACCGCCGCACACCAGAGGAAAAACATCCAACCTACGATCTTATCATATAAAGGACAATGACTTTTACCCATGTCATCAGGATGATTCCCGCAACACTGCCTTACCTGAACGTCGAACTCGATTTCTTAAGATTCGCCATCACAAGACTGGAGAGCCGGTATCGGAGACATGTAGAGAGCCAACAGGTTCAAGGAGGGAGTAGAAGAAAACACTGGACCAGTACTCCTTCTATGCACTATGAATTACATCTTAGGACCTGCGCGTAAATGAGAAAGCTCTTGGCTTTACAAAATCTGTACATGATAAGCAGGAAAGAGAATTCAATGTAGAATAGAACGCAAAACCATGGCCGATGAATGAACGGCGATGCTTGCACTTACATCATTCGCGAACCTCCTATCTTCTCAAGCTCAATTTAGAAAGAACCGCAGCCGCTTGGTCACCTCCTAGTAAAAAATAAGGATGCCTGAGGGCGGCAGCAGCCGATAATCTTCCCCTTCTCAGGAAACCTCTCTCCGAGATGAGCTTTGTGGCCAAATCCCACCCTCTTCCCGAGTCGAGCTCGAGAATCGTTAAGTCGGGCCTCAATCTCGTGCAGTCCCTCCATTTATTCAAGTCGTGTTTGACTGCCTCAATTTCGGAATTGAAATTCTTCAGGCCTGCAGAGGTCCTCAAGGTTGGGATCGCCATTTGCAGGAGTACGATTCCGGCGGAGTATGTGTCAAACAAATCAGGACTGTTCAGCTGCAAATCCAGTACAAACCGGAATTTAGCATATCAAACTCAAGAAAAGAGAATCAACATATGGATTATATTTTGAGCTTATATGAGCTTGCAATTAAGCATATTCAAAGCTGAAAAATACTAGATATTTCTTGCCTCATCCAAGCTCGAGTTAATGGACTCCACTTAAAAATAAAGGAGTGCATCGGTGCTCCTCATTTAGTTAGCTACCACATAACAAACAAAGAAAACTGACTATGATCATTCTTCCTATGTCAAATATTTCAATTTAGCTGATGGAAGCCTTGTCCAGAAAGCTGAAAGCATCATTCATGAACTAGGAAGACGATAGCAAGCACCTTTCCCTTTCATTTGATATACAACAAATCATAACCTACTCAGCAGAACAGCAGTTACCTGCCACAGGATGGGAGAAAGAAAGGCAGCAACTGGCTCTGGAGGTGGACTTGGCGTTTCCTCTGGAAGTACATAAAGTTCGGGGGGACAATAATCAGGATCAAGTAAGCCGCAATTAGGCACATAGTTCTTGCCGATACGAAGGTCTGTGGCTGCCCCAAAATCAATGAGCTTAATCTGCCCTTTCTTTGTCACAACCAAGTTGGCTGGCTTTACATCCCGATGGACAATGCCAGTATCATGAATCTTTTTCAGTGAAGTTATGATCTGCCGCATCACCTGCTTAATGATCAACGCATTCCGCTCAACGGAGTCTACCCCTTGCAAGACTTTGCCAAACATGATGGACTCTAGATTCAGAGGGAAGCTACGATCTTTCATGTAATCCGCAAGATCTCGATCTCCCTATTACAAGGAACACATTAGCTGATCAAAACAAGGACACAAATTCAATGCAGCCATCTGACCTTCATCGGTCAGTCGCAGCTATGGTAAATTACAATCTCTTAGTATATTTGAAAGGTCGGCATTATCGAAAGAAAGACAACTCTTCCGGCCAAATCATGAGTGATCCAATGAGATATAGCAGAGGATCTTGACATAAAATTTAACTAAATTCAGAGCTTATCCTGAGAATAAGTACCTCAAATTTCCAAACCAGCCATTTCCCACCCTTAGTGAACTGTGAATTCGTCTTATCAGCAACAAAAGTCCCCAAAAACTCGGCACAGGTCTCAGGTGCTGCCCTGGACAGCCTGTAATTGAACCACTCCTCATAATCCCCATATTCTTCCGCGCCTTGGACTCCAACCTTAACCTGAACATTCTCATCAATGCGACCAACAAAAAGGTTATCTTTCTCGACATTACCAAAACACCTTCACAGAAACCAACACAACGCATTGAAAATTCACCCTCTGCTTCAAATTGCAAAAACATATGCAAGACACCAAACTTAGTCCTTATTTGGGCCACAACATCTCTATCTTTTATTCGACGAGTTAAGCGAAAACTAGAGGCACAAAAGGCATAGTTTGATGATCGGTTTTTACTGGGTGTCTGTGGCTTACCTGTTTCAAGATGACCTTCTCCTTGAACCTCCCATCCAAATCCAGAGCTCTCTTGCCACGCCCTCTCTTTTGCACTCTCTCCTCAACATTCACATTCTTGGGGACGACAACCCCGGAGTAGACAACCCCAAAAGACCCCTCACCCAACCTGTCCCCGATCAAAAAGTCACTCCTCTTCAACCTCCTCCTCCCTCTCAAGCTGTCCAGACCCACCTGCAGCGGAGCCAAAACGTAGGCATCGATCGCGCCGATCAACACCCCAGGCCTCGCCGTCAGGTAAACCCAAGTGAGCCCACCGAATATGACGGCCCCCCATCTCTGCATCTCCGTCAGTTCCTCGGCCACGCCCAGAATTCGCTCGTACCCAGATTGGAAAAGAGGGACTTGGGACAGCGACTGGTCCACCAGCTGGGCAATGTCGCTCGGAAAGGCGTAGCATTTGAGGGTGTTCGTGGCTTTCGCTCGGTTTGAGAAGAAGCACAGATGGAAAGCTGAAGTGGGTCTCAGAGAGGAAGGAGAGAGCGAGAGATGAGCAAATTTGGGGTTTTGTTGGGTCGCAGTTGGCGGTGCTGGGAAGAGCAAGGAAGCCATGGGAATTGTTGCTTCGAAGTAAGAAAAGAAGGGACCTTTACTCCGTTTATTCGATCGTTTGTTTCGGGAAAACGGAGGAGAGTCAGCAGAGGTTGCATTTTTGCCGCGTCAGCTACGTTGGGTTTATCCAGTGAGAGTAAGGAATGCTTGGTTCCCAAGAACCGGCTCAACGAATTCTGTTACAGAATTTTCGCCCTGCAAAAGAGACATTAAATTATTTTATGATATGCTGCTCGGTTTGAGTCATGACTACTCAAGACTAAAACGAGCCGATGGTAGATTTGAAAATAATTATGTTATTCTCTCAGGAGAGGAATGGAAGAAAAGTAAGTTCTGGTGAAAATTGGAGAAATGTTGGAAATTTTTGTCAATTGCAAACAGTAGATAGATAATTTTCTTCTCTATTTTCCATTCCCTCCCTTTTCTTAGTGTCCCACAGAGCATAAATGAAAAATGAAAGCAAGGCAATAACAGGTTGCAAAACTACGGAGAATACAATCATGGACGATATTTGGAAAAGTAAAAATGGAAAGAATAGAGGCAACCGGAGAACTAAGACATCCTTTACACCAAAACGCTTCGAACATAATCCAAACATTTCTCCAGAAACTCATGCGGTCATATATATACATCCCAAGCAAAAGATGTTAGGAACAGAGGATTTCATGAGCGGGAGTCGGAATAATCACTACCAAAGAAAGCTCAAGAAAACCATACACTTGCCTCTGCGGCAAAAAGGATCCCAAATACACACACAAACATACACACACCGATTACAAATTCATGTCTAACGTGGGTCGGCCGAATCAAGGATTGCAGTGATCTTCTTCTGAAGCTCAGGCTTGTTGGCACCCACTAGCTTGTCGATTTGCTGACCACCTCTGAGGAAGAAGAAAGTGGGAGTGGCTTTGATATCCCATGATGTGCTCATCTCCTGCATAAGTTCAAAATGATTAATGCATTTCACATAGGGAAGTGGAGAAGAACAACAGACATTGTTGCCCGTTCTATATGTTGATCATGCCGCTATGTAACTCCTGTTTTTCTGCGTAAATTACATCCCGGGTCACTTAAGTGGAATTGGCAATTGGGTCATTGAACTTTAACTTCAATCACCAAATGCACTAGCCTTTAGAGTTTTTGCAATTTAAGTACTCTGACTGGAATCCAACAATTTTTCGGCAAACTACTGACATGGCAGATGTGTCACAATTTTCTAGATGCTACGTTATCACCATGTGGGCATTGACATTAGCGTTTGCCAGAAAATTGATTTGATTCCAGACAAAGCGTATCAATAGCCAAAAAGTGGAGTTTCGTATATTGGCTAACTGAAATCAAAGGTCAGCGACCTGTTTGCAAATTCCACTACATTTCAATAACCCCCAACGGAATCTACTTTGTTTTTCTTGTACGTAATAGTGTTTTATTTTTCCTGTATTGCGAACACTTGGGGCACTCGCTGCATTCAGTTTGAGGGCCAAAGTGGAAGAAAACTTAGAAAATGACTGCGTGAGCATGTGGTTGTTGTTTAGGCTAAGCGGTTGGAATTAAGGATCAAGGCAAATAAGTAAGTTCCATTGCTTACAGTTAGCTCATCCACATCAACCACCAGAAACATGATAGAAGTATGTTTCTCGGACAGTTCCGAATAGAACGGTGCCATCAGCTTACAAGGACCACACCAGGTTGCACTGAAATTTGCAAGCACCTGCACAGTGATCCAATTAAATACGAAACCAATGCAAATTCAATAATATTCTAATTAATCCAATCGAGTCTCCCATGGTATTCTTATGCAAGAAGCACAGCTCTGAGACGGTTCATAAAATTTTGGCCTAACTATTGCAGTAAAGAACATCTTATTTGAGCATATTCAACTAAATGAGGAAATGCTGAAAGACATTATTAGGCATGCTGGACCTAATACAAATAATTGTAAGTTGAATTCACAACCCAAAAAAATGATCTGCTGATCTGATGCTTGACAATTGCTCATACAAAATCTTTTCCCAACGTACCTCATAAAAAATCAAACTAATTAGCATTGTGCTAATTTTGCTCATTATACACTTCTAAAAGCAGCTGCAGAGTACTTACAATCTTGCCGTCTCTATTTGCTTCTGACAGCTTCTGGTCCCAGCTTTCTTTGGTAGTAATGAGGTGTACATTCCCACCAGCAAATTCAACATGGTGATCAGAATCTCCTTCGTCCTTTTGATACCGCCAGAACTGTGCACATGATCAGAGCATCAGAAATGAGCAAGATACAAGTCCAGATTAGGTTATGACATCATAAATGCACCTTTATTGTGTGTGGCTATGGTAAAACTAGTATTACACAAGGCTATTGATGATCAGTAAATACCCTGTTGTCAACCATTCAGCACAACCCACAGACCACTCTTCCCTCTCAATGTGGTTCTTAGAGCTAAAGTCCGCATTGCATAACTAGGATCTTGATCGTAGTGAGATTTAATGAATTACCTATTCAACCATTGGCTTAGGACAAAATTTTTCCATGAAATTGAAAGGCCATAATGATCATTCAACAAAGTCTTTCAATTAACAGTGAATCCTTCCAAAGATCATGTGTCTTGACATCTGGTATCTGCTGAAATTGTCCATAGTACATTCTCTTCACCTCAGGCTTTTGACATATGCTCAGTTAGAAAGCGACAGTTATCAGCTGTCTTTTGCAAGCAATATAAGTCCATCAGAAGGACTATGTATCCATTATTTCCATTGGACGACTCATATCCATGCATTCAAAAGCAAGGTGATAGATAAAATAGTTTACTTTGATGGATTGAATGGCGTATTGAAACCGAAACTAATGTTGCAGCGGGGAAGTTTCTCAGATGTTAGTTTCATGAGTCAGTAAATTCACAGAAATTTTATAAAGGCCAGGAGCTTGACTCCTCGCAACCACGCCTTCCCCCATCTTCCAGCATGCTGATGTGAGGTTCATCGAGGGGAAAGATATCCAAACACAAATGGAAGCACTCATGTAGCAAAAGCCAGGACATGTATTTTCTATATGCCATTTTTTTGACAAAATTTGGCATATGCCGTTGATCGGTAGATGCTTAACAGGCAGCCTTCCATAGGTGCACCAAGAAAGCACCTAATGACCATGGACTTTTAAACTAAGCGCATACCTCAGCAGATTATGCAGGCAAATGCATATAACCTCGATTTGTTTTTACTTAGCAACTATACATAAATTTGACTGCTATTCAATACAATCACATGTATGATGTGATAGAGTAAGATAACCACAAAGAACAGGTTTCTTCTCACTTGAATGTTAATGTATCACATGAAAGAAGTGACAAGCAGCTTAAATGTAGGCTAAAACTTTTCCAGCTTCAAGAGCAACACTTGTGGTTGAATTAGATTCCATTCCATACCTTAGGGTAACACTGTCCCATGACGAGGTTTCTGGAATGGAGTTGCAATACTTAGACACACAAGGACCCTGAGAAACAAAGCAGCAGCAGACCTGTCAGTACATGTAAAGAAAGAAAAGATACTCATCAAATCCAAGGCTACATATTAAACCAACAAGATTGACTATGATACGAAGGAAATGAATTAGACACCTCAATGAATTGGCAGACAGACTAGAGCATTCCAGACCAATTAAAGCACGTGCCAAGGAGTACGATTTAGCTGAGAGGTAGTGAGAGGACACGAATTCGTCGTGGCACCCAAAAAGTACAGCACTTTCTCAAGCATCCATTAAGCTACTTGGGTGATTCTTGTGGATTAAACACGGAAACCAGGTTTCACAAAAAAAATTTCAAAGAAAGAGTTAGCTCAATCATTGCCTAGAGAAACCTCTAAGACTGAACATTGAAAAAGTTTCTGAGTTCCTAATCTGTGCTCACATTATCAAAGTCCTGGAAACATATATTATCGAACTTCACGAGGCGATTATGCTTGAAACGGAAACTGAAAACTCAGCTTTACAAATGACGACACCATTCCGACACTCGTAAAACCCGCTGATCGGAGGGGCCAATCAAGTCCTGATTTTTCAAAGTTCTATCAAGTACTATTCCAAAAACCGCCCCGCACTCCTTTTTTTAATGAACAGACGATGTTGGGGAACATAAATGTTGTTGAGCATTAAAAATCTTATCTTTTCTGGACAGTATGTCCATTCCTGAATCCTTTCCAAACAAGTCACCGACAATTCTATTTCAAGATCTGACAAACTTCTTTCTCTGATTTCAGCTAAGAAAGCAGGACACAAAACCCATAAAAATCTGTGGAAACGAAAATGCAGATTAAGAACGCAATAAACGAGCTCGATAACAGTATCAAACATATTTGCTTCAATCAAGAACACGAATACGAAAACAATTACCTCCTGCTTCGGCTCGTTCAAGCACTCAAAATGCTGAACGCCACACAACAATTGATGAAAATTCACACTTCAAGACTCGAAATTTCCACGAGTCACTCGACACCATATGAACTCAAAACAAGAAACGAAGAATTCAATTTAGCCTCCTTAGCAAGCACGTACAGCTGACCCACCTAACAAAGTGACGATGACTAAAAACACCTTTATTCGCTCAGCAGAAGAAACCAACCAAGAACCGTGGGGGAGGGGGTTTGTTCCGCGACGAACCGGTCTACGCGCAGAGCAGCATCGGAATTGCCGAAGTGCCGGATCTCGAAAGCGTGCGGGGCGGTCGCAAACTCGCGGAACGCTTAGACTTCCGAATCTGGCCAGACGATGGGACAAATTTCAGAAAGACCGGGGCTCGCTCAAGCAGGAAGATGTGAACTTCGAAGGAAGCGACCAAATGGGTTCGCTTCTCTTTACGGGAATTGCGATGTAATTCGGGCAAGAAGTGAAATTTCTTCTGCAGATGAAACAAAAGCCAAGGTTTTGGAGCACATGGATGCGAACCCGGGAAAGCGTAGACTCCAGGTTTTGGTTTTGGAGCACGCCAACTTTCCCTCGTGGACATCATGAGACCGGCCCCACCGACGTTCCTTGTTTGTCCGGGAGAAGGGATTCCCGCAGGCCTTCCAGCACCCCGTTCCCACTTTGACATTGAAATTTCGCCGGTTTAAAAAAAACTCACAAAATAATTTCTCGACCAAATTAAAATATAAAAAAAAAATAGATCACCATGTATTTCATTCATTTCGCAGAGTTAAGCATGGTAAAAGCCAAAATATGAATGCATGGATCTATCACGAAATATCATTTATGATTAAGGGCGACGCTATTTCCACTCCTATTTTGACTAAGGCAATCCCCTTTTTTCTTATTTAGTTGGCCAGAATATCCTTCTTCTCTCTCTTCAGTGTATAGTTTCTTATTTTATCGAGCTCGTCAACAAAACCGACTTTATTTCTATTATTTCTCTCATCATTTTCACAATAAAATGCCTCGTGCGCCCAACAAGATATCGTATTATCTTGCATCTTGTTATCGCTTTGCCTAGAGAACGTTGCTAATTTTAATTTATGGTCCCGTATTTTCAATCACAAAAGGTATATTGAAGATTAGAAATTTCCTTTTATGATGACTTGTGCATAGCCTATTTATTATTCAAACAGTTTGAGAGAATTTATATTTCAAAGATGAAAATTAAATCCCAATCTAATTATCTGTCCAGTTTTGACCACGTGGGTGTTTTCCCGGAATAAGTTTGTCGGTTTCTAAAACTAAAGCATAGCTTACTTTGAACTTTTCACGTTTTAATCTGGATCGCAAAATGAAGGTTGAAAATCTAATTACACCGTTTTCGCTTTCAAAACTCACGTTAGATTATTTCAGAGGAAAGTAAAAAGCACAGTTTGTCAGAAATAAGAAATTCTTAGATCACCTTTAATAAAAATGGTTCTGTCGAACCCGCTCCAAGTTTTACATCATATCGCCCATGAAAACATTCACATCCTAAAGATCGTCATGATAAGTCTTTGGGCTTGTATAACCAAGAAGCCAATTGACTAAACCCCTAGCTCTACTTAATTTGCTTTTGGCCAGTGCACACCCCCCCTCTATTTCATTCAACAAGATGCGCGAGAAATGCTTAGATAATTAAACTATGATTTACATTAACACATCCATCAAACCAAGTTCTTCACTTATCGCAAAGAAGAAACAAAAAAAAAAAAAAGAAAACGTGCTTCCCCGTATCATCCATCAATAGGGCGTTGCTGCTCCTACATTGCCCAATCCAAGAAAACTGTCGGATGCTATAGAAAGAAAGGGAACAACATCGATTTCTCCATGAGGAATGGCCGCAAAACAGAAAGACCCACATCAAGCTGATATCTCCTTGAGGACACTTGAGCACTTCCCCTGTTTCTCTGTCAATGTGCTGCTTTTCTTTAGGGCTAAGATATAAACCATACTCCAACCAATAAATAACGGGATTAGTAAGGAAGGAAAGCCGCGTCTCTCGGTCGCTATAAGGGGGCGAATGGTTCAGGCAGAGACTCGAACCCGTTATCAAAGATCAATCCCTGATCGGATTTATCGTCGAAGCTGTGGAGCCAGTTTGTGTTCTTCAAATCCTCTTTGAGCAGCATCGCATCGTAGCGCGAGCTCTCGTAGATATCAACTTCCGTCAATTTGGCGGAGTACCTTCCATTGCCCACCTCTCCACCAACTGCTGGAGTTCTCATTCTGCTGCCATTCTCCAAAAAGACTACGTCGTTCATGCAGTGCTGGTTGCCATTGCCGTTGATGGATGGTGGTGCACTCAAAGTGCGAGCTGATTGGTTTTTCGAAGCAGAAGATCGAATACTCTGAGGGAAAAGGGTGGTGCCTGAAAGTGCACGGCTGCCTCCTGCTCCATTTCTTATATCCTGTTTGTATATATGAAGTCAGAAAGTAAGAAAGTTCACTTTCTGTAAACTATTGACAGGCCAGCCCTCTGTTCTTGCCAAGTCAATAGAAAGATTTCTTATGAATCCCAAATTGCTTCCATTGGAAGTTACAGAAGAAGAAGACTAGCAATCTTTTAAGGGAAGCGAGTTCTACACCAATAGAACAAAAGCAAAGACTAATTATTTATCTATTCTGACAGCGTAAAAGTCATATCATTAAAGCAGGAGTACTTGGTTGAAACTGTGGTAGTTGAAAGAAACTTTATGATATGGGACGGGTCACATTAAAAATAATATATGAGACCTCAATGACGAGGATGAACGAGACTGTAGCTGTTGATCGACTGCCGCATCTGAATTAGCTATAAACCCTGTTGGCAATATCTCTATAACTGATCCCATCAATGATGCTAAAGAGTGAAGGGCCCTTTGTCTAATTCAAGAGAAATCAAATCACGACTGGAGAACAGCCCTACCTACTAGTCACAATTCCCAATCAACCACGGAAGGAAAGAAACTTGATATACCTAAACTAAACTTCACTGTAGAAATTAAAATTTACTTGTGAAGCTTGCAAACTGACATACTGCCATCCGTCCCCTATAATAAAGTTTCTTTCAACTACCACAGTTTCAACCAAGTACTCCTACATTAGCGACATGACTTTTGCGCCGTCAGAATAGATAAAACAAATAAAGAGTGAATGGCCTTATTGCTTAATTCAATAGAAATCAAATCACGACTGGAGAACAGCTCTAGCTGTTAGTCACAATTCCAATCAACCGTGTAAGGAAAGAAACTTGATACACCTAAACTAAACTTCACTGTAGAAATTAAAATTTATTTGTGAAGCTTGCAAACTGACATCTCAAAAGTAATGTGACTCTGCATCAAAATTACCATATCTTGATATGATGAGGATAGACATACCATATGCCTGATAGCCATATCTAGTGATTTCTTGGAGATAGTCCTTCCAAATCCAGTGCTCTCACTAAGAGACATCACACTTTTCACAGGCTTTCTCATTCCCAATTCTGGTGAATTAGGGGATCTATGGGGCTCGAGTGCATCAGTCACATTAGCATGGACTCGACCTCTTCCGGTGGACTCTGCAGTTGCAACTCTTCCCCTGGTAGTAACGGGTGATGGTTGTCGTCTTGTCGCGCTTACTGGCCCCGAGATGTCTGAGTTCCCCTTAACAGTGACAGCGGCACCAGGACGGGACCTACCAGCAGAAAGCGGCCGGTCTGGTAAGGTAGTTCTAAGGTTAGGTGGCGTTTCCAGGGGAAAATCGGGGGGGAAAATAGGTTGTTGGGGAGGTCGAAGTCGTGGGCTTGGGGAGCTTGGTCTTGATGCAGGGGCTCCGTTGCGACCATTCGAAAGCACTCGCCCACTAGATATTGGAGTGCCTGCTGACGGGGATAGGGAAGGTGCAGAGTTCCTACGAGTGGGGGTAGATGGACGAGAATTAGATCGAGCAGTGGTGGAACTTATATTTGCCGCAATCTGTGGCCTTGAACTTGGAGTGGAAGGCCTCGAGTTTTGTGATGGTCGAGGTTTTTCAATAGAGGAGCTTGTGGAGACCGGACGAATTCTTGAAGGAGTTGAGGATCGTGATGCAGTTGCACGGGCAGATGGGGTGGAAGGTCTGGCCACAGAGGAAGAGCGGGTAATTGGGGAAGATGGTCTAGCGTGGGATGAGACTGAGGCTGAGCTGGTGTTCAGAATTGATGATGATCTATTAGAAGAATAGGTGCTATATTGAGAAGTAGAGACGGAAGGGCGAGTCACCGAACTGCTTCTGGTAGGTCTGGAGGAGTGAGTGCTCTCCGACTGTGAAACAGATAGCTGCAACAAGAGATACACACGATGCAGACTGATTACTGCTAGCAATATTATTCTAGCTTAGGCTGCACGGAAAACCAAAACACCCAAAGCAGGTGATAATTAACTCTTTTAAGACTTGGCAGCAGAAGCAAATCGATGTGAGAGAGCCTGTGCCTAATTTCTTCAAATTACCGCATGAACCAGATTAAGAGAAGCAAACACGCTGCAAAGTGTAAAAGGGTTTAAATTCTGGATGGGGAATAATATTTACTAAAAATTAGAGAAGATGCACATACCCTGGAGACCTTAGTTGTAGAGGTTGAACGGACCATGGAACTGCTTCTCGACACCGCTATGTTTGATTGAGACTCGCTTCCTCCGTCCGATGAAGGAAATAGAGGAGTCCCCGGAGGAGTGAGAAGCCTGATAACATTTTTCCATATCAGAAAGTTCAGAAAAAAGAAGAATGAAAACAATCTAAAAGTCTCATACCAAAAGCTACAGAAAAATAAAATAGGTACTCGGAAATCTAGATCTGGCAGGAAACCATTGAAGAGTTGCTAAACCAATGTATAGTTAGCTTAGCTATCATGAATCTCAGATACAACATTCTATAATTGATCAAAGATGACTAGTCCTCTTTTCGCGTTTTTTCCTTGTTTGAGCTAGAATCCCAGAACACTACCTGTGGAGTCTCTATTAAAAGGAGCGAGGGCGCCTCATCTTGTTAATAGGCAAAGTCCAAGTCCTAAGCCAATGTGCAGAGAGTACCTCAAAATGCTTTCAGATAGATGCCGAGATCTCAATTCATAGCAGTTAGAAACTTAAAGTTATAGATCACAGATCGCACAAATCCAATTTCCTCTGTTGCAAAGCCTATGCTTGATGAGTACATGAACAGTCCTGTTCAAGAATTTGAAAGATAAGAGTCCTTATCGTGCTCGACCCATATCATGTCGCCCCCATAGTCAACATAAGAAAACACCACTAAATCCTGTCCATACAGAAACCTATCCCTACTTTATTATCCCAGATTTGAATAGACATGAACAAATCTAGTAGTTGAACAACCAAACATCTCTAGCAGATAACCAAACTTCTGCATATAATTGTGACATTCCCAAATCTACTTCAGCAGAATGTCAGCACAGCCAAAGTTTAACAACAGAAAGGAAATCCAAAAATGAGGGGGAATAGAAAGAAATAATCAGAAAAAGAGCACAGTTGCAAAGTTTAGTACTGCATTGATGTGGGATCATTGCAAGAAATTAACCAGTCGTAATCGTGCTTCCCTCCATCTGTAGACGAAAGCAAATCATCGAGCCCGCTCCGCGGCGCCACTTTCGCCGATCCGACGGAAAGCCTTCCCAGTTTTATCGAAGAAGCTGTTGGGGATCAAATTACTGAATCAGAAAAAAAAAGCTCAGGATCCTTATCCCACCACCAACATACCCCCATTCAAGAAAAGAAAAAGAACCCATGAAAGATGCAGCACGTTAGATGCACAATAAACTCCAAATCTTCAAAATTGCAGCAGCATTGAGAAACGAGAAAATGGGGGATTGGGAAAAAAAAAATTTCTGGGTCGACGAAGCGAGAAGAAGATGATCATTGCCGAGTGGCCATGAACCGTCATCATTACAAGCAACAGCAATTCCTACTTTACTTGTTGCAGGGGAAGAGGAAAAGAAAAACGCAAGGGCTGATTTAACTTTTTCCCGAAAACGTGATCGTTTCGTGTATCCTGGCCGAAAGACAAGCTTCCATTTAATGCGTAATCCAAGGAAAACATCGTTTTCGATCCCTCCCCCCCCCCCCCCCAAAAGATCTTCTCCCTCCGGGAAGATGCAAACAGCCGTGCCGGAAGCAGACAAACCGAAATCCTCCCGGAGAAAACTGAATGGCGATCCGACGAAATGACGGAGCTGCCCTCCCTAATCGGATTAAACAAAAGAAAAAAACGATGCGTCGGCGATCGGAGGGGGGGAGGCGGGTGTGGTGGGGCGGTCGTTTACCGTCGGACGATTCGTCGGAGGACGCGACGGAGACGCTCCGGCGGTTCTTGGAGAAGAGATCCAGGCTCTCGTCGGCGTCGCGGGAGGGGGCGGCGGACACGCCGGTCACGCTGTGCCCCCGCCGGTGGTGGTGTTGGCGGCTGCTCAGCGGCCCCGCGGGGCCGGTCCTCCCACCGAACAGATACTCCCTGCCGCTCCGGCTCATCTCGCGCGCGCGCTCGCTCCCTCCCCGGCCTCCGGGGCTCCGGCCGGCTCCTCAGCGCGCGGCGTCCGCGGCGGCGGCGGCGGGGACGCGGGAATGGCAAATGCAGCTCATGGGGGAGGGGAGCGAGGACCGAGGAGGGATCTAGAGAGAGAAGGCGGGGGAAGGCGGCGAGGAGTGCAGTAGATGCTAAGGGAGGGACGGACGGACAGTAAAGTGGCCGCGGATATTGTTTCTTCCCGTCGGTTGTTTAAGCTTTACGTCATGTATGATGGAGAGAGAGAGAGAGAGATGTGGTGGATCTGGTGACTGCAGCAGCATCAAGATCTGTGCGCGCAGTAAATGGTGGGAAGGAATGAAGAAGGAAGGAAGAAGGAAGAAGCAGTTTCTCTGACAACAATGGTGGGCTCCTCCTCCTTCTGCTGCTGCTTCTTCTTCTTCCTCCTCCTCCCTCCCTCTCCTACCTCGTGATCTTGACTGCCATCGTATTTATGACGCCAAAAATCTAGGCTCGCCTTGTACAGTTTTATAAGGAAAAAGTTAAATAATAAATATTGAGCGGAAATAAATTGATCATATTTAATGCGGTATAAACATTTTATCGCTTCGTTTTTATAAAGGTTAATACCACCAAAAAATCAAAAATTGGTACACATGTGATAAATTTATCAAAAATTTATTTTATTAACCAAAAATCCCAAATCGGTACATCCGTGACAAATTTACTTGCAGTTTATTTCCGTTAAATTTTACTATCAAATTACTTTGTTAAATGATACGTGTGCCAATTTTATGTCATACCCTCCATTTGTCATAAGTGCATTGATCTGTGATTTTTTGTAATATTAATCCAATTTAGTAATTTTACTATCAAATTACTTCTATTAATGACGTCTTTTTTTTTTCAAGAGAATGGCTTGAACCAATTTTAGGGAATAGTAAAGCAATCTTTCTATCCAAGTGCAAATAGCCCGTATCTTCACCTATATGTGTTTTTCTCAAAGTCATCCTCCAAGATAGTAGAGGTGAGCGGTTTCGGGTTCCTTACAGATTTTATATGAAACCTAGAACCTACCCTCGGGTACAGGTTCCCCATTTTTTAGAACCTAGAACCTTCCCGTCGAAACCTGGAAGGATAGATTCTAGAGTCTAACATGTTCTTTTTTTTATTACATTTTTAGTTAAACAAAACAAAAATGAACACGACATTATTGAACAATCTTGTCATTCATTGAAGAAAATACAAAAAACTAGTTTTCCTGACATTACGGTTAAAATAAATATAACTAAAATGAGAAGTCATTACGTGAATTAATATTAAGGGTGAGCAGTTCCATGTTCCGTATAAGTTCCATCCATGATAATAGGTTTCTCATTTTTTAGAACTTATAACTTACCCTATCACAGGTTTGAGGGTCAGTTATAGAATTTACTTAGGTTTCACATGTATTATTAATTGAACAATTGCAGTAAATCATCATCTTTAATAATCACCACTTACTGCTATGATCAACTAATCACAACTTATAATATGAAACATTAACAAGTCATAAAATGAAAACTTAGACTAGTGGTTTCGAATCATATACTCGTTATCTAATGTCATGAAATACCGCAAGATCACGAGAAGACAAGTTCAGGTTCCAGGTTCCACCTACCTAGAATCTGGAACTTACCCGTCGAAACAAGTTTATCAATTTTTAGAACCTAAAATCTACACTGCATACATTGGAACTTGGAACCTGCAGAATCAGGTTCTCAAATTTAGGGTCGAACCAGGAATCATGCTCACTGTCTTGAAGATAGTGCCCAAATCGTCGTGCATATCAAAACTTACTCGAGGGAATTTCGCTACCTTAAGAACGTTATGATTACAACCGCTTTCGTAGAAAGATTTCAATGTCATAATGACTCTCTTTCTATAAATACAGTTTCTTTATATAATGTACTTTCATCGATTATTTTTTCTATTACTTAACGACTCCAATATTTCATAACAAATTTAATCTTTCGAATGTCAATCAGACCCATGCAACGTGTGGACATTTGCTAGTACTTAAAAGACGGTTATGGTATCATATCCAAATAAAAAATTTAAAAAGGAGCATATTGTTTTGTCAGAATAAAAAAATACATTATCATAATTTATATATATAAATCGAACCAAATGAGGATTTCAATCTCAAATCCTCTACTCCAAAAATGGCATTAAAATGCCCATATATTTTGTTCAGAAATATTACAACAACGCAGTAATACCCAAAAATAGACAAAACTATAATTTTCAATAATTGATATAATTGTCAACCTATCCCATTGAAAATACCCTACTTTTCTCAAATTGAATGCAAGTCTCCCTCATTTAATTCTTTCCTAAGCCTTTTTTTTTAATTTATAAACAATTACTGCTTTTTCGTGAAAATTTAAAACTCTTTTTTTTCTCGGAAACCGCATGGGCATATGCTCTTTTCCTAATCACTATAAATAAAGAAGACAAACATTATTTGCGCGCACATGCAAAGACAATGATCTTTTCCTTCACGAGTGGAGGCTCGGATCTGATCTCGAAGACCATGATTGCAAATTAATTGTATCTATATTATTCGTTCAATTTTAGTAATCATTAATTATTTTAGACAGTATAACCGATCTTTTGAAAAATAAAATACGCATGCTTAATGTTAGAATAATGAATTCTCCATCCCAAAACGGAAAAAATGTTTTCTTTGAAAAAATGATTTCCCAAAAAGCTTTTCTTTTTAGTTACGAAGATTTATCCGGAATAAATACGCGTTCCATATGATTAATCGCTGCCCAAGCGCACTATGAGACACGTGGCTAAACGTCCGAATCATGCCATTCCAAACCCAAATCGGACCCACCCAAAAGGCCCGAATCAAGCTCACGAATGACGTGATTTTCACGATTAATTAACTAGTAATGATAATTAAACAAGGAAAAAAAAAGAAGAAAAAGAAAAAAGGTCGAGCGGTTGAACAAGAAAAGGGCCGCGGTGTAAAGCCCGAGCAAAAGTTTCTGTGCCGTTGACGAATTACGAGTGAACAAAAGCCCCCTTTTGTTGTTGTTTTTTTTTAATAAAAAAAAACATCATTATGGTACGTCCCCGAACGACATAGCAACCACCGTTGGCATCTAATCTCCCATCGCTTGAGAAACTCCCAACTTCCACATTCAGCAATCACGCCCCCTTCATCGAAGGTCTCCTCTTCTCTCGTTTTTAAACACCATCTAATCTCTAGTTTTTCGCTCCAATTTTATCCTAATATCTTGTACATTTATCACGAATGTACCGGTTTAGAATTTTTCCGGGACACGATGATCGGTTTGGGATAAATGTGGTATGGCCATATCGATTTACTGTTTTCGGTGATGTTAATTTCATTTTATTTTTGTTTTTTTGGCTTTTTGCAACAGCAAAGGCCAATCGACCCCGACATAGGAGGCATGTTCTTGAATTCAAGGTTTCTCTTTTCTTGGTGTGAAAGTCGATACTCTCTTGGCATTCTTGCTTCTACGTTTCCATCTTTAGCTCCCTTCTTCCGTTTCAAGAATTTGTGCGGATTTTGGCTTCAGGCGTTGTTCCATTATTTGACTAATGATTTCGGCGGCAACATTAGAAAAACCCGTCGCTATACAATCATGAGATGTGCATCCACTGCAATCTGATCCGATATCAAATCAAATAGATTTAATACCACGAAAAATCCCAAACTAGTACATATATAATAAATTTATTTCAAATTTATTTTTTGACCACGAAAAATCTTAAATCGGTACATCTATGATGATTTTACCCTATGTTAATTTTCATTATATTTTTCCATCAAACTTATGAGTTTGATGATATGAATTTAGGGTTTTACTCTCCGTTTATCACAGGTATACAAGTTTGTGATTTTTCGTCGTATTAATTCAATTAACAGAGGGTAAATTTATCGCAAATATACCAGTTTTGGGTTTTTTGATTGTCCAAAAATTAGTTTTGGATAAATTTGTCACATGTACGCCAGTTTGGAGTTTTTCGTTATCAAAAAATTAGTTTAAGATAAATTTGTCATGGTTGTACCAGTTTTGGGTTTTTCGTGATATGAACCCAATCAAATATGCAGGCGGGATGCAATCCTATGTTTTTTAAGTGCTTACAAAACTATTTAACCAAAATGTAATGGTCCCATTCACGGGACGAGCTCTTCTTGGATTGCCTTCGGCAACACCGTCACTACATCATACGACGGAGGAGAATTGTCCAGAATGCCACGGACCTAGGGTGCGACGGCCAATTCGGCCAAAAGGGCCGCGTTGGCAAATTGTCCGGAAATCATCGACATAAAAAGTCGATGCCGACACGGAAAATCTTTTGCGGATCGGGCATAGCAAGATTACGCACTACGTAAAACATACGAACGTACGTAATGGGCGAGTTGAGAGCTTCGAATGGTACCAAATCGGTCGCGCTCGAATGGAAGACGCCCCCTTTCGTGCCTTTGGTCCAATCATTTCTTCCTTTGTTTTGGTTTTTTTGCTTTTGTTTTTGTCGGGCTGTGCTCGATGAAAAGTCTCGTCAACATTTGCCTCGTCCGGAAAATCCTAAAGCTCCGTCCCCCGTGGCCATCGGGAGGCTCTGTGAACTCACGTGAAGGTCGGATAGTCCGAATTAAAAAAATTGCAAAAATTATTCGTATCGTTACGGTCCGTGCTGCGTAGGATGATCGACGTCCACGTCAGTAATTTCCGATCAAAATCGGCTGGAACGATTATATTGTCAAGTCGTTAAAAGGTTTAGGACGAAAATGGACCAGAATGAAAAGTTTATGACTGAATTAACCGTCGTGGTGTAAATTTCAAGATTTTTTTGACGATTATTGGGAAGGATTGGTCGGAAGTTCCGATCCTTAGAGATGCCCGATAAATATTACTCGAATCACCGTTTCGCCCAAAAATATTTCGCAGACACGTAAATATTACTCGAAGCCACTCCGGTTTCGTGGTTCCATCACTAAAATTGAAATCAGGGAGGAACGTTCGCTACAATCCCAAAATACGGGATTGTTCGCATTTGGCGGTATCGATATGGGACCCGAGCCGTGCACTTAACCCACACATGCGTCACTTATTCGACCCACGTGGCCGTCGGAGGCTCCGTAAACTCGGGTGCCAGCCAAAACAAGTGGCATCAATCGGATTTCCTTTTACCCCCGACACCGAGAATTTCGGCCCGATTGAACACGAAATCGCTTGAAAGGATCGTCGGATCACATGATGGATAGTGGCCTCGCCTCTTGTACTCTTGCATAATGGAGAAACGAATAGGAACGGTTCGTGAACTTCGACATCGGTCGGTCGGTCGATCTTTAAGGGGATCATACGGCACGGGACCACCACCACCCCACCATCAACGTTGCACGAACCCAGCTCGTACCGTCCCTCCAAAATTTAAGGTCGTTCGTTTAAAATCAAACTGTTGACTAATCGAAGCTCCATCTAACCAACCACCAGGCGTTGTCGCGTCACTTCAGCCAAGAAACAGAGTGTGCCGAGGAAAGGAAATAGAGAAAGGCGAGAAGAAAGTGGGCTTTTTCAAAAGGGGGAGACAACAGCGACGCGAGAGAGTGATTAGAAATTAGATTTGGAGCTACCTTAATCGGAAGCAAAGGAAGGGGCATGTGCATGTGAATCCCCAAAAAATGCATCGTTTAGCGACCCTCCCTAGTCCCCACCACCTCCTGCTTGGGATTTTCTGTTTTTTTTTTCGGGGCACGGGCCATGTCCGAGACCCTTCTGTCTATTCGGATCGAATAGAGCGTCGACCCCGGTCCAGGCTACGGGCGAGAATGATCGGCTCCTTTTCGGTATCGTCGGGTTGTTCGGCACCAATTGGCAACCGGCTAATTCGCGCGTTGAACATCGATGGAATCGGGTGGATTCTTGTGGATCGAATACGGGAACACTCGCGTTTTTTTTTTTTTGAGGCGGAAGGCCGGAGCGTCTAATTAATGCGCGAACCGACGAGGAACCGGTCACTTCGTATGGATCGTGAATGGTATCAATGTGCTTACCATAATTTCGAACGGGCGCGTCGTCCGCGACGCACGGTCCTTCGTAGCACCGTGGGGACAAGGTGCACGCAACGTAATGATGAGATGTATACCCTTTGATAATCAGCTGCTAGATTTCAGTAATGCTCAGCGATGCAACGTGCGTGTGTACGAGCCGCGCGCCAGCTGTTGGCTACACGGACGGATTTATGGGATGGCGTGGTGCGAGCAAAGGAGGCGTCCTAGCTCCCTATTTCGACGTAACTTTATTCCGTGGCTTCATTAATTCCGTGAAAAATTTTGATGTTCTGAAAAATATTTTTTTTTAAGAAGTCGTATTTTTTTTAAAAATAATAATATTATTTTTCGGCATTTGACTGAAGTACGAAAGTGACGCGAAAATTATTTTTCGTCGCTTGAAAAGGAAAACCTGATCTTATCTTCCTTAAAAAGGCGTGCATTATTCGCGTGATATGATAGCAAGAGTCGATGTTTGTCGGGCCCATCTATGAAGAACCCGGGCACGGGCGCGAGGGACCTGGCCCAGCCTTGATGGGCTCGGGCCAAGGTGCCGGTGACTTGGACTCGAAGCTGGGTACACGAGCACTGTTGTCGGGGGTTTTGGGCCAGGCCTCGAGAGACCTAGGCCAGGCTTTAGTGGACTTAGGCCCAGGGGTGTGCAACCGGACCGGATTTACCCGGAAACCGGACCGACCCACTCGAAAAACAAGTTCGGGAACTGGTTCTAACAAGAACTGATCAGGGAACCGGTTCCATTTTTTGGGAACCGATTAGAACCGGTCCAGTTTCCGGTTCTAAGTAAAAATCAACCCGAACCGGTTTTAGAACCGGTTTTGAGATAATGTAAAAAAAAAGTAAAAACTCTAGATCACATCACCCTACTTCACCGGTTTTAGAATTGGTTTCCGGTTTAATATTAGGATATGTTTCACAACAATGAGCGAAACAGCACAGCCCGTAAAGTCATCTAAATATTGTGTGATTCAGATGAGATATATAGATATTTCTCTAGTGAGAGTAGATGTTTTGCTGCTAAGTATCTTGATTTTCCTTTCAAAATATTTCATTCGAAAACAGAAATGAGGAGTTCTCTCATCATGGCGCAAAATAAAGAGCTAAACATGTTGAACGAATTCCCTGGAAATGTGACTCTTAAAGATTTATGCGATCGGACTATGCCTTGCCACATAGTGCTTTTGGATTGTTAATTTTGATGAATTGTAATTTCAATTGCTCATTTTGGGGATTGTTACTTATTGGCGGATATTGATTTTTGTTATTCATCTTTTACTTTGAATCGTCTCATTGCTACCTATATTATTTTGTTGGAAAAAAATGAAATCGGAAAAAGGAACAAAAAAAAAATAGGTTCTTGGGTAGACCCTTAAACCGGACGGGAAAATCAGGGTCGGTTCCAAAACAAGATCCAGGGAAAATAAAGTTGGTTTTAGGTTCCAAAAACCGGGAACCGGTTGTAACAGGGTTGGTTTCAGGTTCTAGGTCTGGACCCAACCCTCCATAAAACTGATCACCCCTACTTAGGCCTAACCGCCGAGGAACTAGTCTTGCAAACCAGTGACTGGGGCTTAGGAGCCAAGCACCACTTCGTGGCTACCGGTGACCTAGGCATAGACGCAGGGTCCCAAGCTTGGCCTCTGTAGATTAGGGCCCGGTCGCGGACCATGGTAGGGTGTCGACAATTCTGTGCTCAAACGTCGTTGTCTAGTCATATTATGGAAGGTGATTTTCAATTTTCAAAAGAGGAAATATGTGTTTAGATTTGAGCATAAATTTTTCACTGACTATGAGTAGATTTCTCCGTCGGCCCATTTTCTTAAGTGATCCTCAATCTCCGGAAAATGGGAAAAACGTTTTTCCACGTGAAATTTTTGCACGAAACAGAAGAAAACTTTTAATCTCGAAATTTCTTCGAGCACGATAAGGGACAAGAAACAGCTAACTTAGCTTATGCACCGGTGAAAGTGATTGCGTGTACGTACGCACGTATCAAATCAAATCTCAATCGCACATTTTAATGTGAATCTCGAAAGGTCAAAAGAGGGAAGGGCTTTGCGTGGGTTGGAATTGGGATCAAAGGATTTGTGCACGAAATAATCAATAGATGTATAGGTGGACCAACCATATCATATAAAAATAAAATAAAAGATTTCCCTAACTCGAGCGGGTCCCACGACATGGAGACAAAAAAGAGACAAATCCCACCAATTAAAATCCTATAGCTCTCGGGGGCGGATCGAATCGGATCGGATCGGATCGGATCGGACGAGGCTCTTCTCCTTCTAGCGAGATGAAGTTGATGGGCCAAACGAAAGAAAAAACAAAGAGATTCGCGCGGGCAGGAGAGGAGGGTAATAGCCATGTGCCACCGGCTGTGTGGGATCGTGGAAAAAGATGGACGAATTCCCCTCCCCCACCCCCCACACCACATGTGACTCCCGATCCTCTCGGCTCACAAAAACACGCGAGGAATCCCAACCAAACAGGGACCTACCAGCCGATCATTCTCCGACTCCTCAGCTTCCTTTCTCCCCTTTTTTCCCCTTTCTTCCCCGTAAATAAAGGAGTGTCCGAGGCTCTTCGGACGCCCCGATCGATCGAAGCCGAGGATGCCCTCTTAAGGGAATGCTCAGGTCGGGAGCTAGTTCTTCTCCTGCGGTCCGGAGAAATCTGCCCGGACCCCCCCGCCCCACCCTCCCCCACTATGGAAACGAATTTTGGTTCGGACGGATCCATCACCGAATTATTTGTACTTGAGCATGTATGGGTTTCGGGAAAATTACCAAGAGGTTCTAAATTTATTGCACTCGTGATCAATTTAGTCTTGAGCTTTTTAATTGTATCAATTTAAATGGGGAGCTTTAGTTCCTCTTCTGCCGTCCGAAGATATCTGCTCGGATCCCCCCGCCCTCCCCCCTCCACCGCGAGTACGGAAATGAATTTTGGTTCCGGAGAAATTGGATTCCTCGGTCCGGTCGAAATCGCAAACGGACAGACGTATGTTCCGTGTTGAGAAACGGGTCGGATTTGAGATCCCGAACTTGGAGCCCTATACGTCTCGAGCGCATCTCGGATTTGATTTTGCGGGCGCCCGATACGTGATTTTTCGTCTCGATGAATTTCTTTAGTTCTCGTATCACCAAAGTACTTGTTTTTTTATCCGTTCGAGAAAAAAAAATCAAGAATGATATTTTTAGTAGAATAGTTGTTGCGAAGTGACGTGACAAGAAGATAGGCCCAGAAGTTTCGACTGTTTGGCGAGGTCGAGCATTTATGACTTAAGGCTTTATTTAGGAACCCGACTCGAAATTGAGTCGACATCGAGACACGCGTGCGGAGTTCAGTCAGCTTCAACGTTTGAGTCAACCCTCCCAAATCTATTTTCTTAGGAATTCCGTTTAGGAAAAAAACCATCAAAAACCTCAAAATTTTTCACTTATGACAAATTTATCTCGAATTTTTTTTATGACATAAAAAATCACAAACTTTGCTATTTGTGACACATTTACCCCAATGCATTTAGTCCATGGGCATTTTCGTCTTTTTTACATTTTCTTTTTCTTTTCCTTTTTTTTTCTTTCCGGCGAGGGGGGCCTCGCCGGCGAGGGGGGCCCTCGCCGGCGTCGGGCGAGCGAGGGCGGCCCTCGCCCGACGCCGGCGAGGGCCGCCCTCACTCGAGGGCGAGCGAGGGCGGACGCCGGCGAGGGCCGCCCTCGCTCGCCCAGGCGAGGGCGGCCCTCGCCGAACGCCGGCGAGGCCCCCCTCGCCGGAAAGGAAAAAAAAAGGAAAAAAAAAGGAAATACAAAAAAGACGAAAATGCCCATAGACTAAATGCATTGGGGTAAATGTGTCACAAATAGCAAAGTTTGGGGTTTTTGATGTCACAAAAAAAAGTTCGGAGTAAATGTGTCACAGGTGAAAAAGTTTTGGGTTTTTTGTGGCTTTTTCCCTTCCGTTTATTTCGCGAATTTTGTTTTCCAAAAAATAATCCTTCGTATCACTTGATATAATTAGTCAGCGAAAAGTGTTTTCATCGTCGTCAATATTTTTGTGAACGACGAAAGCATTTTTTCGTTCATTTATTTTTGTGAGCGACATGAGTAATTATTTTTTACGAAAATATTTTTCAAATCATGTGTTTTTTTGAGAAATAAACGCACCCGTTGAAAATTAAATGTCCCCCCGACTCCCCCTCTCCGGTAACTTCAAGCAAGGGACGGACCAATCGCATCGTCTACATGTAATAAACATCCGACCACATGGAACTTTAATTTTTGGATCACCGAGGTTTGATTGACTTGTTAATCCACGCGAGATTGGTTGGATGAGGTGTAACCCTAGTATGAAATCCCTTTTTTCTTCTGAACTAATTCCTACTTATCTGCAAAAAGATCAAATTTCCCGGCCCACGACCTTTATCAGTGGGCTTTATTTTTGTAACTAGGCCCAATCCCTTCGAAGACCGCTTGTCTCGATGATGAATGATAGAGAGCATGCCACCTCTCTAGAAATTGTGAACACCCATTTTTGTTTTGCTTCGCATGTTACAATCAATTCTAAATTAGTTAAGCGATAGAAATGATCATTTTCAAGAAATTTTTAATTAATGCTCAAATCAAGTACCTTCCAAAAACCACATCATCTCTCCGTTCTTTCTCTCTTTAACACTTCGCATTTCGCGTGCTCACTCTCACTATACATATTGTGAAGGGATTTGAATCAATTTGGAATTCAGATTTGATTGGAGTTTTTTGGGGAAAAACAGAAGACAAGAAGGTGAAGAATGGATTCGATGGAGTCCTCAAGGGCTATGGGTGCGTTTGGTTCAGCATTCCCAGTGGGCTTTCGGCCTCTAAAGCCCCCTGGGGAAATGCTAAGGCGTTTGGCGAGCATTTCCAATGAGCTTTCAACTGAAAGCCAGTATTGGGAATGCTGAAAAGCCCAAGGCTAGTCCGAACTAGCTTTAAGCTTTCATCATTTGCCTAATACTGAAATCAATTTTTTTTCTTCCGAAAACTACTCTCACTAATTCTTCAATATTTCAATTTTGCCCCTCATAACTGTTTATCTTCTTTGGGCTGAGGGTGGCCAGCGAGGGCGACCGGCCAGAGCCGCCCGAGGCTAGATCGGGGTAGCAGCTGTTGCCCATTGCCGGCTCCGGTGAAGGGTAAGTTCTTTTTTTTAATAGAAAAAAATTCCAAAGCCCTTTGTAAAATAAAATTTGCCAAATACTACTTGGATCAAAGTAGCTTCACAAAGGATTTTTTACTAAATGCAATTTGCATTTCTCTAGGGGGATTTTAAGTTAAAGATATTTGCATTCCCCCAAAACTCGCCCATTGGAAATGCCGAACCAAACACACCGTACAAACGAGGTGGAGGAGCAAGCCTTTCATAAGCGGACTTGCCACTGCCTCCTCATCCTCATCACCCTCCTCCTTGTCGTGATCGTCACCAAGACCCTCATCCATTGGCGCAACGGCTTCGGCTCCGACATTATCGCAGCCACTCTCGCCTCTAAGCCGATCACCCTTTGCCTCATTTAAGGGTGTGTGCAGCATCACGACTCCCGCTTCTCTAGCGTCTTCGGTGCCGAGACCACCAATGCCACCGCTCCGGAGCAACTCTCCAAGCATTAATTGGGACGTTAATCTTATGCCTATCTTCGACCTTGACGAAGAAGATGATGAAAAGGGACAATCGCGGCTCTTATCAGAAAGAAAATGAACATGGCAGAAGAGGGAGCAAGAAAAATTAAAAAAATTTTGGATGAAAATACCCCTGACCTGGTTGTCAGAATACGCACTCGAGATGCATTTCCTTGCTGGCACACGAGCCATGGCCTTATACGAGACTAAATAACCACTTCGGGCCGTTACTTAACAACAAAATCCACTTCAAGCCTTTTTTTTAGACAACCCTACTTGGAATTTTCCCTGAATCCAATACGATATAATGGCAACCTATAAATAAGGAAGATTAGGTCCGGCGATCAATCCATGCGGATGATATTCTTGAATTTATGAGGGCAGGGATTCACCATTTCATATAGTGCCTTATTTTTTTTTCCCGGAATTTCGATAAATCTCGACCGTCGATATCATCCCCGTTTTTCACGAATTATCAATGTTTGAGATTTCATGGACACGCCTCGGCGAACGAAGTTAAGGCGGTGATGCTGGCGCGGTCATCCCCGAAACGGTAGAGAGTTCCTGAACCACAGAGCGAGCGAGAGAGAGTCGCGAGAAAATGCTCGCCCACAACTTGGTCGCCCCGGCGTCGTCCTCCGCTCCTCCTTCCCCGTTCGCGCTCGATCGCCGCCGCCGCCGCCGCCAGCCTCCGAACCACCCTCTCTTCCCCGGCGCCTCCCCTTCTGGACTCGCCGGAGGTAAGCGTCCGCGCTGCTGCCTCGAAGTCAACCCAACCGGCGAGTTTTTAGACGCCCGTTTTTCTTTGAAGAGTCCGTCGATCCCTTTGTCGGGCAGATGAGTCCGTGTCGATTTCGTCGTCGAGATGAAAATGCTAGGATAGAATCGCGTTGATCCGCCTGCTCCTCTCGGCTCCCTCGAGTGAAACGCGAATCGGCTCGGCTTCGATTCGGGCGGCGTGGCTTCGGGCTGAGTGGGTGAATGTTGCTTGCCGGAGCTCCCGTTGTAGGAGAACGGCGTTTGGTCGGGCGATTCGAACCGAGTGAAAGAAGGAATCGAGTTGCTTCTTCTGAAGTCAAATTCTAGGGAGGGAGAGGTGAGTAGTTAGGTCGGAGTGAAGTGGGTTGAGAAAGTTTGTCCCAAAAAAAGTGAGAGATTTGGCTTATTAGAAAGAAGGCGCAAGTATCAGTAATGGGGGGGTATGGGCCGGAGCGCCGTATGCAATTCTAACGTTGTGGATTATGCATGCCTAAAGCCTTTCTCGCGTAAGGATTGGTTTGGCCGTGGTGCTTTGAAGAGATGGAACGTTTGCTTTCGCTATCCATTTTGAAGTGGAAGAGAATTAGGATCTGAGAACTTTTGAAAATTTGGAGATATTGAAATTCATGGAGTCATTGCAGTAGAATAAGGCACTTGATCTTGGCATTCTTAATATCGATACGACAGTACCGTGTTTCTTGGAGAATTAAATCATCGAGATGCGTAGCATGTACATCATGAAAAAAGTGCTCGTCTATTGGATTTCCGCATTCTTATATCTTTTGCTTATGAAGATAAAAAGTCAAGCAAACCAGCTTGATCAATGTAAATAATGGTAACCAATGGAGGCGAGTTTTTCTTATCATGAATTGAATTCAAAGGTGCTTGTATTTGTTCATCCCAAATCTCATCGTTACGTGAAACTGGAAGTTGTGAAACAACAACCAAATGTTTGAGTAGGCAGGTGATGCAGTTTAAATAAGCCATATCTTCAGCTTAGGGAATGAAAAATTTGCGGATAACTTTCTCACTTTGGCTATGTCAAAATATTGTTTATAGTTTGGCAATTTCTTGCATTTTGAATTCCAAGGCTGAAGTGTTTGCATTTCACTCAGTCTATAAGATATGCTTCGTCTGTTGGATCATCACCGTAACACTCTTTGTTTGAACGTTTGAACCACACGGGTAAGAAAGGAGAAACTGGAAAACTTTAGTTGCATTTTCTAATAGCTAAAGGTCCAATTCTCTGGTACTGATCTTTCCTTTGTTCTCTCGGCTTCTACCGTTAATGCATGATCACTTTCTTTCCTTTAGTCTCTTAGTTGGCAATTGACAGATATCTTACTTACTTTTTGCAGCAAGCCGAAGGTTTAAAGTTTTTCCGCTCAAGGCAAGCTTTTGGGAAACCATAAGATCAGGGTAATTGACAAATCGTAAAAGCCTTGATTATGCTGGCAAGCATATGATGCACATGCACCCGAATTGCAAATCAAATGCTTTCCGGTTTCTGATCATTCATCTTTATTTGAAGAGTTAAATAGCTATTCTTTCTTGTGGTATTTACATCAGCATGGTTGTTCCGCTGCATGAAACTTTTTATTTGAGTTACTATGTTTTTTAAAGCTTTTAGTGGCATGAGGGATTTTGAACAAGAGCACTTTTTATTTATGGGCTTATTTTTGCAAGTAGTTTAGTTCATGGCCACAGCAGCTTATTTTAATCAAGAAAATGGTCCATTTTGACATAGTAAAAATTATCGTATAGTGATGTAAAAGAGGTTAGAGTAACATTGATGAAAGGCCTGTGTTTATTAGAGATATATTGGACATGGTGAGAACTCTATTTCTGAAGCATCTCAGTTTACTATTCGTTGTGATTGTATGAGCACAATCAAACTTGAGGCACAAATTTTACTATACGGAGCTGATTCTAAAACCTACATGGCGCGCTGCAAGAAGCTTTTAATATTACCACAACTATCAAGTCCCAACCAGTTCTAGATGGGACGAAGCTAAGTTTTTTACTCATGAAATGTGGGTTCCAGAAATATGAAAAGCCCTTGTAATTTAACATACAAGTTCATTTGTTGCTCTTGATGATTCTCGTATTTAACAGGTTAATTTTGGATGCCATGTTATTTCTTCTTTGCTAGATTTCACCCATTTCTTGTTCCTCATTCAAAGCTTTTGTGCGACACGCACGGCATGCCTTTTTCTTTGTGGTGTATTCATTAGCAGATCCTTTTGCCAATAATCTCGGGTGGTATTTAGCCGCCTGTTTTATGAAAGTTCACCAATTTCATTTTTTTGGCAGTTTATTGAAGGATAGTGCGACGCAAATTGTTGATCCACCAACCGTTCCTGAAGAGGAGGAAGAGATCTTACCCCAGGAGTTTTTACTATTTGAGAAGACTCTACCAGATGGCTCACTTGAACAAATAATATTCTCATCTGGTGGTGATGTTGATGTGTATGATCTTCAAGCACTATGTGATAAGGTGATTATAAGGTCATTGTTGTGTCTCTTCACCTGCAAGAGCTGGCTAATACCTAATTCTCTTTCGGTGGTTAAATTTGTATTTGCAATGCAGTGTTAGGTATATCTTCAGGTTTCTTTGAGCTGCTTAGCGTAGAAGTGGAGTTGATTCGCTCGATCAAGATCATTCATGTCATCTCTGCTTTATTTCATCCCTGTTTTTATATTAATGTGTTAGCTAGAACATTTGTGCTTCCAGTGGTAATTAGAAATAAGTCAGTGTCACCTGTTTTGTAGGTGGGATGGCCTCGGAGGCCGTTGTCCAAACTGGCTGCAGCTTTGAAAAATAGCTACATTGTGGCCACATTGCATTCTGTAAGGAATTCCCCTGGCTCAGGTACTTTAAAACAATAAATTAGTGTCTTGCAGTAGATCCGTTTATACCCTCTGTATACGCATTTTCCTTTCAGTAAAAGACTATTTGATGATAGTCTTATTGTACCTGCAAAAGTTACCTACAGATGAGAGTGCCCAAACGAAGCTCATTGGGATGGCACGTGCTACATCTGATCATGCCTTTAATGCCACCATTTGGGATGTCCTTGTTGATCCTTCCTATCAGGTAATCTTGTGTCACAGACTAAGCTTGTGTTTCAGAGAAAAATTTCTTTGTAAGAAAACCATAAGAGATCTGGATGAGATTTAGTTGAGCCAGTTTTATTGGCTTGACTGATAACTGATAATTTGAAAAGTGGAGAAACAGCATCTTCTGTTCCTAAGGTTTCACCATTCTAATGGTTTAGTCTGTGATCATTAAATCCTGACGTTTGAGTCTTTAAATATTGAATTTTGTGCTATTTCGGTCCTTGGCCTTCATTTGTGTCGCTTCTGTGCCATAATCTTTGCATATGACCAAGCTGAATTATGGCATCATTACATAATTGAGATAGCCAATCAAAAGGTATACCTTAGAATAATCATTTAATAAGGCATTCCTCATATGTAGTGGATATCTGTGAAGTGACACTGTTTCAACTAATTGCTATCATGCTACTATTACTTATTATCCCAACTCTTAATTAAAACTTTTAATTATGGTATAATACAGATCTAGGGACCCTTGTGCTTTGTTTGCAAAGATGGAGAATTTTACCCCATTTTCCACACTCACCACCCGAACAAAACATTAAGGCCAACATTCTGGGAGATTTTGTGGGATAGTTATTACCTGATAATGACATATGGTGCCATGGTTATTCACTGCTTGAGTATAACAGGACGCTTTTTTGTGTTCTGATTTACATACCACACAGCAGTTGTGTTAATGAAGCTCTCTTCATCCAGGGTCAAGGCCTTGGGAAGACTCTTGTGGAAAATCTTATCAGGACTCTTCTGCAGAGGGACATTGGCAATATATCGCTCTTTGCCGATAGTAAAGGTATGTGAGCAGTGATGTTGTTTGATCCTTCCCATAGGATATATCGTCCATGGCAACTGATTGAGGTCATACGTCAGCCCTTCTTTTGAAAAAAGAAAAAAAGAAAAAGTTTGTACAGCGGCTTCTCTTCGCCAATGACAAAGCGCCGGAAAAGCAGATCTCAGTTTAAAGCCTGTTACTACCTTTGAGTAAAGTCAATCTTGTTGGAGTTTGAATGGCTTCAATGTATACCCAAGTTATGAGACTTGATGCATCTGTTTATCTATAGTCATTTAATCTGCACCTCTTTGTGGGAGACGGAAAATTTGAAATCAGTAAATTGATTTTTCTGAGGTGAAGTGCTTTACCTTCTAATATTTGGGAGGAAATAATGATGATGGACTAGAAGTAATAAAATATGTAGGCCATGCAAACTAGAAGAAATAAGAGAAATCATGTCCAAAATTTTTCCGTCTGTTTCCTATCCCTGTTGTCATCATGTCATGGTTGCAGACTGGAGGGTTTTTTTTTTATGGGGTCGAAGCAGACTGGATGTTGGCTCTTATGACAATGCTATACTTTTTCAAAATTGCTGAAATTTGATTCTAATTTTTATTTTTGTTGTTATTACTATTGTTATATTATTAGCTTATCCTGATTCTCTCTTCAGTTTATATTTCTCTTTTTTATTGGTTTTATGTTTTTGAAAATTTTCGAAGGCTGTAATATCATCATAGCGGTTGAGGCAAATGTCTTGACCATGCTACTTTCACATATCCTTTTGTTGCTGTAAATATATTTTGCAGAACAAACCCGCTTTTGATTTCCAATGCTGCGGAAATTACTGATAACACGCATCTTACTATTCTCGGCAAATTGATTTGCTTCTCAAATTTTATTTTCCTCTATGAGCATCGATCTCCTCCCTCCTATGTACCAGCATGTGCTTTACAGTATGAGAAGTGCATGATCGAATCTTCTATGTTCTGAGAATAAATATATCAATGAAATGCATATATCAGTTTGAGGATATTGTTTTTTAATCATTGGTTGCCTCCGATTCCAGCTGTTATGAGTGCTGTCCCTGGAGATATTGGAAGCTTTGACTAATTTTAGAGTTCCTCAATTGGCTTTGATTTTGATTTCGAGTAGATATGCGTTTTTCACTTTGCTTTGTCACTTTCATTGCAGTTGTAGAGTTTTACCGGAACTTGGGTTTTGAAGCTGACCCAGAGGGAATCAAAGGAATGTTTTGGTACCCGAAGTATTAGCGGCCGGTTCTTTACCACAAGCACGATTTTGCCGCTGCAGAGCCATGGGAAAAGCCCTCGACATTGATGATGGAAGACCAGTAAGATGAAGCTGTGGCATGTTTTTTACTCAAGAAATGTACATTGTAAAGGTCGATCCTGTAAGACCGAGTCCCAAAAATGATTCTTTGCTGGGTCTTGTCTCTCAATTGTAGCAATTAAGCACGATCCAGAATTTTTCAAAGTCAAGGCGATACCGGTGTTGTTCTTTCTTTAGAATAGCAATTTGTTTGGTAGGGACGGGGGGGGTGGTTTTCAAGATTCTTGTGGGCAAGAGTTCAGATGCTCGGCCGCTGATTTCACTCTCACGAGCCTTCATTATAACGCAAGAACTGGTCTCGCAACTATTGGTCAAAATAGCTGTACTTCTTTGTACTTCGTTTCCTCGTCGCCGCGAAGCTTTATTGTATCCTTGGCAGCCGTGCTGTGTCATGCTGAGATTGACTCGATTTTCCGTCCGGCAGTGCCTTGAAAAGAAAAGGATTGTGCACTTCAACAGTGGTTTATGAATCTACTCAATTCATTTTGCAGATTGTGCATCATCTATTACACATTGTAAAGAACCAGGATTACATTCATCTAGTCTGTATCCTGCCGTCTTGGGATTCAGCTGGGATCTTTGCTGCAATGGCTTGCTCGAGAGCACGATGAGGCTTTGACTTGCTTTGCACTTGGTGTATTACCCAAATCTGGGATCACCTCTGCTCTTGCTTACCTTGAGTGTATTCCATCTTCTGATCAAGTTTTACTGTAGTTAGGACAAATAGTTATGATAGTGGTGGGGTATCTCCATCATCAGTGGTTACTTCCAGGCAACATCGTAGCCACTCAGAGATTGATCGCAGTAACTAATCACATCGAAAGTCAAACATCGGGCACCAATGCGGGTTCCGCGCGGGATATTCGGATTCGACGGTGCGAATCCAATTTCGCTACCCGCTCGAAAACGCCCCAACGATTATATTGTCGCTGCTTCTATCAATGACCGTCTCTTTTTTTTTTTTAGGTCGATGCTTAGATACTTTGAGGGATTCAGAGTTGATCCGGACAACGTAACATTTTGAACGCTTTGCCGTGCTATTTTAGGAAAAACGTAATTAGTCATCCCAAATATTAATTAAGCAAAACTCCAAAAATCATAAAAATAAAATAACGGGGGTCCCCCCACCGTCGGAACGTGCGTGCGACGTCAGCGGCAGCGTTTCGGCCAATTCTGACTTTTTTGGAGGAGGGGCCTCCCGCAGAACACAGATTTTGCCCCCCAGGGTTGGCCGGTTTTGAATTCGACGGTGGGGACTGGGGAGCAAAACAACGTGCTCGCGTCATAAATACATCATCGCACCCCCCGATTTTGTTCCTCCAAATGATCCCTTTTTTAGGAAAAATTCAAAAATTAAGTAAATTAATAATAGATAATTAATGATAATGGCAACAAATAATCCCGTATTGGAAGCTACTGTGCCCTGCCATTCCTAAAGTCCTCTCCTCTTTTGGGCCAGAGACGCGCTTCTTCGTCTTCGTCTTCTCCTCTTCCGTGTCTCTGGCTCTTTGGATCATTCTTGGCTTACCGTTGTCTCGGTAAATTTCTCCCCTTTTGATATTGTTGCGATGCTTCTCGGTTTGTGGATTCCTTGTTGGCCTCATTGATCGTCCGCCGCCCGGGGGTTCTTCTTCCCTACCCGGAATTTCGATGGTTTGATCAGGCATTTCGGGGTTTCGGGGATTTCTTTGTTTTTCTGCGGCGGCTGGTGCGTCCTCGATCGCTCGTCTGATCTCGATGTGCGCCCCGTTGAGTTCGTGAATTGATGTTAGGAAAATTCCGGGTTCCCCCCCTTTTTTTTTTCCTTTTTTTCTCTTCTTTTTGGGTCAAACGGAGTCAATATGCCTCGCGGGTGCGTGTCCTTTCGGCGGATTTCCTTTCTCTGTTGGATGTTTGCCCTTGAATCGTCCGCTGGTGATCGATTGTTTATTTCTCGAGCAAAATTTCTTTGTTTTTCCGTTAGCGGCGATTCGAGAATTGATTAGAGGCGGGGCTAATGGGCTGCTAAGTTTGAAGGTTTTTGTCAATTCCAGGCTAGTTTTTGGTGACCTTTTGTCGTATCTGGTCTTTCAAGTTTGTACCTTGGCCTGCCTAGGAAGGAATTTGCCCTTGCCATGGTATAGTTCGGCGATCTCTCTTACGGATCGGTTGATATTGAGAGCTTTGCTCATGGTATGCTAATTTTTTTTTTTACTGCAGCTGGGTCGATATTGGAGAATTGTGCGGCAGTGAGTTCTCAATCCTTGGCCCCTGCACGTACATTTGCTTCTGTTGGTGTGATTCTTACCCGCGTGCAGGGGGTTCGTTTTCGTATTTGTAGCACCGAGCATATGGGAGTTTCTCTCTTGCGAACTCTCTGCAAAACAAATTATGTGTTGCCGTCAGTGGTAGAAAGACCGAATGGTCTGCAAGAGGATCACTCGGGGCATCTCTTGATATATTGAAGGCCCCATATCTTCTTCGTGTGTATGTAGAAGAAGATGGTAGCAAAACGAGTCCTCTTATTTGTCACCTTTTCCTTGGTGGCATTTGGTTGCATTGCGGCACAATCTGAAAATGACATTACACGTCTGAGAGCTGCCCCTCACAAGAATGTGGCAAGTAATGTCATTGATGGTACTGGCGAGGAGAAGGTCCTCAGTTTTGATGGTGCAAGTAACATACTGGGCGGGAGGAAGAATGCCGACAGTAAGGTCTCAGTCTCTACTGTTGCTTTGTTTACCCTGGCAATGGCTGCTGCGACTGGTCTTGGTGCTGTTCCATTCTTCTTTGTGGAGCTTGATCAACAATGGGCTGGATTATGCAATGGAATGGCAGCTGGTGTAATGCTGGCTGCAAGTTTTGACCTTGTACAGGAAGGGCAGGAGTATGGTGCCGGAAATTGGGTTGTTTTTGGGATTTTATCAGGGGGCATTTTTATCTGGCTCTGTAAGAAGGTAATAGATTGTCTTTATATTGCCAATTCACCTTTGTATAAAGTTTCCTGATACTTTTACATTTTTTGTCTCTGAGATTTTCTGCCAAGATATTTGTTCATCTCTGCATGTCCAATGCTGCGCCCTTGACTCATAGTCTGTAAATAGAGTGACTTAAGACTTTACTCGAGGATGAATAGTATCAGACTCATGGCTAGGACAGTGTTTATGAAAAATTCATTTGGATGACTTTGGAATTGTCATCCTTATAAAAGGTGTTTGTTCATACTCGGTTAGAGAATATCTTGTGTTTGCTTGATACGGTGTATGACTGTATCTTGATTTCACCTATCTGTCTTTTTCGAGAAAAGCAAAACACATGTTAGTCTCAGTCACAATTTGCATTCTGCTTTGATGGTTTCAGTTTTTGGAACAATATGGAGAAGTCAGTATGTTAGACATAAAGGGCGCGGATGCGACTAAAGTAGTTCTTGTTGTTGGGATTATGACTCTTCATTCATTCGGGGAAGGCTCTGGAGTTGGAGTTTCTTTTGCTGGTTCTAAAGGATTTTCCCAAGGTCTACTAGTGACTTTGGCCATAGCAGTTCATAACATACCGGAGGGATTAGCTGTCAGCATGGTACTGGCATCAAGGGGCGTTTCTCCACAAAATGCTATGTTATGGAGTGTAATTACATCCCTGCCTCAGGTATGGAGTGAAATGTTGTAGGCTTTTCTTCTTGGCAAACCTTTTCTTTCTTGTTACCTTTAAAGTATATTTCATCGTGGGAAAGTGGAAGCCTTTTCCTAAGCCGGATTTGTCTGACTGATTTAAAACTACATTTTAAGCAGACAAATGCTTCTTAATAGTTAAGCATGAATATTACCTATTACAATTCTTTGTCAGATTGTCGTTTTCTTTTTCTTTTTTTGTTGGTGTTTCTGTCTAATTTATTCAGTTTAATTGCAGCTGCAACTTCATTATTGGGCTATCAAATGCCATCGAGTTGGCTTTCTTGCCTGTAATGGTTGTTTGCACTACTCGTTTAGTTGTTTTAATCCAGAGAAAAGAAATAAGCATGGAAGTTTCATTTTGAAGGATGCGGAGAACATGCAAACTGTATATCATGTTCTCTAGAATATGGAATATATGATGCAGACTCAGCACGTCAATTCGTTGGACCAAATCAAGTACATTATGTTATCTTCTTGATTTTATTTTACTCCTGTTGTTGAAAACTTTAAAACTGAAAATTTGGAGAAGCCCAAGGTTACAGTGTCTCTTGTGAAATTTATTAAAATATTGGAATGGCCAGACCAGACCTTAGTCAGTTTATATTGGGGGCTCACTACTCAGTTTGCTTGAATATTGACTGTTTGATACCAGTGAATACCTGCATCCTGCTCATCTTCTTATTTGGCTGTCAGTAACTGGCTTTATTATTTGTTTTTGCAGCCAATTGTAGCAGTCCCTTCTTTCATCTGTGCTGATGCATTTAGCAAGTTTCTGCCCTTCTGTACGGGCTTTGCTGCAGGATGTATGATTTGGATGGTTGTTGCAGAAGTCCTTCCTGATGCGTTCAGGGTACTTATCTACCCACCCTTAGTTATTTGCTAAACATATATTGGATTAGTTCTGTGAACCTTTAACTCAGTACCTCGTGTCTGAAAATGGGCTGGCTAACCAACAGGCACTGAGATTTGTTTTAGGGTATCTAGAGATTTAAGGTTCATTGGGCTTTTCACTCGTAGGAAGCTTCTCCATCTGAGGTTGCATCAGCAGCTACGCTTTCTGTGGCATTCATGGAAGCTCTCAGCACCCTTTTCCAGAACTTCAGCCATGACTACAGGTGGGTCTCTCTGTTCAAAAACTTGATCCTAAACATGAACACAGAGAAATGTCTTTCTTATTGTTTTTATAGAAAATAAAAATAATACTGAAGGGCACCAAAGGGCGTACAAACCCATATCCACAGAGCCCATGTACAAAACAAATCATCTACGATATGGATTAAAGGATTAACATCCACGCATTACTGTCCATTTTACCAGAAGTGTAAGATTTTCAATCTGCTTTCAATAATTACAAAAAAAAAGGGCGTTTCTTCGCCAATGAAAGCTATTTTTAAATCAATAATAAAACAGCGAGAGGGATCGAAGAAATCGTTTTCAATGCAAAAGGCGACCTTGCCATGCCCGTAATTCTTGTTCAATAGATCCTTTTATAACACAAGATAGCCCATTGCACCCATAAGTTTGCATCATCCCTGCCTCTCTCTTGCATAAAAAAGCGCCTATCAATCAGCACAATCCCTCTGTTGTTTCAAATTGTCTAGTGTGAGATTACGTTCCCAAGATGCTTTGCATACAAAAAATGAAACTGATATCGGTACTCTCCCTTTCCAAATAGCAAGGAAAAACTTCCTTGCCACTGAAAATCTTCTTTTCGAGTAAACTGTAATAAGACTTTACAGAAAGGGTCCATCTCTACCGCTACTCCAAGACAAAGTATCCACGCTAGTGAGGGAAATCTGAGGAGTTATACGGCAATCATGAAAGCTGCCAAAAGATTTAAGTTCCCAATCTTGGGCTTGTCTTGTAGAGTCAATCTCCTAAGCGATTCTCCCTTCGGAGAATCTATAACAATCTGACCTAAGAGCCTCTTTGTTCCAAGTGATGTCAAAGAGGTAAGGGACACGATCTTTGAAAGAAATGCTCCCGCTCCTAGTGTCAAGCCAAAATTGTATCTGCTTACCGTTTCCCACAATAGGATTCATATGAGTAACAAATTCACTCCACTCATGAGCTATTCTTCCACTTTTGGAAATCCAACTGGTTCTTTTACGGCCAATTTTAGCAACAACATTCCTCCAAAACAATCATTTTCAACATTGAACGTCCATAATTATTTGCCTAGAAGAGCCTTGTTAAGCAACGAAAGAGACTTTGATGCCAAGACCATTGTCAGAAAAAGGTTGATTAGCTGCTGTCCAATTAACCAAATGAAATTTATGTGACTCGTTGTAATCTTCCCACAAAAAACTTTTTCCAAATAGCCTCCAGCTATTTGGCACCGAACAAGGAATAGGAAATAGAGACATGAAATAGATAGGAAGATGACAGAGAGTGTTTTTTTGAGAAGGATCTTTCCCAACCCGGCACATAATAGGCTCCCAAATTCGCATATCGTAGTACCCAAAGGAAGGCCTAAATAGGTCAAGGGTAAAGAACCTATCCGTACTTGAATTACTTGGAATTTCGTCTTTGATGAGCAAACTGCTTGGATTTTCTTTCATTGATCGTGAATTTATGATTTTCACATTTTCTTTTCCATAGCATCCTCTGTTGGTCATGCATAGGCATCATCAATTTAGCAGCCATGAAGCTGCGAGCATGCATCTTGTTATTGTTCCAGTTTGTTTCCATTGCTCGTGCTGAGTTTGGATCAAGAGCTAGCTGGCCTGCCAATTGTCCTCCTTTGACATACTTTCATCAGTCACTTTCATTTTTCTCATCCTTTGTTCACCCAGTCCCTAATATGGTTTTCGTCATCGCAGCCAAATTTTTTGAAATCAGTCGTCTTCTTTGGTTAATAATTAGTCTTTCTGCTTTAGTATGGTTTGGACCAGCACTTGGGGTTTATTAACTAACAGAATAAGGGTTGGGATGATATTTTCTCTCTGTTAACCACATTAATCTTTTTGAGCTGCACTAGATATACCAATTAGTCATGATTTCTTTTCCTCTCTTTCCAACTTCTCATCTTGTATGCTATATGAAACTAACTGTGGGATATCATTCAGCTCGGAGGATGCTTCTGGCTTCTTCGTCTCTTTACTATTTGGTCTTGGACCACTGCTGGGTGGCATGGTTCTTGTAGCATTTGCCCTTGCCTTCCGTCTGCGGCATGCCCTCCTCATGGGTGCCGCCTCTGGAATTGCGTTTGTCCTTGGTGCTTGGCGTCCATTGCAACTACTGCTCTCCTCGAAGATGGGATTCTTTCCTCTGATTTCGCTTATCGCTGCTGGATCAGCATTCGTCCATGCCGTATCATCTAGCATCTTGAATATTGCAGGACGCAAGAAAACTTCAGTGAACAGTTTGCCATCAGTTACTGGCTTTCCATTGAGTATATTCACCCTCCAGTCATTTTTAGCATGTGGAGCAGTTGCTTTGCATGCTTTAGCTGAGGGGCTTGCCCTAGGAGTTGCAGCACCTAAAGCGTACGGGCTGGGCCGGCATATGGTCCTTCCAGTCTCTCTGCATGGGCTTCCAAGGGGTGCGGCTGTCGCTAGCTGTATCTTTGGAGCTTCTGACAGTTGGCACGGGTCCCTCGCAGCTGCTGCACTTATTGGGTTTATGGGTCCGACTTCTGCTATTGGGGCCATCCTCGCAGGAATTGATTACAGTGGTCTTGACCACGTGATGGTATTTGCTTGCGGGGGATTACTCCCAAGCTTTGCTCGTATAGTAAAAAGAGCAACGAGATTGGATGCAAGCAAAAGCAGTTGTGGTTTGTTAATGGGAGTTGGTTTTGCCACCATTTGCTTGACATGCACCAAGTTGGTGTGCTTGCACACACCTTACTGCAATTCGGCCCCGGAGGCTGTCAGATAATTTGGCAATGCTCCATATCTTGCTGCGAACTTGTTAGGAGCGAACAGAAATCAATACTTTTGGCTCATCTGTTTGGCGACTCTACTGGATTTAACTCAAAGAAGAAGCTAATGTCGTCAAGAAGTGCTTGGAGGACACGGTACATGTAAAGATTTAATGCATATCAGTTATTGAACTCAGATTTTTCACCTGATGTAGATTATGCAAAGGATGTACCGATCCGAGGAGGGGGCTGTTGCCTCTTGTATTAGAGAAAGCAATTCTAATTCATAAAGTGCGTCCACGAATGGCCGGGCTATTGACTAGTTATTGGATTTTGAATGAGCAGGATGGTGGGTTACAGATATTTTATCGTAGAACAATCAGAATTTTTAGTCTAGTCATCGCTTTGTCCTCCGAAATGTAAGAACTGATGTCTCGATGGTTGGTTTTCCCACTTGCTGTTTCTACCTGCTAGGTTGCTAAAAACTTCTTTGGTGGCATGTGCGGAGAATTGGCATCTCTGACCAAGTCCTTACAGCCACCTGTAGCAGCAGCCATCGTCCTTGAATACACTTGAGACCTAAACTGAGATTTAAAAATACAATTTAAATTTAGATGTCAATCTCCAATTCTAAATGAAGCCCTGTCGTGGCAAGGAGACTAGTCATTTTAGAGATTTTTCCGCCACTCTCTCTCACAGACACATACAAACGTGTTCTGGTGAGGGAGGGATTCTCGCATGATTAGTTTCAGAAGAGGACATAAAACAGAGGCTCCACCATAAAAGATGACTCAAAGCTCAAGCCTTCGAGAGCAGACAAAGATGCCGGCATCGGTAACATCACAACTACCCGCGCAAAAGAGCAAGAAAAATTGAACAAAACATATTGAGATAATATACCAACATTACATCAGCAAAATAGAAACGTGTTTGTCCGAGAACTGGCCTTTGTTGGTTGGTCAGACTCACGCTAGTAAACAGTCAGTTCGCAGCCCAATTTTTTTGTTTTTTTCAAGATTTCTCCATTAAAGCCAAAAAGATGAATTTGTAGGAACAAATACATGGCACATCAGGTCCAAGCCATAATCAAGACCACCCAGTAACACCCACCTCTTCAAATTTTATTGCAGCCTTTGATCAAAGCTATGAACAGATAAGGCCTATGGTTATAGAGAACTTTGAAAGAGCAACACGGATGTAACTAAACCTACATCACTTGTAACTGTTCTCATTGCCCGGGACATCCTCAGCTTCCCCAACAACCAACTTCCCCTTCTCCGAGACCAACCCGTCTTCGACTTTGCCAGGCTTCCCTTCCCCAATACTCTGTGATCCTGTCAACCTAGCTAATATAACAAACGACATCCCACCAAGCACATTGTTCGCGCACCTCAGAGCCACTACAGATGTCTTGAAGCCCAGTGGGGGAAGCCACTTCTCCAGCAAGAACTCGAGGCCATTCAGAGTTTGGTATCTGAAATTGCTGCTCAAACCCATGTGAATTGCCCATGTGGCTGCATTCAGGACGGTCGGGGGAGGCTTATTTGGTGTCTCAAAATTAGGATCCATCTTCTTCCTCATCTTGATCAAGCCATTCGAGATAGCTGTCCCTACAAGGCCAGCAGCAAACCCGACCGCAGCAAAAACTGTCCCTTTGTACACAAAAGTCCCAAATCTTTCAACTATGCCAAAAGCGCCGGGTTCAAACATGTGACTCTTTGGGCAACTAGCAAAAATGGCAGGGAGACTGGAGGATGCCGCAGATGCAGTGGGCGCTAAGAGGTACATAAGAGTGAAATTCAGTATGCATCCAACAATGAGAGTTGAGAACACGAAATCGAGCTCATTTAGCCCGAAATTGGGGCGAGAAGCCATATCTCCAAGAACACATGCACTGACCCCCACTAATTCCTCCATCAAGACCTTGAATGGAAATTGGGGATCTGCAGCAACTCTGGATCTCCACCCATTGAGGAAAAGGCCCAAAATTCCCAGACCTGCGAATGGGGACGAGGACTCATCAGAACTGCCATCCCCACTCCACCTGCCACTGTTGTCGCCGCCACCGCCGCCGCTCCCATGGCCAACCCCACTGTTGCCACCTCCTCCACCACATGAAAAATCAAACTTTGCATGCAATTTGGCCGGGACAGGCTTTATCTCTGGAAGGAGACAGGACAGGTTTTGAGGATTGAGAGAGAATGAGGAAGGTGAGAAGGCAACCGCAGACGGGTTACGGCTGATACGATGGCGGTTATCGGCAAAGCTACGGTGCCCGGCAAGTGGGTTGTAACTCAGGTTGTAACGCAGTCGAGACAGAGTAGCCATGTTTCAGTCTTCGATCTCTACAACACAGTAGCTCGCTCACCAACCTCACCTACCTCCCACGTCTGCATATTCAATCCAAA
The DNA here is from genome assembly GCA_031216405.1 of Syzygium malaccense. NCBI lineage: Eukaryota > Viridiplantae > Streptophyta > Magnoliopsida > Myrtales > Myrtaceae > Syzygium > Syzygium malaccense. The sequence goes on from CM062263.1 coordinate 12,688,801, forward strand.
GATGAAACCAACAAGAACAAGATACGGACACACACACACACACACACACACACACAGCTATCAAGCAAGGCAATCAACAAACAACAACAGCAAAACTTCCACAAATCCAGATCACGCGAAAGACCCAAAAAAGAATCGTCCTGGACAGATTGCCAATCCCAACAGATAAACCAAAGCCAAGTACCAAACGGCCCCGGGTCAAGAAAAGGAAGCAACTTTACACGCGGCAAGTAGCTCCAGATTGATGCATTCGGCGGAAAAAGCGAGTACCTGAAGTGGGTATGCGAGAACGAGAAGCGGGGAGGCGGCTGCTGCTGCTGCCAAGGAACGGATCAGCGCGACCGGCGAGAGCTGCTGCAGGGTCGACGGATTAACGTGTCCCCGGGGATTGAATGGGGGTGGTCAATCCGGGTCTCGGCGGCGGCGGATCAAGAGGATCTCGACATGGGCGGGCGCGCGCGCGCGCGGGGTAGAAATGGGAATGTGCAGAGAAAAAGCGAGCGCAGAGGGAGGAAGAGAGAGAGAAAGTGTGGGGGGATGTCGCGGGGCAGGGAGGAGGATGACATGAGCTTCGCATAAATACCTCCTCGCCTCGATAGACCTCGCACACGACCGCGCTCGAGTAGACAAAACCCTAAACGGCATTGGCACAAAAAGAGAAAGAATCGTGCGTTTGGTAACTATTCTATTTATAAAAATAATTTTTTTATTTTATTTCCGAAAATATTTTTTAGGTATTTAAATGTATTTAGTAATGACCTAAAATTTCTATTTTCGGAATAGATTAAAAATATAAATGCTTTTAGTAATAATTGCACAAAATTTCTTTTTATTAATAATATTTCAAAAAATTTTAATTTTTTTTATCTTCTCCTTCTAGGCCATGGCCGACGACTGGCTAGCGAGGGCTGGACCCTCATGGCTTGGGTAAGGATCGCCCTCGCCCAGGCCGTGAGCCTTGAGGGTGGCCCTTGCTAGCTCGAGCAAGAGATGGAAATGGCCGGCGAGGGCTTCCCTCTCCTAGGCTGCGACGCCCTCGCTTATGGTTGGCCGCGGGTCGCCGGCAATTGGCAATCGGCCATGGCCAAGAAGAAGAACAGGAAAGAAGAATAAGAAATTCTTTTCTATTTCTCATTCTTATTCCCAAAATCAAAAAGCAATTTTTTTTTGCTTTTTGATTATGTTCCAAAACTGATTCTGGGAACAAATTTATGCAAATTTGTGCTCGAGAACAAAAAATTTATCAAATGAATTTTTGTTCCAAAATTAATCCTGGGAACAAAAAAATAGAATCAGTTACTATTTAGCTAGTTACCAAACGCATCCGAAGTGTTTTTCCTTGTATTTACAAAGATAAAACATTGAAAGAAATTCAATATCATTAAAAATCCCAAATTAGTATCGATACATTACATTTATCTCAAACTAATTTTTCTTTAATAAAAAATTTCATGTTGATGCCCCTACTATATCTAATATTAACTAATTTTCTCTTGTGAAGAATCCCGAACCGGTACTCCTCACCCATATTTTATTCTTCACGATCTAATGTGGAAGGTACATTTCAATTGGAGGTACCCAACGAAAGTTAGTCTTGAGTCAATGTATTATGGGATGCTAATTTGGAATTTCTTTCGAGATGGAAATTAGCTTGAGAAAAATGCATCATGGGTTATCAATTTTAGGTTTTTAATGGTATTAACTCAATAAAAAAGAATACCAAATACCTTGCTATCTTGCCTCTTTTGTTTCTAGAATCACTAATTTGGTTTAGAGTACCAATACCGTCCTATTTGCATATATTTCCAACCATGGTATGTAATAATATGTAATTCGACATGAACTTTCTCGCTACTAAAGGCCCCGTGTAGAGAAATTAAAAGAGATCGATACTCGAAAGTATCGATTCTATAATAATTCAGAAATATATATACGGTACGCGATGATATGAGTTACAAAAATAACAATGATAATCTCGTGCTCACGCATTATCATACCATAAATCCAAAGATATGAAAAAAAAAATAGTTAGGTGCTCACAAAACTATTTTTTTTCTTAAAATGAGGGAGTTATTATTTTTTTTATAGGAACGCTAAAATATTTTCTTTTTCCTTAACCCACCCTAAGAAAGGAGAAAAAGCTCTCCAATTAGGTGGGGAAAAATAAAAATGATAAGAAAAAAAAAAAGGAAAAAGACTGAGGCGACCATATATATATAAATAGGGGCTGAAATTCGCCAAATCGACTTTCGCAGTGCGAAAAATCATCCCTTTCGTCAATCCAGGCTTGCGGTGGTGGTAGTGGTGGCGGTGGTGCAGAAATGGCGTCGTGGGTGTGGATGGAGGCGGCTCTTCCGCTCGGGATCATCGCCGGGATGCTCTGCGTGATGGGCAACGCTCAGTACTTCATCCACAAGGCCGCTCACGGCCGCGTAAGTTTGTCACCCCCTTCCTCCCCCTCTCGGATCGGCTACCGATCGCCTCCGTTCTCCGCCGTCGATTCTGAAGGGCTTTTTTTTTTTCCTTTTTTTTTTGGTTGGTTGGTTGAACAGCCGAAGCACATCGGCAACGACGTGTGGGACGTGGCCATGGAGAGGCGGGACAAGAAGCTCGTGGAGGACCTCTCCTCCGCTCCTTCCAGCTGATTCCCGTCGGTTCCGCCCCATCTCACTTCTCTCGGTATATGCCCGATTCGATTTCTCCGTGGATCCTAATATGATTCTGAGCTGCCCGTGGAGTTTGGGTCGCATTGTCTGCGCTGGCTGGCTGGCTTGCGAGGGTTTGGTTTTTAGGGTATTGGTTGGACTGCTTGGCTCAATTCGCTTCTTTTGCTCTTCTCTTGTGAATTTGTCTACTCTTGTGGTACTGTCACGGCGCCAGTTACTCTGCGGCATTTGCGACGTACCAATAGAACAGCATTGCGGAATGATATCTTTAAGCTGAAAGCTGTGAGTGACCCGGGCAGAGCTGAGATGTCAACATCCTGCACTTCTGCAAGTTGGGTCGATAATCTTGACTGGAATGTTTTCGTGGTTGATAGGTTAATGTTCATCGCTTGGATTGCTTTGATTGATGATGGTTCAGGGTGCAGAAAACCATGAGATATATGCATTTAATGGACTTCAGGTGGTAAGCTTAGTCTTGACAGAATCATAAAGGGTTGTAGCAGTGCAATAGGATTTTTTTCCTTCTTTACAGTTAACAGGTCAGTAGGAAAAAATGCTGCAACCTGCTATATTGAACAGAAGGTGTTTACTTCTTGAAAAATGAACTGGGACGTCCATCTTATTTATTTGTGTGCAAGGGAGTCTAAAGGGCAGGAAAACTCGAGAGTCAGAAAAGTTGTGATTTGGTTTGCCATTTGGATTCTGGGTTGCATATTCCATAGCCACGGTTCTCATTCCCATTGTTTTATGTCCATTGACTAAAAAAGAGCTGAGTCTTTAGGGATGAAAGATGTGGGAATGTCATTCCTAGAGTTGGCTGGAAACCTTTGAGCACCACTTGTTAGAATTCAAGCCATTACCTCCATGTTGTAGTGCTGATAATACGAAACTTTGTTGGGCAGAATCTCCTTGTTCCTTACTGAATGCCACCACCATGATCATCTAGATGCCATCATAACCCCCTGATCCCACTTCATTCAAGAATTTTCATGGATCATGGTGCCACATTGTCTCCTAAACAAAGCAGACTTCATCTTGAACTACTACATCTAAACACGTGATTTTGCTTCACCTAGCTAATCTAGCCAGGGCTAAGGTCGTGTTGAACTGAATTCATAGTTTCCCATGACTCTGGTTTGGTTTAATTTCGTTGGTCATAGCATGCCATCATATTCAATCAAGTAGAAGTCAAAATTTAAGAAGGTGATAGCGAGAGTAGATAGTTGAAAGATCTATCTTCAAGTTCTACTGTGGCTTTCCGTATGAAAAACAGAGGCTAGCTTGGTGAAGTTGAGATAATTTTGGACAATGGTTTTTAGTAGAACTTCACTTGTTGAAAGTCTTGTTTTGGTGAGAAAAATTTCTTCTGTCTTCGTTTCTTGGATTTTTAAGCTGGCAGTGGCAGCATGCTACTTCATTATATTTCTATGGGAACATGGTGGAAGTTCTTACCTTTTACAATGGTCAATTTGTTAATCGGTTCCTTTTGCCTTTAAAACCATTTAGCTGCAACTGGAGTAGTACGACTTCGAATATTTGTCAGAGTGATAGAGTTTTGCACGGAGGTGGCTAACCATGCAAACTCTCAGGAACTTGTCTGTCATAGTAGTGTTGTTTCCCTCAAACAGATTGTCTTGTTCTTTCCTTTCTTTAAACTGACAGATTGTTATGGTATACTGTATCATTAGAAACCGTGCTCTGGAACTCGTTATGACCACTATCTTGGGTATAGCATTTCAAGTAGTTTTTAGATCTGACTCTTTATTGAATTTCTAGTGCTGCGCGCTGCAGCGGGGGGATTTTTTTTGGGGCCTGAAGAGTGAGGGCTTTATTGAGATGATTGAGTAATATTTGCCCTTTCAATCGCATGAATATTCTTTCAAATTTTCTTGTTTTTGTGTATTGTTGGTGAAAGAAGACGGGAAAGGAGAATAAGCTGAGGATGCGGCATCATCCTTCTGCTTATTGTTTCATATAATTGCATTTGGATAGAAATGTGATTGGCCATGTTATTATTTCACTATTAGTGAACCAGACAAATATCGTTTGCATTATTGTTTCCTTTCTGTACCATCTGCCTTGATTTTCTGTTGAAAGAGCTTCAAAAGGATGGTCTTTCAGCTAGCCCTTGTTGATTACTTATGTGAGCAAGGGTTAATTGCATGCGCATGCTGAATGAGGCTCAAGGTGTGGTATCATATCACATCCATAGAGACATGGCAAATACTTTTGGCATTTTTTCTTCTGCACTTCCCTCATTACATCTAAATGCAGCTTGATATCAAAACTGAGTTAAATTGCATTATGCAGGAATGTCGAACAAGTCAGTGAAGTAATAAAATGCTGATCCGTGTTCCATCCATGGCAAGGAGTCTGAAAGCAATATCTAGTGAGGTCATTTTCGTTTTTTTCGTTTTTGCGTGTGCATTTTGATGACCTTACAGACCATTTGGGGGACATTTGAAGATATTGGACCTTAAATGTACTTTTTATGACTGTTAATGAATTTATTTGTGGAGGTTTGATGATCCTCATCTGGTTGATGTTTCACTGCTGTCATTGCTATAAGAAATTGCACATCTAAACTTGAGTTCTCAGAGTATAGTGTATGAACTGAGGTGTCGGTTTATAGACGGAAAAAATCAGTTTGATTTAGACCTGGGGAGAGAAGTTGAGGAGTGGGTAGGGAAATATGTAAGAGATGTGAGGATCTTTTAATCTTATGGTGTCAGCTGGTCATGTAAAGTTTCTTTTGAGTCATTGATTGCAAAACCTATCAAGAAGATGGTCTGAATTCGTGGCACGTTCAAAGAAGACGCGTCACCAGTTTCTTGTCTATTTCTTTTTAATGCTTTTACTGTACCGTTGTCCTTGGGGTAGTTTTCATGGTATTGATGTGCTTGAACTTTTATAGAGATGCATAAAGTCTTGAGACAGTCGCTTGCCCATGCTCGTCTTATAGCAATAGTATTTTGTTTTTTTGGGCCAGATTATCATAATGATGTTGTATTAACTAGTAATCTTAGGTGCATAGAGACCTGGAATTTGGAAGAAGACTAATATTAAGTTTCTAAGAAATCAATCACTCGTTCCATTGTGTATAACTGCCCATGTCCAAGGAAGAGACACCATGATTGGGTTGAAGAGATGTGTATTTAGCTAAGCTATTAATATGTGAATCAGGTCTAAGAAATGGGCATCGCCTTGTTTCGGATATGAAATGGCCTGGTTTATAATATTCTCAGGCATCCTTTCTTTCGGGCTGTTTCTTTTTAGAACGGGGCCTTTCCCCGACATAGTTGAGCAGCAATCTGATGGGAACCGTGTATGCATTTTGATGGGCCAGGGTCCACATAGACTGGGATCAATCACAGTCGGATCCTCCAGGGGTCTCATAGTCGTGGTACAAAAACCAACGGCTGTGATGGCGCGCGGTTCTTAGGTCCACTATTTTCCCTTTTTGATGTCCTTGAATGTGAAAGCCATGAGCTTCCTCCAATGTCTAAACAGGTTCTTCTTTTCTGATCAAAAGGATGGGAAAGCCTCTTGTTCCTCTCTAATATTTGGGCAGCTTGTATTAATGCTCATTAGTACCCTAATTTGACTCTCATAATAGTTGAATTACCACTTAGCCTGCACTTGGTGATCTGGATTTGAGTCCGGATAGTATAACAAAATATCGTATCAGATGTTTGGTGACGTCCTTGGGATCGGATAACCTCAGATATACCTGGATAAAATGTCGAATAAGAAATTCGGGTTACATGGCGAGATAAACCCGAATTGGATAAAAAAATTAAAAATAACTTATCAATTTCCTTCCAATAATGGAGCAAAGGAGTGATACATCTAGCTTTGCCAACCAACGCGCAAGGACCACCTCCATGACAGTCGATCATCGTCACTTTCGACAACCCTGCAGTTGTCATTGCATCCGACCACCATCGTGCTCCAACGATTGGGGGTGAAAAGAAAAAGTTATACATCACATGGTCATCACCATTGAAGAACTCGAATCCTATCGCGAGTGCAATAGATCCTTCGAGGTCGTTGTCCACAACAAAGGCAAGTCTATCGTCGTTACTTGCTACTCAAGTGCCGTCCCCTAGTGCTCCATCCATCTCCTCTCCACATCCACAAGTGGCACTTGAGCTTCGCATGCGACGTGCACCACCCTATCGCCACCCTTACATCAGCCGTTGCTGCCTTGTCTATCAAATCGCAGTGGCCGCTACCTCCCTCGATCGCTTTATGACACCGTCGGTGACCCAAGACTCGTTTTTGCTAGTGTCCAAATCGCCTCTAATACAGTGAAGCTGATGGAGGACTACAGTCTGGAAATGTAGATGTCAGTGGATCTGGCGAAATTGGCGTTGAAGAGACAAATTGGAGGGAGTTGAAGAAAGGAGGTTTGAGACCGATAAGGGAGCTCAAGTGGTGGGACCTGTACATCGCGGGAGATTGCGCCGGGTTAGGATTTTCAAAGAATTTTAATTTTATCTTGGATGGCAATAAATATGTGATGTGATTTTTTACAATCTAAAGAATATTTTGAAAATTTCTAATTCCACCTCATTATATTCTATCACAATTCAAATTTGAATGACTAAACGCAACTTTACTAACATAATTTTGGGGCTTTTAGCTTTCCACTTGTTCCGACACTAGGCTTCTCATCATCGTCAAAAGATTGACACGCCCAACCATAAAAAGGGCTTTTACTCCTTTTTCCTCCTCAGCTTTTTAGGTACAGCCCATTTTCTTTATGGGTGGAAACAATGTGGCAAATCATTGGATGAATGGTTGTCAACACGTGTTCCCGTACCGGGTACAATCGATTTTTGTAATCTTGTCATTGGAAAACACTATGCTTTTGTTAATTATGCTATAAAACCTATGCATATTAAGCTCGTGTCAACTTCAGATTTGTCATATAATCATGTATAGATGCTTTTCATTCGTGAGCGAAAAAGATAACCGTAAAACCCGGGATGTTCCGTACGAGCTTTGCTTTTGAAATTTTGGCTTTTTCTACTAACTTTAGGTGAATGTCGAACGTCTCAAAACACACAAAGAACAGTATTTAAAGTCAAACCAAATTAAAGCAATAGCTCTCATGTTTTGGCCTTAAAACTCGAACCAAGAGCCAAAGTCACACCCGAAACAGGCATTGAAACATAGGGTCCGAAGAACAATTTTAAAAGGTTGTACTTCGGTGGCAAATAAGGTATATTAGGGTAACAGATGGCGATTTTTTATTTGAGCTGAGCCAGAGCATCTGTACGGCCGGGGCGACTAGTACTGCACTTTAGCTGGTCAGACCTCGTTTTCCATTACCGTCCGTACTGAACATGGACAAATTAATAGAGTTCTTTCCTCTGTATAAGGACAATAATAGAACTCTAATGCCAAAAGAGAGAGCGTGAAGCCACAGTGAAACATGTTTCGCAGAGGAAATCTGTTCCTATTTGTTCTCCTGATGCGATGAACGAAGAAGAACAAGCGATAACGAGTACGTACAAAATGGAGGTGACCCGTCACGGAACGGATGTTCCCGTGATATACCCAAATTCACTTTAAATTTCATTTCCTCGTCCTTTTTTTTGCCGCGCAGGGCCACAGATCTAGCTATCTTGGCTCCATTTTTTTTTTTTGGACTGTGCAAGTCCGCCCTTTGATCCGATTGCTTACCACGTTATTCCAAGATTGGTAAGGTACATATGTACTATCGTTTTCTCTTCTCTAACTCTTTTTGGGCTAAACAGAGAACTCTGTGAGAGAACCGTGATCGCGATTCACTCAGTTTGGGCTAAAATCCCAAACGACTTGAATCGTTCATCTGACTGTTTGTTTACTGATCTTTTTTTCTTTTTGCCTCTCCATTTCATGACATCGAAGCTACCGGCTATTTTAAAAGAATTTGAGACAAACATAGGATATAAGTTATCGACGGCATTGTTGAATCGAGCGGGGTAAACTTCTTTAAGTTGATCGAATTGTCGGATCAAGTTTGATTTCTCCATGTGAAATCTTCTCTCGTGAAATACTCGACATTATGCCCTCTGTTAGTATACTAATTTCTTTTGCATATAACAACCACGCGCTTGGTTTTTCGTTTTCCTCGTGTTTTTTTCTGGAATTATGGAAAAGTACCGGCATCCCATCGAACTCGAACAAAAGTACTTCGTAAAATCGTTTTTCAAGTATCTTTGAGCCATTTTATTATGTAATTGCCCATAATCTCATATAAATCAAAAGATTAGTGAGCTCATTTTCCACCTGGAATAGTACCATCATCCACCAGTCAATCATAGCACAAAAAAGCCTGGACTCGACATTCTGATTCCGAGTTGTTAGAGGATGGAGACAGGAGACAAAGCAGGCCAGTCCAACACAGAAAAGAGTGATGAGCAGCATGTTTTTGGACATAGTGGCCAAAGTCATATCCAATTAAGAGGATTCTCCATCACACCATTTTGCTTTGAATAATGTCTGAATAAAGGCCGAAAGTGAAAGCTACCTAGCCGAAGCAAAAAGGAATAGACTTTCTCGCTTCACACATCTAATATGCTTTTTCATTTTCAAATGCCCACACAAACGAGTTGGACTAATAAAGGTTCTTGAAGTTTACCCCAGTCCCTTTCATGGAGGTTAGGTTCGCTACCCGTGGCGACCTGACAGCTTTGTTCTTGTGTAGAACCTGTGTACACATCTCTTCACACGGGACCGAAAAAACTCAACCTCCTAAGGAGTAACAGTTCGCAAAATCATGGGTCAGGGGTGAAACTTGAAAAAGAGATGAGAAGACACGACAATGCTAGATTGCAATGTTTCATAAGAGCACATTAAGACTTAGCCCTAGTTGAAGAGACGCTAAGCCCGTCTAGGCCCTCGGAAAACAGTAGCAAACTAATCTAATGAATCATGTTGTTAATCAGAAGTGAGCAGTATGGGGCCGAACAGAAGAGTCGTATAAAGCGAAAATTTCCTTTTATTCGTTCTCAATTGGCAAGTAAATTCGACACAATTAGAATTTAACTGTTTTCACTAAATGCACACGACAACGAATCACAAAATTATGGACGCTCGCAAGTGAAAAAAACAGATTTACACAAAAATCCTAATTTGCCCACACTAGCAGCAAGGACTTAGCATGAATGAAGAGATTAGATGGGAGACACCACCAAAAAGAAGGTGCGGTCAGGGAAAAAAAAGCTTTTTTCTGGGCAGAGGAAGTGAACTTGAATAAATGCGGCAGCTCCATGAATGTGGAAGCTTGCGAGAATATATGAAGTTAGGGCACATATTCACTCTCAAGAATGGGTTGAGTTCTGGTGACCATAGCTGCTGGCGCTTTCGTATCACCAACCGAAGTCATATGCAGAGTTTCCCCGGCTTCCGCAGCCTTCTCCATCTGCTGCATATTTTTTCTTTGCTTGAACTTTTGTGTCCATAACACTAACAAACCCAGTAGCCCAATCAATGCTATTCCTCCCACAACAGACCCAACAATTATCCAGACTTCGGTGTTGGACTTTCCATGACTTGCCTTTCCTGGACTTGGTCCTCCACCACCAGATGTTGGAGGCGGAGAGATTGGCGAAGCAGGCGCAGGGGAAGGAGCAATAGATTCAAAGACTATGGAAAAATGCCCCTGCTCCGTTGTAGAGCATACATTGCTCGATGTCAGATTGCTGAAATTGATCGAACCATTTATATCAAATGAAACACACCTGGCAACAGACCCCAAAGGAGGAGACTTCACATCTGTGAAATGAATCAATATGGGGTCAGCAGATGCCCTGATATCCAACTCCGGCAAATTTGTAGCCGACAAGTTAAACGCGTCATAAGCAAGAAGACCCAGAACAGGCGATAAATACGTGTAACCAGGTAATGGATAAAACACCACAGACCAATTTCCCAGGTTCTGATACACAAGAACCAGCCTCTCGACATATGGAGTCTCAGTAACTCCAGTTGGAATTTCATACTCCTTGTATGCCGCAACACCTCTGTTTCGCAAGCTGCCGCTCCGGAGCCTCATTGCAGATACCTTAATCCCCGTCAAGTTTGAGGGAACATCTCCGTCATAAGAAATGCCCGTCCTAGGGCGGTCGAAAGCCTTATAGGCATATTCCTGGAGAAGCGCGTCCAAGGCTCGCGCGGATCCAACGGTAGACTGGGCATTCGAACTCCCAACCTCAAATAAGCACAAAAGAAGGACATGCATCACGAGACCCCCGAGACGGCCCATCGATGCTCCGGGTGGGGCGAAAAATCGGCAGAATGCCACTCTCTGTTCGAACCGACGATATCCGAGTTCAACAGCCGGGAACTCAACTCCCCAAATAAACCCCAACAAATAAACGAGCACTGCAAGAGCTGTGCAGTCAGCGAACCGTCTTACAGAAACTTCACTCACATTGCCCGGTTTCTGCCAAATCCCAGACCCCGAAAAGATTTCAACCAAATGACAAGTAGCACCAACGGGCACTGCAGAAGAAAAGGGGGGGCGGGGGCGTGTGTTTCAGTGTAGAAGGAGGCGAGAGAGCAAAAGCTCTATTCAGCCGTTGCAACTCCTGATGGCAATGCCCAGATTTACTTTTCCCTTTTTCCGATCCTTGTGAAAGAAGCTGCTACGCCCGGCCTCATGGACCAACAACTGCTGGCGGAGAATCTCAAAAGCTTCGCCTTTTTCGCGAGGAGACGAGTCCATCACCACTTCGCCGGCATTTTCCCTCCCTAATCAACGATTTCCGGCGTCCAAATGGATCACAGGGAGAGGAAACTGCCGTCTAATCACCTCCTCCCCCGCGTTTGAATGGTCAACCAGAAGTCGCTATCGCAAGTAAACAAGACAAACTTTATTTAGTCGCGCTAAACCCCATATGCATTCGGGGACCTCCCGTTGAAAGTAACGCCCTTCCAACCAAATCGATCCAGAACCCAAAAAAAAAAAAGAAAGCGAAGAGATGTTGGCGATCGCAGCGAAGTTACCTGATCCAAAAAACCTCTCACTTCCAAACCCTAAAATCCGTGCCCGCAAAAAACCGCGAGCCTCCGCCCGAGGAACGCCGCTCAGCGCCGGCCGCCCGGGGACGAGCGCACCCTCGCGAAGCAGCCGGAATGCGGATCCCCCGAAGCTCCAGAAGCCGCACAGGACCGGAGGATCTTGAGGTAAATCATCAACGCTCGACCGGAGACGGAGATCGACCGGACCGGACGGAGGGCGGGGCAGCTCTCAAGCGGGGGTGGCCGCGGGGGTGGCCCAAACCGACCGCATTACGACCGAATCTGGCCGGAGGGGGAGGAGCTCCGGCCGTGCTCGCGACGGACTGGCGGCGGCCCGACGCATTCGACGCCGCGCTGGTCAGCGGCGGCGGCGGGCAGTGGCGGAGGAGGAGGAGGAGGAGGAGGAGCTGATCTCGGCGCAGTTGAGAGCTACGAGACAAGCGGATGCACACAGCTAAATGCTAGAGAGAGAGAGAGGAGCGGTGCATTGATGCACTGTAACTTCTAGAGAGAGAAAAGGGAGGGAGGGAGGTAGAGAGAGAAAGATGAGCTTCCCTTTTTTTTTTGCCAGTGCCTCTGCTGCCAGTGGAGCGAGACTGGTCTGTAGAGAGAGAGAGAGGAGAGAGAGAGAGCGAGGGAGGGAGGAGTGCGGGAAGCAGAAAAATTTTGATATGAGCACACCGTGCGTGGAAGCCAGAGTCGTCTCGTTTTCTCTTTCCAGTCGAATTGAATATTTCTTGACTTAATTTTATTCCCCTCCATAGCTCTTCGATTACCTATAGATTAAGTTAATCGAGTCCCTAAAGAGGTCATTAAATGAGGCTAAGACTCGCCGCCCAAGTCGTGCTCCGAGAGGGCGTGACCGGGCTGTTAAACTGCTCTTGAAGATGCAATTTAAATTTGGAGATTAATGGAGTTTTTTCGCCCATTTATGTCGATTTAAATTTGGAGATCTCGCGTCAAGCTGTCGCAATTTTTTATGGAGCCCACGGATACTTAATTTGCTTCGAGATGAAGGGTGATGATGAACGTAAAGAATTGCAATCATCCTAAAGTAGCAACGAATAAAAAAAAATTAAGAGAAACATAATTCAATTTTTCTACCGACGAGGAGTTTCAAACTTTTTTATAAGCAATAGAGCGCGATTCTCTTACTCCATGCTTCTATGGTAATTATCAAAGTAAACACCGTGCGTTTATAGCGTTATCTCTTTAAAATTTAAGCAAATATATACTATTCATCGTTATAATGTTTCGAATTGGCTAATGAAGGCTTAGACCCATAGGTTTATTGCAGCTATACTTTGCGACGTAGGGGTCTAAGAGATAACTAGATTAGTGGCGTGATCCTAGATTATCCTTTTCTTAGGATAAATTAGAGAGATTTGGCTTTAGGAAAAGCCTAGCAAGGTCTATCCCCGATCGTTTACGGTGGGATTCTTCATGGCCCCGTGTCCTCATGACACGGCGCGACACGCCGTTCGCCGATCTCCTCATGACGAGATTGCCACGTGGCAAGACCTCGCTCACTTACGACAGTAGTCGCATCCCCCAAAACACGCCTCGCTTGTGACTCGTTTTGGGATCCAAAAATGGAACCCCGGTAGAATTCTCTCCGGAGGTGATCTCAACTCTTCTCGTCGACCAAGCTTTCGCCCTATGGCGCTCCTTACTCGCCACCCGACGCTCAAACCCGAACCGAACCCGATCCATCCCCGTCCTCAAAAAAAGAAAAAAAAAACCGGGTACGTAATTATGCGCCATCCAGAACATTAACGGCGGCGATCACAGAAGAAGAATCGGCATATTCTTTTGAAGATTGGAGAGATAAAAGGAGCTGGCGAAGTAGATTGATGGAGGGAGGACACCATCCCAACGGACGGTTCGGCCATTCTTCTGCGGCGCTACTCGTGGGAATACAGCTAATAAACTTTCTGTATCCTAGCGTACATCGTTTATAAAATTCCAATGAGTGATTTGACAGCATGTGCGTGCTCTTTTTAATTAATTAATTAACTAATTAATCAATACGTTAATAATCTCAGGAAGGGCAGCTGGGAGTATCTTTTAATTGTCGAGCAATCAGAGAGCGTCGATATTTTATTCGAGCGCGCGAGCTTCGAAAAAGGGTAAAAGGCCGTGGCTAAACCATAGGGGCTAGCCTAAATTTATTCACCTAAGGAATTCAGTGATTTCAATCATCACCGCGTCTATAAAATAGGTTAATAATACGAAAAATTTAAAATTGATATATTTATAATAAATTTACTTAATATTAATTTTTTCAAAATTTTTTTTTAACTGGTACATCTATGATAATTTTACTCTCCGTTAGTTTTTATTGACCTTTAGTTGAATGACACGTGAAGACGAGTATACTAATTTAAGATTTTACCCTCAGTTTATCATAGATGTATCGGTTTATAGTAGTAATCTAATTTAATAAAGGGTAAAATTGACATAAATATATTAGTTTGGGATTTTTTGCTATCAAAAAATTAATTTGGAGTAAATTTGTTATGAATATATTAGGTTATAGTTTTTCGTAATATTAACCATTTATAAAAGAGAGGGAAGATGCATATGCAAGTTGCTACTGTTCCTTAGTGTTTTCGGTAAGGTCTACCTCATCACAGTAGGGTGTTGCCACCTTTCAAGGCTACAACGCTTCGTTTTATGACACGGCGGCCGATCGACCTTGAAACCCCTTGTCGCTAGGGAAATATTTTTCCTGCTGGGGGCGGCCCCCATGGAATCCTAAGGTGGATACCTCAGAGGTTCTAAACGGAAGCCCGAGGCGGGGAAAAATGTGGACGGAATGGGTTATAAATCAACACACACACTCTCACTCTCTCTTGAATTAACCATTACTGGAACGTAGAACTAGGGCCAACAACGATCACGAATTTGAATAAACATAGCTGGTTATTAAAGTCTAGATTAACAAGCGCTGCACGTACGTACCGATGCACTTTCCAGACGCGTGTCACGCCGCCTCCGAAGCAATTATAGAATCATTTCTGTAGATCGACCCATCGGTGAAAACAGGAATTCAAGACCCGTCTAGCTAAAGAGCAGAAGTTTCCGATTCGAAAGTAACACGTCTGAGATCTACATGAAAAATCGCGTCTCTCAACAGGAGCCGATGTGAATTTTTGTTATGATTTTTGCGAGGAAAATTATCCAAAAGGTCTTGATCTTATTATACGGCGACAAATTTAGTCGCAAACCCTTAATCATGGTTTTAGGACTAAAATGACAAATCTTCAAAAAAGTTTAGGATTAGATCGGACTGAATTAACCGCCATATAATAAATTTAAGACTTTTTGAATAATGTTCTTGAATTTATAATTAAATTTGTTTGTGTAGATGGTGACCGTGGAAAGACGGCAGCAATTTAGCGACACGTGGTTGACTCGATCTGCTAACATTCCGGCAAGGGGGAGGAGGAGAGCACGGAGGATTTACTTATTTATTTATTTTTATTACTTTATGGGGGAGTGTAATAATAGGGGCAGTTTCGGGATTTCGGCCGTGCCAGCTCACAGGGCATTGACTCGCTTTTGTGATTGGCGTTGGGGGGGGGGGGGGGGGGGGGGGGGCGGCTTCTTGCTTCGGTTGCCGTCGTCAGTGGTCCCGCACGTGCCCCGTGCACGTGACTTCGCCAAACCCCAATAGCGACAGCTGTAGGCTGTAGCCCCCCCCCCAGTTTTTTATTTTTTTTATTTTTTAACAGTTCTGCTCCTGTCATCCGTAGCGTTAGTTAGTCGGAAAGTTAATTAAGTAAATTTAATGCACGCATCGAATTTAAAAAATTTGCGAGTTTTGTCGACATGCGCCTTCAATGTAGACCTTTCGATCGATCGTACATCCATTTCTTAATTCACTTATTAATAAATGAATTATAAATAAATTAATTATATTCACTAAATAATTCATAAATTGATGTAATCATAATATGAGTGTTAAATGGATCGTAAACGAGTTATAAATGGGTTTACAACTTATTTAAACTAAACTCTTCTCTCTCACCCTCACTTAATCTTGCGCTCACTCACTTTCCACGAATTTTCCTAGATTAAGTTAAACATGGAAGTATTTTAGCAATATGAATTGGGTTGGGTTAGATATAGATCATTAAATTTGCATTACATAAAAATGGATTAAATGGATCTATTTGGGTCGGACCATTTTTTACCCGATTTGACCTGCACATTTGACAGGTTTACTTCAAAGTACTGATTAACTATAACAAAAAAAAGAAATAATTCGTTTTCAATTTAATAATTGTGTATAACACGAAGAAAGTATTCATCTAGAAATGACAAAGTTTCATTATTTGAATGCCTAACGAGTGTCCCGAGCTATTTGTCAACGAAATCCCCTTTTGATTACGGTCGGGTGGTATTCTGAATTGCGATTTTGTTGACAAGCGCTCCGAGGACGGTTATTAAATAACTACTTGGAGAAAATTTTACCGTTTTCGATACGCTAATCATTCCTGTTCTAAACAATGATCACCCCTTTAAAGTATAGCATCAAATTAAATATACTCGACGAGTATCTCAGAAGTCACAAGAACCCATTCATGACTGCCCTCGTGGCCAGGTCCACGCATTTGATTTCCCGAGGGATGTCTAAACAGGACAGCCGTATTTTGCGCCCGGTCACAAGACAAGACCGGCGCGAGCATCTGGATCTGCTGTCCACATTGTATGGACATGCGGGGAAGAGAATCGACTAAAAGAAAGGATCCTAAATAAAAACATAGGTACAATAAGGTCGGTCCATAAAATTGGCATTAAAAGATGCGATAGACTCCGTGAGCAAATCTTCGTCTCAGTTTGACGCGCGCAACGTCGTGTTTGCACGGTGCTCACACGAAGCAGTCTCGAGGGAGCCACGATCTTCAAGCGATGCTAGAGTCTTGTTCGGTACGCGCAATGTCATGTCTGCGCCGTGTCTTAGAAACCGATCGGGCGGGCGAGTTCGAATGCAAACATGTGAAAAAAGAGAGCACGAATGAAGTGGGAAAGGGGGACCACCTTTTCTTTTGCTTTGTGAAGATTGCGGTTGTTGGGAAAGGAAAGATTTTGAGCACCCAAGTGAATAGTGGGTATGTGTGTGTGCATGCGTCTAGGTGGGGGCTCGTGATGCACCGCCCTCGTCCGGCTTACCTAAGAAGGAAGGATCGAATTGGCTAGTTGTTGGGTGCGAAAATGGAGAAGAGAGAGAGGCCGCTTTGTTCTTTCTTGATTCTTAAATCCGGACCTGCCCGCCCGGGCCACCCCACACCCGGCTCATAATTTATCGTAATCTAGCCTTTCGAGTGTTCTCTCCCACTGCCTGTTTTAAGTTACCCGTGACCCGGAGATTGTCATGCCTCTCTCGGATATCTCTGAACCATTCTCTCTCGCTCCCTTTCTGCGGAAAAAAAGAACAAGATTTTAAGTGTACGCAGTGAACTATCACGCTAGTCTCTCGCATAGATTGACATTTTAGTTTTTGGAACGTCAAGTGTTCTTACAAAGACGAGTCTCTCTTCAGTCAAGTCGGTCACCGTGTTGAGATGCGCCATCTTTTCGGAAGAAGCACAAGAGTTTCGGTGGACTAACGCGGCAACCTCAACGGGGGGAGACGTAGGAAATTCCGCTCGAAATTTCCATATACGCAGCGTGCATCCGATAGGAATCGCACCAAACATCAAAATGGTCGGGAATGATCACCCTTGCTAGTCCCTCCCCCATTTCGAGCCCGACCAGTCCCCGTGAATGCGCGCAAACTCATTCCGTCCCCGTGCATCCGGTTAGGCTCCTCTCTCGTAGGGATGGGCGAATTGGCGTGATTCGAACATCAACACCGCTCCACACGAACATCTCGGTCGTTGCGTTGGGTACTGCTGCTACCTTCTGACAATTAGTCTCCCCCGTGTCGATGCTTTTAACGGTGTCCGATAACTGATCATCGCTTTGAAACGACGAAGGCAGGACAAAGCTGTCGCGGGGGGGAGAGAAAAGAGGGCCTTTTGCACCTACCTACCCACCACGCCCCCATTTTGCTTTACAGCCTTTCCTGCTCGGCCCTCATGATGACGATGATGCATTCCTAGGTTAGTTCTCCACGAATCAATCATATGGTTTTTTTACAGCCCACATCGCCTCCCGGCTGCTGCCTCACCCAATGATCACCGGCGGAACCCGGGGAAATCGCCCGCCGCGATGCGCGGGGGCGTTCCGCCCGCGATCTCGGCGAGAGCGGCTCGTGGGATTCCGCCGCGGTCCCGTGCTATCGACGCCGGCATTCGTTGTCGAGAGAACTCGGAGAGCTCCCGACCGTTCCAGATACGAAACAACACGAGTCTTGATTACGTCGGTCTCGAAATATCCGATTTTCTTGCTTGGTCGGAATCAATAGGACGGCATCGTGTGCTCCCACGAGAACCATCACTAGGGAAAGGGAAAAAAATGTTTCTCATGAGATAGCAATGTCAAGCTGCCGTGGATCGATATCGATTGCGCGATCGGCGTAATTTTTCTTTCTACGCGTCCGGCACCTCTCGCCCTCGAGACGAACGGTTCGTTGCTAGTTAAAAATAAAAATAATTCGCGTCATACCGTGTGGGATGCGAGACGTGTTAAACAAGAATTGGGCTAACACAAGAATTGGGCTTTTTGTTAACTTGGAATGGGCCCATTGGGCTTTTCAAGTCACTGGTGTTTCTCATTTCCGAGCGAGCCTCGGGCGAAGGGAACGCCCATGAACTGCCCACATCCGTCGTGGGCTTTATGATAGCCCATCTTCGTCGGCCCACGAATAAACAATGCAAAGCAACAATCTTTGCACTTTCGTGCCTTTCCCAATCAAGTCCCCGCACTATTCAATTTTTCCTAATCAAGCCATTCTAACTTCGCAGATTATCTAATCGAGTCCCTCGTGCACCGAATCGAGCCGACGGGTCGTCGGCCGACATCAGAGCGCGACGCTAATAACATTTTTCGAGCTCAAAAAAGCCTTCTCGAGACTAAAATGGGCCGATGCCAGCTCACCGATCTGCTGCCCCCTTTCCCCGTCTTTCGTTTTCTCGAAATCCAATCCGAACGGGACGGAGCTCGTGTTGCCTCGTGCTTAGGAAGCCCGCTCGATCGTTTCGCGAGGTGGCGATTTACCATTTCCATTATGGAGTGTTAATATCGAACGAACGACAGTCAAAAGCAATACGAAACAAGTTTTATGGATGCCGTTAGAGCCATAGCTTACGTACTAGAAAATAGGAGCGAGCGGTTCTCGGTCCAGTCCGGTCCAATCCAAGAATCGAGAACCGGACCGGGGATCGGACCTGGAGGGCCAGTTCCCGATTTTTAGGATCAGGGACTGGACCGACTAGTTTTGGGGCCGAGACTAGTTTTAATAAGACCAATCACTTATTGGTAAAGGTAAGAGGGAATTAGGGAAATTAGATTAGGTATTTTATTTTTTTCAAAATCTTTTAAAAGTAAATAAATATATATATAAAATTTAGAAAAATATATATTTATAGGTCCGATTCGGTCTGGTCCGGTTGATCCAGTTCGGCCCGGTTCCTACCCTAGAATCGGGAACCGGATCGCCATGAAATCGGTTTCACTTTTAGGAATCGAGAACCAGATCGATATTTCCGAGAATCGGACCCAACCAATCGGTTAGCTCCGGTTCCGATTTGAACGGTCCATCTTGCTCATCCCTGCTACCAGTAGAAAAGCCAAAAAGAAAGGGGAGGAAGAAAGAAAGGCGAATTGTGCATACGGGCATGCGCGACGCGTTTCGGAACAAGCAAAGAAGAAGAGGGGGGCCATTGGTGACCCCAGCAACGTTGGACGGGGCCCCATTTCCTCATTTTTTTTTTAACTGTTCCCCTTTGTCCTTTCCTTCCTCCTCCTCCGTCTCCTCCTCCTTCCGTCTTCTCCATCTCTCTCTCTCTCTCTTCGGCGAGAACAGAGAGGTGAAAAGGAAAGGGGAGAAGAACAAATTGAAGGGTCGGAGGAGAGGGACAGGAAGAACCCCACCCGTTCTTGTTCGTTTTCCTGTTCCTCGTCTTCGGGATTTGCAATCGATCTCGTCCTTGTAGTTGCGGGTGGGTCTCTTCTTTGATGATCCTCGGACCTCCTGCCCCGTTGCGCACGCTATCTTGTTCTTTGTTTTTCCTTCTCTCTACTTTTTCTTTTTCTTTTTTGTGTGGGGGGGAAGAAAAGTCTTGGCGCTTCGTTGGAGATCGCTGATCTCGGTGCATTTCTTTGCTCGGTCCGGTCAAACTCGAGCTGCGTTATCGTTGCCGGGTCGCTGACTTTTGTGCACCCCTGCCCCTCTCTCTCTCCCTCTCCGTTCTTGGCGATCGAATCGAGTTGTTCTAGGGTTATGGTTTCTCGCCTTTGAGCTCGTGCTTTGATTCCGCCGATTATCCACGGAGTTTCGCTCTCGAAGGTGCGTTCGACCCTCCTCGCTCGATTTCCCACCCCCCCCTCCTTTTCTTTGACTTGTTGGCCCCGTTGGGAGCGATGTAGCTCTTCCTCGTGTCTTCTTGATTAGTTTTTTGAAGGGGTCGGATCAAGGTTCTGAATTTCAAGAATGGTTAATCGCGGGCGTGTGCGCTTGTTTATGGGTGCTTTAGGTTTTCGGCGTCTAGGCAAATGGAGGCGTCTGGGGGCAATTCGGACCCGTACAGGGGATCATCCGCGACCGGGAGCAGTGGTAGCAGCAGCGGCAGCAGTAATTCGAGAAGATACAGCCTATTATCGGCTTCGAATCTCATACAGTCGCCCATATCCACTTTACTGGAGTATTCGGGTCTGTTAAGAACGAGGCCAAACCATCTAGAAACTGAGCCTTTGTTCCATGGAGGGGTCTCCGGAGGTCTTCACGGCCGGGCGGAGGATTCTACAGTGACGAGCAACGATGGGGAGGTTTCGATTCGGATAATTGGGGCGGGAGAACAGGAGCATCATAGGGAGAGGGCTGGATTGGTGGTGGGTCAGCAGGCGAGGGAAGCTGGTGCAACAAATGAGGCATCTACGCGATCGTCGGCTGCAATAGCGGCAGCCGATGGTCAGGGAGATGCTAGGAGTGGAGCGGGCGAGGGTGCTTCGCAGCCCGGGAATGGAGGCGGTGATTCAGAAGGCGGGGAAGCTAATGGCAGGGAGTCGTCGTACCAGAGATATGATATTCAGCAGGCCGCGAGGTGGATTGAGCAGATTCTGCCATTCTCACTGCTCTTGCTGGTGGTCTTCATCCGGCAACATTTGCAAGGTATCTTCCTGGCATTTAGTGGTTTGCACTATTAAGGGATTGATAGTTTGCCTAGAGATGAATGCTCGTGAGAGTGCGATAGTTGTCTTGCAAATGGCCAAATGATTAGTGATGATTGTCGGTTTTAACTTTCTTTTGGATTTTTTTCTCCCTTATGCCTGTATGCCTGATTCTGATATTGCATATTACGGTTGATCACATGATTCCCAAAACACGGGGTGCCTCTTTTGATTTTGTTATGTCAAGAATGCACGAGAGAGAAGATCAAAGGGCACTTTGAAGCTGTATGGGATGGAAATGCTAGTATAGGTTACAAACACGAAATAGCCATATCAAATCTTTTGAAATCTCTCTACCAATGGATGGCTGCTGCTACTTGACATTGATGATGACTATGAATGAAGTGATTGAGAGATCATCTGGAAGTAATTATGAATCATCATACGAAGAAATGGGAAGGTTTGAATTTGGGCGACTAATAATTCAAGGCTAGGTTGTTATAGCTGCAGCTGCTCTCTTTCAGTGTTTATGTATATTTAGCTGCTTCGCTAAAACTTTTTTTGTTGAGTAGCCTTCTCTCGAGCTTACTCTTCTTAAAATCAAATTTTTTTTTTCTGAATGTTAAAATCAAGTGACATGAAAACTTGCAAAAATGTTATATACTTATGGTAAACTATGAACCTTTTTACTCTTTATTTAAGAAGTTAATAAGTGTTATATTTTGGGCTCCTTCTCCTGGTCTAGAGTGGATATGTATGCAGCATGGACATTTTTTAGTTTTTGGGAAATTTTGTGGAGGATTTGAAGGCCTGTTCATTTCTGATGTGGCCAACATGAAAAGAAACATTTTTCGGATATAGTAACAAGAAGTCATTGCGAAGTCAAAAGTGGTTGTCATACTTGGTCACAGGGGCCAACAGTGTGATTTGGCTCCTTAGATTGCAAATGCTGATTGAATTTTCTCGCGGAAATATTAATTTGTAGTACAGCATAGTTATTTGAAAGCAGTAGAGCTTTCCTTTTGTAGGTCTGTAGAAGTAAATGCCATATTATCTTCCTTTTAACTAGAGAAATGTATGTATGAGAGTGGAGTTCCATGTTGAGTGATTCGCAATTCTTTTTGGCAAGGAATTACAGGTTTCTTTGTTACCATTTGGATTGCCGCTGTCTTGTTCAAGTCAAATGATATCCTACGGAAGCAAACAGCTCTAAAGGTGCTTATTTTTCACATATATGGTACTTCCATATTTTGTAGGCAGTCCATATCTTCCAGAGTTGTTTGATTGTTTGGTTAAAAGGGGCAATTGGTTGTGGCTGCAGGGGGAGAGGAAAATTTCTTTTCTTATCGGTATTTCACTTGCATTCACACTTCATATTGTTGGGGTATACTGGTGGTACCGCAATGATGATCTCTTGTACCCATTGATCATGTTTCCTCCCAAGGGAATACCCCCTTTTTGGCACGCGATGTTCGTCATTGTAGTCAATGGTAAGTCTTTTTCTCCATGATAATAGATATATGGTTTCCAAAGTTACTATCTTCTTTCCCTTACTCTAACAATCTTTTTCAGTTTGTGGTGTTGCGCTTGAGTACTAGCCTATGCTACCATCCAGACAAAAAATCCTTCTACTCCTCATTCACACGGCATTTAGAAAGAGCAAGAGAATTGGGAAATTCATATTTAAGCAACAGATTGATTAGAATGTAACATTCAGGAATTGTCTGTGCTGAATTACAATATGATATCTTTTTGTAGGCTTATCAGCAATCTTTTGTGAACAGCCAAAAAGAACCATGGAAAACTTTCCTTTTATGACTAGATCTCCCCTTGCAACCCCTGACATATGCCTGTGAATTATAGCTTTGTTGTATTAGATGAATAAGGCACTACGGAATGCCATTATTTCGTGGGAACTTATCTTTATCTATGGCATATCAGTACAAAGAAGAGTTTTGTCTGTATCATCGTGACAAATAAATAGACATCCTACTCCGTTGGTGGGGGGCACTAATTAAATGTCACCAAGTGAAATTAAATGACCAGTCAGCAGACATAACTGCAGGCTACATTTGTAAGAAGTCTTTCAGTATAGTACCATTGTTGAACAGAGACATGAGTAACTCAGCATATACTGCATATCGGTACTTATCTTATAGGTACATTATGTCATTTGTTGCCAGAAATAAGTTTTAAAAGAATGTAGACAGAGTCTTGAGCTTTCTCGTAGCTAACTAAGTAGCCCATGTTGAGTGAAGCAATGTTGATTGGTGTTCTGTGCCAAGATTAAGGTGTAGGATTTTTCAGTCTTGAGCCGGATTTGGCAGCTGCTAAAATGGAGGATTGTTTCTCTTCTTCAATTCCAGTGTAATAGTATGCAGAGATTGCTTGACCTTATGTATGCATCAGACTGAAGATTTTTATCACGCAACCATATTATTTGTCATATTTCAATAAAGTTGAAGGAAACTCGAGTGGATAAGGATAGCAAGAGACAATAGAAGAAGGTTAATTATGTAATTGAGAAAGGTTCACTTCTTAGGATCAATGGCTTGCTCTTCCATCTGCATTCGTGTGCTTTGTTCGGCTTTCAGTTGAACATAGCGTATCGCACTGCTGCCGCTGCCCCTCGGGCATGCCTCCTATGTTCAATTGATTATAGTGGGTCTATGGATATATTTATTATCTTTGACTTGGGGGTTTTGAGAGGAGATGGATGCTGCTCAGCAGAAAGCAAGGAGGAGATTAACAAGGGAGATTCAGATGTGGAATGGGAAAGACTTTTGAAAGGATGGGTTTAAATAGGGAGAAGTGGGATTATTGAAGATCCTTCATTACCCTCGCAGGAAACTATAGCTATGACTTGATTATTCTTTAATATCTGATGTAGCACGTCAGTTACATTGATCCTTGACTGGTAGATCTTATAATTTTAAGGTTGGAGTGGAGCATTATTATTTTTACGCATAATCACAACTGAAGAAATGTGTGATAGAATAGTGTGTTAGCCAGGGGATTCTGGAGCCAAAACAAGAGCGGTCTTTCCTGATAGGTGCTATGTTGCATCCTCTTTTTTAAGGCTTGTTGTGAGCAGATGGAAAGTTAAATAGATCTTTGCCTATGCTGGTCGGTTTAACATAGGCACGCGATGTACAGAAGCACAAGATCCGTGCTTGTTGGTCAAGTAATTGTCGGGATCCAAGTATTATATCCTTTATAGTTTGGGGACAAAGTTTTGTTTTGGTCCCCTTCTGAGTTTCTGAATCTTGTTTCTTTTAGATGCCTTCTTCGTTGTGTATTCAGATTAACTCTCACTTATTTGTTTGATGAGATTCTGGACATTATTCCTTCAGTGTTTTCTGAATTTTCTGAATGTGGTTTTTTTAGATACTTTGGTCCGGCAAGCAGCTATGGTGATCAAGTGTCTTCTACTAATATATTTCAAAAACAGTCGAGGGCGGAATTATCGCAAGCAGGTGAGGTCCAATCACAGAATTATTACACTTTTCTGTTAAGGGAACTTGTGATTCTTGAGATGCTTTGTTAGAAGAGTAGAATGTGTATGTTTCTCATCTCTAGCTTCTTTCACCCCTCAACTCTCTTGCCCTCTTCTCCTTCCCTGCGCTCTTTCACATCTTTACTAGAATAAAAGCTCTAAGTGTATATGGAGTTTAATATGTTACCCTGTCATTGTATCAATCTACTAGTACTGTCTCATTGCGTAATTTTTCCAGGAAAGGTATATGGTTTGTAGTAGATGCACTAAATAACATTTACTAGGCGTCAATACTGCCTTCTAACCCAGTGTCATTTGTTTTGCAGGGTCAAATGCTAACTCTGGTAGAGTATCTGCTTTTGCTATACCGTGCGTTACTGCCAACACCTGTCTGGTACAGGTTTTTCTTGAATAAAGAGTACGGAAGCCTTTTCTCTTCCCTGATGACTGGATTGTATCTGACTTTCAAGCTCACATCTGTCGTTGAGAAGGTAGAGTCATTTAAACTTACATCTCCTTCTTGTGGAAGCTTTTGTTAAGCTTATGTCCTGATATATTTTTGGTCTTATATTCTTGTTAATATATTGTTCTCAGGTACAGTCCTTTTTTACTGCATTAAAGGCGTTGTCTCGTAAGGACATCCACTACGGGGCTTATGCAACTGCTGAGCAGGTTATTGGACTTACATTTGTTATTCTTCTCTGCTTAATATTTTGAACTGAATGTTGCATGTCTTATCTCCATGCTACTGTTCATTTGAGAGCAACGATAGGATCTTTGTCCACGGCATTACTGGCAGTTACACATGATGAAACGTCATTAGCTACAGTAATAGTATTCATTGATGCCTTGCATATGTACCTGGTCGCGTGCAATGTTTGTACTTGTCTTTTCAGCTTCTATTGGTCATGCAGTACTGTTTTGTCCTTTCTTCCAGTTGGTTTTTGCTTTGTTGTGGGGCGGACGTGAGAGTTTCCCATGCATTGAAGGAGTTCTTCATGTTATGCAGGTCAATGCGGCCGGAGATTTGTGTGCAATTTGTCAGGAAAAGATGCATGCTCCCATCTTACTTCGCTGCAAGCACATCTTTTGTGAAGACTGCGTCTCTGAATGGTCAGAACAACACTTTCTCTGTTGATGAAGTTATATATTGCATCTTTTGTGCAACTTCTTGTCTGTTAAAAAGAATCTCTTAGAAGCTGGGCTACTAAAAAATGAGGTCTGATATAGACTTACATCAGTTTGTGCTGTAAATACTGTTTATTACCCCGATAATCTCTCAGACGATACCTAATGCAATAAGGAAAGAGAACGTTGCGTGTCAAACAAAATGGAAGATGAGTATTGAAGTTCTTCTTAAGAATAAATACTATGCAAAAGTTTTGTTGGAACTACACCGGAACTAATAAATACTGTGTTCTCTAGGGAAATGATGCCAAATATGGCTCTACTCATCTTCAAGCGGATGCATGTTCACTTCCAATCATGATTTGCAATTCTTTTGTTTGTGCTGTATTTTGCTATCATATTCTGTGTACTTTATGTGTAATTATGCTTCTGGGTTGGAGCACTGGTTTGGCTTAAGGTCGCATTACCGATGTTCCTGTACAAACAGGTTTGAAAGGGAAAGGACATGCCCGCTGTGCAGGGCTTTGGTGAAACCTGCAGATCTTAGATCATTTGGCGATGGATCGACAAGTCTGTTCTTCCAGATATTTTAGGAGCTTATACTGTTAAAAGCCTTGGAGTTTCATGGAGAAGGCAAATCCCAGGTACCATCTTGTTGGCATCTTCAACCGCAGAGGCAGATCCTCCAATATCTCGCTGTGTCTGATGTTTGTGTTCCTCTGAGAAAATCAGATTGATTGAAGTAGCCCCGAATTGCAAACTGGCAATGTGTTCATACGTTGTACCGAGTGGACCTAACCTCCGGTATAGAAGAAAGTATGTTTCATAGAAAACAATCGACGTATGTAATTGTACCCATTTTTCATCAATGAAAGCCTTCTTCCATTTGAACTGACATGTATGCTTAGTGCCGACTGCTAAGATACACGCTTTCCTCGTATAGGTTGCGCCGTCAACTTAAGGTATTGAATTTGTGACATTAGGGGATTTAAAATCTGAAGTAAATAATGCATATGGTTGAGTTCTAGGTGAGGAGAGAGAGTTTATGTGATGCAATATCATGATTTGCTATTGTTTATCTCGATATTCGATTCATAGTGTTTCCTTAAATTGTGAGATGCCTCTCTCACTAGGATGGTTTCTACGTGAATTGCTCGGTAATCATTTTAGTCCTGCATTGTTTGATGAATTGATGCTCGGATCTTCCTCGCATATTAAGCGATGTATTGAGACTTTCAGGCATTCTGGAGAGAAGAGCTGCATAAGCTAATTCACAATATCCAATCACCTCTTCTCTTCTCACTCGCTAGTTCCATCACTCGTGTTTTGTGACTTTGTCTCGTTGTCTCTCATTCACTATGTCTTTCAACTTGGTGCATTATGCCCTCCCAAGTCTGATTTGCGTCAGATTACCCCCTTGAAGTTTTTGTATCTCAGATCACTTCACGGTTTCAACCAGTCCGAATCGGATCTGACATTCGATCACCTGGCTTGCAAGCGAGATACATTTTGATATTTGAGATGGAAAACAAAGCTTGGGGGTAAAATCTCGCGGCACAAATTGAAATCCATAGAAGGGCAATGAAACCCTATGAAAAGTCTAAGGAGTAATGTAATATTCTAAATTTTAAGATTTCAGGTCACGCAATCAAAACTCGTAGAAATTGTGCGATTTAGTGTCTCTTGAGTCCGCTAGTTTTAGGTGACAGAAAGTCGAACGTTTCTCCACGTAGAATTCTTTTATTGTCTTTTTTAGTACATTTGGTGCTGACCTACATTAAGTAGGTGTCGCGTCAATAACGTTGATTTTTAGAAAATAAAAATATAGAGAATTGAATAAAAAGTAGAGAGATTGAAAAAGATAATAAAAAAAAGGGGCCCCTTTAACCTTGTTCTTTGCCATTGTGACGGCAGATTGATTAGTGGCAGAGGTAATCGGTTTTCGGGTGATCTAATTTTCACTCAGGAATCGAGGCTTCTGGAATTCGGTCTGATTTCCAAATGGGTAAATGGAATCGGCGGCTCTCATCGCTCATTTTTTCCCCATTCAAGATAGCTTCGGAACTCACATTCGCACCGATCACGATCACCTGGTCCGAAGCTGAGTTGTAAACGTGCTTCGACCTTGATTCTGATCGAATTGGCGATTGAAGAGAGAGGGAGATTCGTTCTTCTTCTTCATTGAGATTGAAGGAGAGAGACAAGGCATATGTGTCCTTGGCTGGGGACTGACGGATTTTGTCAGATTTGTAAGAAGCTAGCTCTCCAGACAATGAGGGAGAATGGGAGTAGCCAGTAGGCTCTTTTCAAATTCGTAAGAAACAATAAAATAAAATAAACAATAATTGGTTCGGTTTGAGTTCGGGTGGCTGGTGTCACCCCTAGAACCATGAACCGAACCGAAATTCACTGGTTCTAATTTTATCGAATTGGGAACCAGACCGGTGATCCTGAGAATCGTCCAAAACTAGCCGATTAGGTCTCGTCTGGGCACTTCCTGGTTCAGGCGGTTCCTTTCGCTCACCACTAATTGATGCAGTGGTCACAAGAAAGTGATCTTAGCCAATGGATGACGAATGCTCGCAGGGATGGGGAGGGAACCTTCTAATCTCACTCGCCGACCTGACCCAAACTTGAATATTGAAGAATTATTATTTATATTTTTAATAGAAGTACTCAAATATATTTTTACTACTGAATTTGATGAATGTCACCTGAAATCCCTCTTATTATTGTGGAGACCGCCTAAACGTATGTCTATGGGTCTAAATTTCTCTCCGTTGATCTATCATTTCTCACCAAAACATGACAAGGATCATTGAACACTGCCTTTAAGGGGCGAGTGTTGTGCACCATTTCGGTGTCGAAATACTACAAAAATAAATAGTAAAAATGAAAATTAGATAGAAGAAAAAGTTATTCAACTTTTTCATCACTCTAGACACAATGCACATTTTTCCTTTTTTGCCAAGTTTCGAACCTAGCCGACGTCCTTATTGCACGGTTTGAATGTTTTACAACTCGATGCATCAAACAATGCATTCGGTTGATTAGAAGTGATCAATGAGCGATGACTGCAACTCAGCCTCTCCCAACTGCGTATGCATCATTTCGGAAGGCATATTCTGGTCGAACTCTGGACATATTCACCCAGGTCTTGTTCCTATGGAATAGTAGAGACCGCGAGTTCGGTTCATTGATATTGTGTGATTTCATGCTGCTTTTGGTAATTTTGCTGCATTTTTCCCGCATAATGCTAACTTTCGATGAGTTTGTGTGTGAAATTTGCTGGGTTGAGGATGTACTATGTGGCCATTTTAGTTCGAAAGTAGCTGAAGATAGAATGGCAATAATAATCTAAATGTTTTGTTTGGTCGAAAATAATAATGTGAATTTGAGTGCTTTATTGTGGCATTTTCAACCACCCCTTTAACGTTGCCTTTTGTCACGATTCTTTTGATCGCGAACCATGCGGCACCTAGACCTCAAATCATAGAGTGAAAAAGTAGAAAGAAATTTTAGAGAATGCTTATATTACACAAATGAAATGGATGATACAAATGAGGGGATGGTTCTCCTATTTATATAAAAATCTCTCTAATCACAACCACTGATCTTTTATACGATCTAATGGTAGAGGATGCCAATCTTTGTTTAGTTGATCCAATAGTAAAGATTCACTCGATCTAACGATGGAGGTTATTGATCCTTGTCACATTGATCCAACGGTGAAAATTGGCTCTATCCAACGGTTGATGGTATCGATTCTTGTTAAACAAATCCAATGGAAGAGATTGAGTCATTATAGGCTTTGATGAGCCCTTTGGATCGATAACGCGGCGTTCCTTTGGATTGATAATTCTTTGATCCGTGATACTTTGCCATTGTGAAGGCAGCTTGAATGGTGGAAGTGATCACAAGAAAGTGATCTTAGCCAATGGATGACAAAAGCTCGCTGGGATGGGACGAGGGATTCTTCAAATCTATAACTGCACACCCGACCCGACCCAAACTTGAATAGTGAAAATTCATTTTATATATTTAATGGAAGCACTAAAATATATAATCATAACTTGAATTAAATAATTCTCACATGAAATCTCTCTTATTTATGTGGAGTCTACAATGGTGGCAAGAGCGCTTAAGCGTCTTTGATTCCGTGTGTGTAGACCTAAATTTCTCTCCATTGTTCTCTCTTCCCTCACCTAAGCATAACGAGGATCATCA
This sequence comes from Syzygium malaccense, assembly GCA_031216405.1. Taxonomy (NCBI): domain Eukaryota; kingdom Viridiplantae; phylum Streptophyta; class Magnoliopsida; order Myrtales; family Myrtaceae; genus Syzygium; species Syzygium malaccense. Next base: position 12,718,612 of record CM062263.1, read on the forward strand.
TACCTTGCCTTTACCGAACAAGTGTTTTGTGCCACATCAGTGCCAAATATTATAAAAATAAACAGTAAAAAGAAAAATTAAATTAAATAAAAAAAGGCCATTCAACTTTTTTATCACTCACGATCAAATGCACCCTTTTTTTTTTCCTTTCGTCTGCCCATGCTGAGTTTTGAACCCAGCCAACACCCCTATTACATGGTCCGAATATTTTACGGCTCACTACGTTAATCAATGCATGTTTTAACACCTTTGATTTATAGAGGTGATTAATGAGTGGACGGTGCACTCGACCTGTCCAAACCCAAAATGGGCAAGTTTGGATACCGTTGGAACATGAAAAAGCCATCATACATGAATATTTATGCGTACAAATTTATGGTACGGCCGAGTTTGGCCAATTCATTAAACCCGGCGAAGATTACCATGTGAGTGTCCCAGCTGCTTTTGTTTGCTCTTTTTATAGGACAGAGGAAGGTGAGGATAGGCGAAAGCGGAGGAGGCTAGGTGCTGACAAAGAAGGGCGATTGTCCCTGCTCATCTTCATGTGCGAAGTGCTTCGTCTTTGGATGCATTCCATGTGTGTGACATTCTTCTCCCATCTATCCTAAATTATTGTCGTCGATTCAATTACTGGTCTTTTCCCTTTTTCTTTTGGAGAAGGAAAAATCTCATCTTTTTCGCTTGATGCGGTTCCCCCCTTGACTCCTCCCCCTTCCTCGGTGGGGAAAAATCCCATCTTTGCCTCGCTCCCGTGCGACTCGAAGTCGCCATCTTGCGCGCGACTGCTCATTTGAAGTGACCGGCGAAGTCCCATTTCGCCTAGTCAACCCCTAAATTCTTCCCCGTTCGTTTCTTGGGTTGTTGGGTGTCCTTGTTTTCGCATTGACTCTCCTATGGTGTTGGCCGATCCCACTCGGGCAATCGCCGATCGCGCTGCCTTTCGGGGAGAGACGGGTTGATCCGGACGCTGTCGGGCCATCGCTGTTGATTGTGCTGGGGGTGCTGAGCGCCGTGTTTGTTCTCCTCCTGGTAATGTTTACGGGTTCCGATTCGAGCTTTTCCGTCTTTTGCTTTGTTGGGGTGGTTAGAATTTACTGTTTTCTGGCATCTGGGTCATGCGCCGCGGTACAGAGCTGGTTGTGCCCTTTTTAGCTGTTTGGGTCTGGTAGATTTTGGTGTGGATGAGGGGCGAGAAGTGAATTGTGGGGGTTCTTGATCTGGGTCTTGATCGATTGTTTGATTGATGCTTGCCATTGGTGTGGGAAAGCCATGGGTTTGCTTCAGCAAGTGGGGGCAAGTCGCTAGTTTGGATTTCTTTGTTTAGCGTCCGTTGAATGCATATGAGGGAAATGACGGCAAGTGAATTGGTATCTTGTTACTCTGCAATTTGAATTATGTGTGTGCTGCATGGCTCTTCGATGGCTGAATCCTGACTGCAAGGTTGCTGTTGAACATTACTTTTGGTTTGAGGAAAACGAGTGATTTAATTTGTGTAGCAATACGGGATCGTATAAGAAAAGGCTTTGGAGTAACACAGCCCATCCATAGGGATAAGGCATAAAGGGGACCGGTTTGGTTTGGCATTTTCCTTTAAGAGAACTTTATAAACCTTCAGGGGCTGCATGCCTACTTGTGTTTACGTACTCTATGTTATTACTTGCCTCAGTCTCTTTTGCAAGGTTAATTGGAGTGTGTGGATTCTTCCAGTTTGTGGAAACTGACTTTGACTAAGATGTGTTACAATAGGGGTAAGGTCCTCTACATGAGGTAGTTGAAGATATGACGACCTGGTCTCTAATTTCATTTGGGATGATATCCATACTAAAGTGCATGATCCATAGCTAAAAGGCCAAATTACATGCTTAGTTGTGGATGTTGAAACACTGAGACATTGATCTGAGTGTTCCAGATTACTGGTTTTTCCATGACACGGGAGGAGCTGTTCAAATGGCAGATCTCTTTGGAAATGTTTTTTTTTTTTGGTATAGTGGTATCTTGGAAAACCTGAATGGGAAGCATTTTTTTATCTTTTTCTATATGATGGGTTTTGCAATTCCACCTAGAATGCCTTTAAGCTGGAGGCCTCTTGCAGCAGTCATCATCATCATCATGTGTAATGTTCTTGTCTTCCCGATGTATGTATAAGATCAAAGGTTGACCTGTCAATTCTGCAAACGGCTTTTTACTTTTTCCCGTGTATTTGCTGCTACTTTCACTTCCAACCGCAGTGGTGCTTCTCTTCTTGAGACGTCAGCACAGTAATGCTTGTGGCCCAATCCTGTAGTGGTTCTACACTGCTTGAATTGGTATGAGTGAGCTATTACGGATTTCTTGAACGTATAACTTGTATCTTGTGGGTATCTCCATACATCTTCTCCCACCGCTGCCTTTAACTTTCAGCTAAAGCTGTGAGGACTTAATGAAGACATATGTTGCATGACCATGATGTGGTCCCTGATTCTGATTTCTTTTCCTTTTTTTTTTATTTGTTTTATCATTCTTATCATTGTTTAAACCTTTTGCTTTTCTTTAGGTTCTCCTCCAATGGATGCGGACCTACACGTATTGTCAGAGGAGTTGCCCCAGTCCACGGAGAATGGCAATATGGCTGATGTTCTATCTAGAGAGAATTTGATCCAGCCAGCAGTATGTGCTATATGTCACGCAAATAGTGTTGCGCATGGCGATCAGGAACCATCTAATATATGTGGGGATTGTAAATTTTTGTTAATTGAAGATTTTCAGAACCCGATCAGAGAATCCCGTGATAGATTTCGCAGAGGAAGAACTAGGTACAGCAGTTCTGAGTCTACAGAGAGTCGATTCTCGCGACAGTTCTCACAAATGCTTAATTTGATGAGGCAAAACCAGTCCACTGCCTATATGCATGAGGAGAATTTCTCAGATGGCGAAACTTCTGCGAGGTTATTGCAGCAGACAAGCACTTACACTACTCCAACCGGCTCTAGAAGATGGAGGCACGTGGTTTCTGATGCAGAGAGTGATGGTTTTGACAATGTGGATTCTACTTATGGGGAGAGCGACACGAGTGTCGGTTTTGGTCGGTTCAGGGTATTTCATGCCGAGAGTGACGGAGTTTCCTTTAGTGCTTATGGATGGGACTCGGATGCATCAATTGATGGGCGCAACAGTATCATGGATGCGGAAGCATTCTTTCAACCAGATGAGGCAAGTAATCAAGACAGCGATACTGATATTGATCCAATGCATGCTGGTATCAACCACTGGAGCTTGGATGACCGAGAAGAAGATGAAGGAGAAGGGGAAGAAGACTATGCAGAAGAAGATGAATGGGAAGAAACTGATGCAGAGGAAGACATACCTGAATCGGCAGAAGGCCATGGTCAGATTCAAAATGCGGTTATTTCAAGTCCAGCCGAAGGCAGTGGCCCTCCCGACTGGAGTCACTTGATTGTATTTCCCCAAGACGGTATGATACGTTGGAGAATCCGGCAAAGTAGGCAAATAGATCTCCGTGACATCCTCACTAATGTAGACGAATTACAGTTGCCATCAGAGGTTGGGCATTCAGGAGATTATCTGGATGCAAGAAGCTTTGAAGAATTGCTCGAGTATCTTGCAGATAATGAGAACTCGCATCGAGGAGCTCCTCCCACAGCAGTTTCTTTTGTAAATAGTTTACCTCTGATTGTCATTGACGAGGATACTCTGAAGAATGACGACAGAGCCTGTGCAATCTGCAAGGACGTCTTAACAGTTGGGACAGAAGCAAACCAGCTTCCATGTTGTCACCTTTATCACCCCTCCTGTATCTTGCCATGGTTGAATACACGCAACTCATGCCCCCTTTGTCGCTATGAACTTCCAACTGACGATAGAGACTATGAGGAGGCTAAACAGAACATCAGTAGGAGTAGGCAGATTGATGATAGTAGTGGGTGGACGGGAGCAATTGACGACAATTCCTCAGATGGGACTGAAGCAGATGAAGAGCAGGAACTGGACCAAAATATTATGGAGCAGGGAGACATGTCGGATGGGTATCCTCGCATTAACGGTTCTGATGGAGAGACTGGAAGAGGCAGATGGTTAGTCCTCACTGCTGCTCCAATTATTAGCCTTGTGGGTGTGGCTCTCGTGCTGTGGTTGGGGAATCCTCTTGCTCAAAGGAGAAGAGCCACTAACAATCGCAACTTCACCGAAGGGCATTTACGCCAGGTTCCTGGTTTTGGTGCTTCTGCATCTAACAGAAGTGAGCGCACAAACGGGAGATGGTGGCTCCCTTTTTAATGCGTTTTTCGCTGATAACTCTAATCGCTAATTCAGTTATCAAATCTATTTTAAGCAGGAGTCATGTTGTGATATATTCATTCCGCTGATTCTGAATGTGTGCTGATCAGAACCTTTTCCATGGATTAGAGGTTTCGCGATCAATTGTTAATTTGGTGCCTAGCATGGCAAGTCTGAGAATTTTCTCGGCTATTGGAGATGTTAGTAAGTCTGTCTTATGCGATGCAGCAACTTCCAAGGTGGGCTGTTGCTGTCAAATCGATCACCAATTTTTGTGGTGGTTTTCTGGGTTCGGATTGTAATATATAATGTCTTATGTTTTGGGTTCTTAGAAGGCATCCATCCAGATTGTAGCACTGAAGGTCAAAAACAGATGCTCTCAACCTGAACCCTTTTTCAATTCACGGGGAATCGGGTTTTGTTGCATCTATCATCTATGTCAACGAATGGAGATGATTCAAGAACCATACCCCTCTTTTGTAGTGCCAAGTTTCAGTTGGGCATAAATCTATGCATATTTGGGGAAAATTTATATGACATTCTCCTCGGATGCTCATTATCATTCTGGGCAAATTTTCTTCGGGTAGAATCAGTAGCTTCATCCTATGGATATCCATCTTGCAATTGCTCAGGATACTCCTTTTTACCTTTTAGAATCTATTTCTTATTTCAAGATCCCTCTTACTAACTAGAATCAAAGAATTATTAATTCTGTTCCACGCAAAATGGAAATGTGCCAAGGTTATGAACTTATAATTTATAATTTGATAATCAGTGATTACATTATAAGCCTATCACGGATTGACTACATATGAAGTGTTTGATTGGAGTAGCCAAAATTATTGGGGCTATTGCATGACCCTTTCTATTAAATGCTATTACAGCTATTTCTAAAATACCCTTGTTTCTTTTCTCTTACTTACTTTACCTATTTTAAATTACAATAAATATGACTGAAATTTGTATTAATTACAATTTAATTTGTTTATATTACGTTCGTAATGAAACCGAATGTAATATTTTCTAATAATCACGTATAATTATGATAGTTAATCATGATCACAAATGAAGTATCAAATAATAAGTAAAAAATGAGTAACGAATTATGTTATCTTGCGAATATATAATGATTCACTATATTGAAATTTATTCATAGTGTAACAACTAGAATAAGCTGTTTACTACTGGTTATCATTATCTATATTTTTCACAACTCAATAAAATGTTATCCAAAATATAATGATTGTCTTATTAAAAACTACTTTAATTAACATTTAAATAGTCAAACACTCAATTGTTTCAATTATACCCTTAATAATGTAACAATATAACATCTATTCTAAAGTAATCACAAGTTATATGAAGAACTTATCAACTATTATTTAGTAAGCAATTATCGTTTGTAATCATTATACCTGTTCTTATTGTAATTTCAAGGGTATTTAATAAAATTATTATACTATTCGTCCTTTATATTATATGCTATTCGTGAAACCAAACGGTAAATTACATCACTTAAACCAAACTGCATAATAACTATTACAACTCTAATTTTTTACGGCATGATAACCAATGCATTATGAAACTTCATTTGTTTCGCGAAGAATGAGTAATTTTAAAAACTATTTTCCTATAAATGATCACTTAATAAAAATGGAACAATATGTGCCAAAAATTCAAGCACCCGAAGTGCATTTTTTCGAGGAAAATAAATAATATAAAAAAAATTCCTAAAAATTATTGCTTATATCATTTAAAGAGATGAATGGATGAAAATATATTTATCGTTTACAAAAATATTTATATATAAATTATTGTCAATAATAAAACATTTCTCATTATCAATTATTCAAAACAATATAACCGACTATTCTCAAGAAAAAAACTTTCTAAATCACTCATTTTGGCGCAAAACAGATGGAGCCTCAACATGCCCTCAAACAGACCCCTCCTAGACCCTCATTGCAAAAAAATCAATACTCGCTTAGAGCACATAATCAGGAACCATTGCCACTTTAAAACATCACTTAGTGGTTCAGTGATGATGCATCAACATTTCGGCCTGCTGAACAGTACGGCCACACAGGATCGAACGAAAGCATTTTTCGTAACAAGCAAATGGAGATATCTTCATAAGAACTGGGCCAACTTCTTAACTTACAAGCTGTTGACAGCCTTTTACTTCCTGATATAACAGTAACTAGTGAGTGGAAGAAAAAAGAAAGGAAGACTAATACGGGAGAATGATAATTAGATATATATCAGAGATCGGGAAAGACTCCGCGTGCGCCTTTCTCGAGCGTATCATCACCCCTTGCTTTTCTCTTCCATATAAAGAATTCTCGATACCACGTTGATCTGCACGCGTCGCTGAATTTGGAAATGCAGAACAAGTGAAAGAATAACAGGCTTGTCGCTGAGCTGAGAGGGCGCTGCAGATTCAGAACAGTAGATTGAGGTACAGAGTGATCCATCCAGCCATAGATAAGATCGCGAATATGTGAACCCAAAACAGGACAGCAGCCGCCTCCCTACCGCAGCCGCGTAAGTTAGCAACCGCACCTGTGGACAAGATATGAGTGATCAGTGGTTTCTTTTGCACACCTCCAAAGTATGTGAGGAGTAGATTTCAACATGCTAAAGTCCCAAACTAGTCCTTGCTTAGTGTTGTATCGATCAAATAGCTGTGACAACACATTTAGAGGATATTAGTTTGGATACTTAGCACACAGGACATGACAATGTCGTATCTATGCGATGGACAGTGTGCTACTAAAGTTTACCCTTATATTGAATTATCCGAAAGCAGTGATCTAATGCCAGACCATCATTTACAAAATATCAATTGCTTTCAACAATGGCAAGAAATTTATCAAGCACAATCTTAAGGATACAGAAGAGCTTCACTTCACTTCACTTTCATTTCACAACAAATAAGGCCGGGAAGACAAGAGTTAGGGTCTTTACCAGCCAGGATTGAAGTTGGCATTGTGTGCTGCAGCAATAAGACAAATCGAAACATCTGATCACCAGCCGGGAGGAAGCCCAGTTTATCAGCAAGCATGACAATACCAAGACCTACTGGAGGCACCAAAAGCAAACGTGCAAAAATAATTGCAGCAGTAGTACGTAGACCGAGTTTTGAACTTCCGGGACCTGCAAGCACCCAAAAGAACTTGTAGTCAAATGCCTGAATGGCGAATGCAACTATCCTTTCTCACTTAGGTCCATAACCCAAATGTAAAGTTGTCAATGCGATATGCATGTATCATTCTGTAAAATGCATGCAACTGTGGCTAGGAACTTTACTTACCATCAACAAGGTTGCCTCCTAATGCCAACAAGATACACGGAATCATGGCCTCCCTGGCAGATAGTGAAAAGAATTATAAACTCATAAAATTGAGCACAAAGTAACCATGCTTCATGATATAAGAAAATGACTAGGCTCACGACATGTAATAGTCTTTGGGACACTACAACCCACGTGCATAACTCATAAATAACTACATCAATATCAAAAAGATCTGTGTTTTATTTTGCCTGAAAACAGTTTCTCAGCTTCCAGGCTGTAGTGGTGCAATTTTAAGTTTTAAAAGCAGCCACGCTTGCCAAATTGCTGAAAGCTACAATTATTAGATCATCTCCCAAATATCACTGCAATCGGCAAAATCATGGGTTATTACTAAGCCAATAAAAGCAATAACAGGGAGGAACTGAAGTATAACACTACAGTTACACGGATCTAAAAGATACAAGAAGCAAGTTCTGATGAGCAGGTATCAGGGAAATTAGGAAGAATCTGTAGTGGATACGACACGTACCCAAGAATAATGCAGCCATCAGTCAAGAAGAAAAGTGGAGCATCAGATGTAAAGATCAATTTCTTGAAAAATGGTATCACTCCAAGACCCATGGCCAAGATCTGCATGTAATGGGGAATATCGATAAAATGCATAAGCTAAAAAAAACAGAAACATGCGGTAAGAGAGAGCAAAACAAAGAGCGCCGACTGACTATTCTTTAGATATGCTCCATAAAAAATCCAAAAGTTAGCATCTCAGCCATCTTAACAAGTTTTTGGCTGGCACTTTCCATTAGCAGGCAACATCTCTCATTATATTGGCCTATTCATTCTGAAGAGTACATATTGAAAGAGCAATGGCAGTCCAATACAGACTAATCTTCATGATTTACCTGTTTCTTTCTTTCTTTCTTTCTTTCCTCTATTGCTGAATTGGTTGACCAAAAAAAAAGTCCAGAAAATCCCGCCAAAATAAAGAATAATTAAGAAAAAACTAAAGGTGAATTTAAATGATATTACTTCTGTGTTTTTAAAGATTCAAGCTGCTCATTGAATAAAAGCCCAAACTCAAACTCTAAAGTTAGGGAAAAGTAAAATAAAAAAACCTACACCAAAATTAACTGAATTTCCACCTCATTATGAAAGCAAAGTTGGTCATGATTGATTTATAGACACAAAAACCTTGGCAAAAGGGTGATGGCCCTTACTATTGGATGACCCAAATCTTCCTGCAAAATCTGGGTGATCCACCAGAAGAGGCACAATTACAGGGTCTCTGATCAAATTTATTTTGGCCTTTCCTTTTTTCCCTTGAACCGGAAACAGAAGATTATTCCACATAGTTTCTTAATGTCAATTTCTCATTTTCTAGGCGTAAATCAAACGTACTGAGAAGATTTGGAACCAAGAGCAATAAGACGTCACAACAATGAACACCATCACTTCTCAAGAAGAATTATGGAATAGTGATATAAAGGATGAAATAGAGCAGAATATAACTTACAGAAGCAATGATTGGAGGCTGAAGAATCTGCTTGAGTTTCAGTTTTTCATATAGAAATACAAGGATTTGATTCATCTGCAATGAAAAACATACAAAAAGGTTAGAGTCTTAAGAAAGCCCAAGAATGATTTGCAAATAGCCCCTTCCTGACTGTCTAGAGTTCAAACTGTTGAATTTAAAATTTATAAACTTTTACCACAATTTAAAAGCAAGTTTTAACCTGTAATCAATTTCTTCACATTCTCAACCTAAAGAAGAACGAATTAAAAACAAATTTACCTTAAGAAGCTTTATAAGTGCAGAAAACTCAGATGGCAATTGGCAAGAATACATTTATCCAATATCATGACATTGATGTGTCAAGAATAGCCTATTCTGCATGACTTGTGATTGTAAATTAGTTAGATTTACTCTCTTTATCATAGTTATTCTCATTCTACCCTGTCAGTTTCCATGGCCAGTGTAGTGAGGCAAAACAAGCAAGTGTGCCAAAAACCATTCCTTCTAGTTTGATTTTAATTGGAGATGATGAATAGCTACGCTTTTTTACTTTTAGGTTTTTCTTTTTGCTAAAAAAATAGGGTTTGAACGGGGTTGGGACCACCTCACCCGCTGCTGGAAGGTATATGCACTTTGATCATGTTACAATAATATGCTGCTTTATGTGCTGCAGGAATACCTTTCTAAACCATTATGTCTTACTTCTACTCTATACTTGGTCTCTTGTCCATCCTGTCGACTTCTTCTTGTTAGACCTCAATACACAATTCCTATTTTTGAGGCACCCCTCCTTAACATTATTGAGCTTTTTTAAGGGGGAATAGTGGTCATGCATCTTTAATACCATTTGCATTGCAGATTTTTCACAATTAAGATCAGATACAAGGGAAAAAACTGTCATATAGGAGAGGTCTTCAAGCAAACTTAACACAGTGTTTTCAAGTGCATATTTGGACATATACAACAACAAATAAAGACTCAACTCACCTTACCAAAAAAAAAAATAAAGACTCAACTCACTCATGGCGTGCGTATTTTGGCAAATGACGATATAACTTTATCTGCAGAACAAGAAGCTGTTACCTTTCCATTCTTCTGAGGATTTGAATTTGACTGCACATCATCGTGTGTAAGCAACAGAGCTTGTTCTGGAGAATCATCTTTTGGGATTTGTGCACCACCTTTTGGAGGGTCTCTAATGGGAAGATTTGCTTCCTCAACGTAAAAGGTTCCTTCTGGAGGAGGTGCCAACATATTGAAAACATATGTGTACAAGACAATTGCTCCAACCTGACCACGCGCACATCAGCAATTAATTGGTATTTAAAGAGTCACCTATGAGGAAAATGTATTCAACATTGATTCCAGCTGTATTCACCACTCAAAAGTTGCACACAATCGTCTTACTAACAGTTCAGACACGCAAATAGTAATCAGTCCGCTGAATTAGGATGTGAACATGATTTGTATGTCAACATCTTGACTCTTTATGATGTTTCTACCACCTACTTAACTACCGTAACATCGTCTGTTTGGGACACTTCAATTGTCTACTGAGCACTCAATCACTTAGAGACTAGCTTTGCAATAACACTGATTTGTTGTCAGTGTTCTTCACACCACTAGAATAAGATTAAAGGCCACGGGCACAAAATTTGTTTATGCAACTCCATCAGTTCCCCTGCCATGTAAAGATTAGTGACGTAGAAGTGGTAACTTCAAGGCAATCAAATCTAACCGCCAGATTTAGTTTGTTAAAAGTAATAAAGTATTATAGGTCATCACCCTATAGAGGGAAATTCAACAGTCTGACAGGTCATGTCAGCTGCTCATGTAAAATCATAGCAAAATTTTATGGTTAAGTGAAATGTGCATGAAACTTACCCACTGCCCAAATGATATATACGCCGTCCCATCTGTACTACATGTTCCTGAATCTCCAAATGGATTGGATTTATCTCTACACAATGCAGCAATCAGGACAAGTGGCACATTCCCAATGTTCCCTGCAAGCAACAGCTATATCATGACAGGGAACTTACTTATCTAAATGCCAAAGCAACATAAGTAGGTCAGAGTGCATAAATTCCAAAGAGTTGATCCCCCACAGGGTCCCAGAACCATGAGTGGACATTCATACTGGCATAACTTTTTGCAAAATGTAAATCAAGGGACCATGCACTGTCCAGAATCCGTAGCATTGCATGAAACCTTTCTCCACAATTTTTTTGTCAAAAATGGGGCATGATAATCAAACTTATCCAAATTCTCTGTTGTCAAGTATTTTTAATCAGACTTAGCTTAATCTTGCCACTATCCATGGTGAATGAACAAGAAAAGCGCTAAAGCTTCTGGAAATTTTCTGTGTCTCAAACAGTAGCTTACCTATTCCAATTTGTATGATTGTAAACTTGAAAAAAGGGTAAGGCGGCCGGACAATATACGCCACAACTAGACCTATAAGTGATCCTGATATGGTTCCTAGAACAACATTAGCTGGAATGAACCACCTGCAAGAAGATGAAATCTACTGTCAGACATCAATCCTTTTACCTTTTAAGTAGCATTGTCGAAAAAGAAGGCCGAATTACACTCACCACTCGATCATTTTCTCCAAAGTGATGGCTTGTCCAAGTTGAGAAAATATCAGACATGGAAGCAGAAGTGAAAAGACCAGCTGCACAACACAGTAAACAAAAAAAAAAATTGGCCGTCACTATTTATGGAGAGAGAAAATCTATGTTCTTGGGACGAATAATTAGCCACCATCACTCCACCGAATCTTTCCATATTTGCTTGTACAGAGGAAACTGAAAACAAACAAATGACCTACATACGATTTAGCTCACCCCGTTCAGTAATTTCCTCCCACTGGCAGGCAAGATGTTAACATACTTGGAAGCCATCAGAAAGCCCAGGAAGCACATGGTGAACACCTTCGCAATCGGGAGCACGGCGATCTTGATGGTCGCCATAAGCGACTCTCCCCCGACCTGAGCTTCCGCCGCCATTGCCAAGAATCTCTGCATACTCTCCGCCCTTCACAGAGGAGGCTTTCCCCCTGCACATTCACCAACACCGCCTCGAAACCTCTGAGCCAATTGATCAACAAAAACGCCTCCGATCGAGCTCGATTAGGGATCCAATCCTCATTGAAATTCAGCTCGAAGCTTCTCAGATGCAAACCGTCGAGTCCGATTCCGAGAAGTTCGAGACTTCCTTCAAGTCCGAGGACCAAATCCTGCCCTGTTCAACAATTTTGCTCGATTCTCAAATCTGCACCAGCAAGAACAAAACCAGAAACGCGTTATTCGAAAAGGGCAGAGCTCGAATCCTCGACAATGCAGGAAGACAAGCTACCGAACCCACGAACAAGAAAGGAACACAGAGTCCGAGTACCAATCAAATTACACCAAAACGACGGTAAAATCCAAAAACCAGAGCCAATTACCCAGCATCAAGAAACAACCCACCGCGCAGGACATGAATTTTAAACGCACAGGAACATCAGCAAAAAGCAAGAATTTCTTGCACGACTCAATGACTCATCATCGTTCACGAACCTTCCCCAACGCAACAACCCCGTGAACGGCAAAGCCTGAAAGTGCCAGCCGTCCACGTGAAGCGCCACGAGAAAGCGCCAGAGCTCGCGCCAGAAGAACTCCCAAGAAGAAGAAAAAAATTGCAAAAGGCGCGAATTTCCGCGTGACCCGAGATCGAGAAGTCGGAGGAAAATGCCGGGAGCAAACAATAGATGACAGCAGCCGAAGAAAACGATGAAGACAGAGACGGGATAACATACACATAACAGGTGCGCGCGTGCGGGCAACACTTGGAGGAGGAGGAGGAAGAAGCGGGGTTGATCCGATCGGGGCGTTTCAGGGGGGTCTTCCGGATGCTGCAGCAGCAGCCAAAAAATTTATCGCCTCCGCAATCGAAAACGAGATTTAAGTAACGGATCAAGAAAATAAAAGAGGAGTCTTTTTTTTCTTTTATCTATTCTACGCCTATTTATATTTTCTTAAAAATCCCATCTTTTTCTCTTGGGCGTCCGTCCAACTACGCGGATCGTCTTCCCTTCAAGCTGCGTGCGTTGTTGGGTAGGTGTCGTTGCATCATCATCGTCTCTCGAAGCCGCTTCCCATCTGAAAAGTCAGAACCTTTTTAACTCTGCTCGCCCGACCGTCAAACGTAGAAGAGAGAGAGAGAGAGAGAGAGACTGTAATTTACAGTCTTCCGCGGCGACATTGTTAATAGGGAAATTTTTTTTAATGATCTTGTCCTTAAAAAACTTACATTCGAAGTAAAGCAAACTTCCTTAAAGACGTATGATTCGTTCAATTTTCGAAACCGGCGGAGAAAAAAAATATATACTTCTACGCTCTTAGTTGTGTTTGATTAGTGTCTCGAAAGTACTAAAGACCGGTCATGATGTGCATTTTACTAGGAAATTATGTCCAGCGATGAGCCGGCCATTCGGAATTCGTTATTGTCGTCGAAAGTCGATATGCACGAGTTGGGAATAAGCAAACGAGGTAAAGGGAACGAGGAGGGGTGATCGAGATGGACGGAACTGCTCTTCGCGGCATTAACGTGATGATTTTGTGTCCATTATTAGGGATGTGCAAAAAGGACCGCCCAAATTGGGAACCGTTCTGACTAGCCAGTTTGGTCCGGTTCCTAGAAGTGTCGGTCTAGTTCCCAGTTTATAGAAGTGAAACTGGTGTTCTATACGGTTCCAAAGAGAGAATCGAACCGACTACATATACTTTTTTATATTTTTTATTTCTTCAAAAAATTAGTAAAATATGAACTTAACCCTAAGTAAATTTCATTAACATTTAGTCATCGGTTTCATTGGATCGGACAGAACCAAACCGGTCTAGTCCCCGATTCCCAATTTTGGGAACTGATCACGCCTATCCATTATAGGATATTTGTGAGAGAGATGGCAACTCGGCAGAAATCGTAACTCGGCACGTTCAGAGACATCGAGCCCTCTCGCGAAAAGAGCCGGGATGCGTGCGTCGCCTGTCCCGTGACCTCGTGGGTTATGCGGATACGGACCCATACCATCGTGCCACGACCGTCGGCAAGGTAACGCGAGCATTTATACGTATTGCACTCTTTACTTTCGAGAAAAAAAAAAGAGAAAAAAAGAATTACATTCTTCACGAGGTCCTTTCGCGTGCCGGGTTAGCATCCGATTTCAAGTTTGAGGAGACCCGAGAACGCGATCGCCATCTCCCGCAGTTTCCCGAGTCTTGTCGTGTCTGCACTTGGCGGGTAAAATTAACGCCCGTACCAAACGGAAATTTCGTAGCAACTGTTAATCGCTTTTGGACACGCATGGGATTGTCCCCATATGCTCGCACAGCAAAACCCAAGTCAGATGTCCTGCGGGTTCCGTTCCGTGGCATGCTCGTCGTGACCCGATACACGTGAGCCCGATGCATGCCGCTCTTCATTCACATGGATCTGAACGCGTTAAATTTGCGTTATCCGGCAAATTTCTTTCCTTACGATGGTCTCTCATCGTTGTAAAATTTTCTTTCGAATTTGGATACGTGAATCCAAGGTGGGTGAGGAACCCCCGTGATGGCTATCTCGACCGGTTTCTTGGATCGAATTTTTCCATTTTCCAGTGGCCCGAAAACGGAAATAAATCAGGGTACCAGAATTGTCGAGGAATACGATTTGTTTTGATTAGTGCCCGGAGTGGATTGATCTTATCCGAAAGGAACTCTCGAGGTTTATATCGATTGATGATGATCGGTACAATTTTTCAAATACAATTAATCAGGGTACCAGAATTATCGAGGAATACGTTTTGTTTTGATTAGTGCTCGGAGTGGATTGATCTTATCCGAAAGGAACTCTCGAGGTTTATTTCAATTGATGATGATCGGTACAATTTTTCAAATACGATTTTGATTTCTCAGAGTCGAGGAACCAAATCCAAACTTTGAATTGCTGATCAACTGTACGAAATTTGGACGGCTTCCGGTGAAAAATGGGTTGCTCCATCTGCTTATACAATTCAAGGGTTTGTTTGGGTACAAAACGACAAGGTAAGAATAATAATAATAATAAAAAGTTAGGAAATCGCATTTTTAAGTGGTTATTGGGTCCACCGCCGGTGTAGAATAATCATTACACTTTGATCATTGGACGAGCAACGTGTTACTTTGTTTTCTAGCCAATTATTTCAGATTGATCCCTTTCTTCTCTTTCACTTCAAGCTCACTCCAAGTCGAGGGAGGCCCCATCTTCTCAATTTGAATTGAGATTTTCTAGCATTTTACTATTTTCGCATAAGTTTTTTGTGCTTTTTCGCCGCTCTTCTCTACCACACTAGACGTATTCTCCGTTTCAATTTTTGGGAATCAACTGAGGAATACGATGAGTTCACGTTGCACTAGAAACGGTTAATACGCATTTTTAAGTGATTATTGGGTCCATCGCCAGTTTAGAATAGTCATTACACTTTGATCATTGGATGAGCACCGTGTTACTATGTTTTCTAGCCAATTCTTTTCAGATTGATCCCTTTCTTCTCTTCCACTCCAAGCTCACTCCAAGTCGAGGGAGGCTCCTTCTTCTCAATTTGAATTGAGATTTTCTAGTATTTTATTATTTTCGCATAGGTTTTCTGTGTTTTTTCATTGCTGCTCTTCTCTACCACACTGGACGTATTCTCCGTTTCAATTTTTGGGAATCAATTGTGGAACACGATGAGTTCATGTTGTACTGGAAGCGGTTAATACGACTTCTGGAAGCTTTTATCTCCCGATTTAGATTTAAATTTATGAGCTCTTTTTTCTCGATTTACATTTAGATCCGTGAGTTTCTAAGAAGCGTTTCCGTGCTCATTTAACCTCTCCTGATTTATATCTAAATCTGGGAACCAGTTCAACCTGTTTTTGGCGTCTTGAACTGTCGAGATAGATCTATTCTTGTGAAACGAGAGTGTGCTTATGCAAGGATGTCATTCCGAATCAGATCCCGAGCGACTCGCTACGGACGAAAATCCGTCTTAAGCAAAAAAAAAAACATGAGGTCACGAAAATCATACCGACCCTAAAGAATCGAGCACTGCGCTAACCCCCCCACCGACCCGACGAACCGAAGGCGCTGAATGCCAAGCAGCACGGGTCGGTCGCTTTGGCTGCTCGTCGGTAAAATTGCTATCAGATTGCGCTAGTTCATTTGGCCCGAAAATTCTCGGATTTCACGTGCCCACATTTAATGTTGCCTAGGAATTAGCAGAAATTAAAAAAAAAAATTGGTGGGAGCTTACATTTTCGAGAGAAAGGTAAAAATAAAAACCAATATGTCTTTTTTAAATAATTAATTAATCAAATTTCCCCCCCCCCCCCCTCACCTATCGGTCGCCGTCCCGGATTGCCGACCTTCCAGCGCGCGAAGGACACGTACGTGAAGCGGGGGCCGCCAACAAAGGCTAAGGGACTAAAGGAAATTTCCGCACCCGCACGGGACGTGACCGCATTTGCGGACACGTTCATTCAAGAAAGTCTCCCGGCCTTAATCGGGGGCGCGAGATCGGTTTCGAGATTGGTCAGGGTCGACCGGGAACTTGCGATCCTGGCGGCTGCGGGTTCTTGGAATGGGGCGGGGATAGAACAAGAATCCCCGGGTAAACCCTAGAACCAGATTGTTAGTTCCATTTCAATTTGTAAGGTATAGTAGACTTATTTTGAGCACCTCGAAGCTTCTTAATCTACTTAGGATCGAATCTCTTCTTCTTTGCAACTTGTGGATCTTTGTTTTTTAAATGACAAGCCCTAGAATTTGTCACAAAAGTGAAATTGAGTCCTAAAGGTTTTAAAAAGTGCAATAAAATCCTAAATTTTATCAAATTTGTGTAATAAAGTTCTAAAACTTCTCAAGTTGGTACAATCAAGTCTTCAAACTTGTTAGTATTTTTCGTTTGTGGAGTTGGACGGAGTTAAGGGAAGGAAATGACTTGATTGCACTTTTTTTAAACTTTTAGAACTCAATTCCACTTTCATGATAAGTTTTAAAACTTCATTATACTTTTTGAAAGTTTTAAAACTTAATTGACGTTTTAGGACTTTCGATGCACTTATCCTTTTTTGTAAACATAAGATGGATTCCGGTTAAAGGCTAGTTTTACTCGAGAATTGGTTTAGCTATGATCCGGCCTTGCCCTACTGTCAATGTTTTTACCCGTGACTGTACTTGGTTCGCTTGAGAACCGACCTCGAAACTCTAATCATAAGTCAGCCTAAAGTCGCGATCCTTTGTCAGGCTTTGGCACATCAACCATCTATCATCTAACATACTTTAATCTATCGACCTAAGGATACCAACTTGGGTTCCAGGTCTCGGAAGCATATTGATTCTAATAGCCCCCATTCGATTCTTGGATTTGGGTAGAGTTGATTCGAAATTCTAAAGCTCCATTTCTTCGCAAAAATCAGTAATTCAGAAAATATTTTTTTAATTTTGATAGTTTGTATTGCTTGAAAAGTGAGCAAGTGAAAAAATTCTTCATTATCAGCAAAAACGAGGCATAAATTATTCTTGATTATAATAAAAATATATCGATTCATTTTTCTAAGTTATATAAATCGTCAAAATTGCAGCAAAATGAAAGGAGAGCGCAGTAAATTACTTCTTCTCACAAAGAAAGGATAAAATCCATCGCAGATTAGAGCCTAATGCGTCGATTTTAGAGACAAACCTCAGGGAATACTTTCTTATTACATACTTATATATAGATAATGTACATGAAAATAGGGTTTCCATTATTCAAATAGTATTACTAAGAAATTAGATACCTAAACAGATTAATTTTGAATGAATAGCAGTTATTAGCATAAAGATAATTGGCATTAAATTACCATAGCATCTATATTAAAACTATGAGAATCTTCCTTATGCGTATGATCCGAAGCTCCAACTGCTACAGAATCACGTTCCTACGGATAGTAGATCATATGCTTCGATTCCTAAGTTTCGTGGGTTTTTCTTTTTTGTTCTTTTATTATTATTATTATTATTATCTGAACTAAATGCAGAAGAATATACAATGGGCCACTTGTAATTAACTCGATAAATCTCTACTTAAGTTTCATGATTGATGCTTATCACATAGGTACCGCATGATAACCATTCTGTTCCGGAATGAGTTCCTGAACCAGAAATAGATTTTTCTATTTCTGGTTCCTGGATGAGTTTCTGAGAAAAAAAACCCGTTTGATAATGACAAAAAATTTCTATTTCTAGAACAGAAACCCGTTTGATAACAGCACAAAATTTCTATTTCCTGAAATAAAAACCCGTTTGATAAACAACAGAAAATTCTATTTCCAAGAACAAAAATCCATTTTTTTAGAAATGGAATAAAAATAATAAAAAATTCGAAAAATTCATAAAAATCTTTAAAAAAATTTAGAAAATCCCAAAAAATTGAAAAATTACAGAAAAAATCATCAAAATGTCGAGAAAATAAAAAAAAATTAGATTTCGGGAAAATAGGAAATTTGTTGAATTTTTTCAAAAAAAATCAAGAAATCAAAAATTTCGAAACTTCACAGAATTGCTTAGAATACTTGTGGCCACCCACTTTTAGTGAAATTTAAATTTTTTTAGGTGCCCAAAAAAATCAAAAAATAAAAAATTTCAAAACTTCACTGAATAGTTTAGAATACATGTGGCCACCCACTTTGAGTAAAATTTAAATTTTTTAAGATGCCCAAAAAAATTCAAAAACTAAAAAATTTCAAAACTTTACAGAATGGCTTAGAATACCTGTGGCCACCCACTTTGAGTGAAATTTTAATTTTTGGAGGTAAAAAAAAGCAAAAAATAAAAAATTTCAAAACTTCACAGAATGACTTAGAATACATGTGGCCATCCACTTTGAGTGAAATTTAAATTTTTTTAGGTGAAAAAAAACATAAAAAATCAAAAATTTCAAAACTTCACAGAATGACTTACAATACCTCTAGCCACCCACTTTGAGTAAAATTTAATTTTTTTTAGATGCCCAAATGGTATTATTTATTTATTTTTTATTTTTTTTGGTTCCTAAAGAAAATTAAATTTCACTAAAAGTGGATGGCCACATGTATTCTAAGCCACTCTGTGAAGTTTTGAAAATTTTTCTTTTTTGCTTATTTTTATTTTTTTTCGACACCCAAAAAAAATTAAATTTCACTCAAAGTGAGTGGCTACAGGTATTCTAAGCAATTATGTGAAGTTTTTTATTTTTTATTATTTTTATTTTTTTCGGCACCTAAAAAAATTTAAATTTCGCTTAAAGTGGATGGCCACAGGTATTCTAAACCATTTTGTGAAGTTTTGAAATTTTTTTATTTTTTTATTTTTTTCAGCACCTAAAAAAATAAAATTTCGCTCAAAGTGGGTAGCCACATGTATTTTAAGCCATTCTGTAAAGTTTTGAAATTTTTACTTTTTTGCTTATTTTTATTTTTTTTGGCATATAAAAAAATTAAAATTTCACTCAAAGTGAGTGGCCACAAGTATTTTAAGCTATTCTGTGAAGTTTTGAAATTTTTTATTTTTTTTATTTTTTTCGGCACCTAAAAAAATTTAAATTTCACTCAAAGTGGGTGGCTACAGGTATTTTAAGCTATTCTATGAAATTTTTTATTTTTTATTTTTTATATTTTTTTCGGCACCTAAAAAAATAAAATTTCGCTTAAATTGGGTGGCCACAGGTATTCTAAGATATTCTGTGAAGATTTTAAATTTTAGAAATTTTTATTATTTTTTATTTTTTTTGCAACTAAAAAAATTAAATTTTGCTCAAAATGGGTGGCCATAGGTTTTCTAAGCCATTTTATGAAATTTTGAAATTATTTATTTATTTATTTATTTTTTTCGGTACCTAAAAAAATTTAAATTTTACTAAAAGTGGGTAGCCACAGATTTTAAACCATTCTGTTAAGTTTTGAAATTTTTGATTTTTTGCTTTTTTTTCTCACCTCAAATATCGTGACTTCCATAAGAATATGTGTGTTGAAGAAAATGAATTCCTCAAAAATGGTTCTCACTTTTGTTCCAGAAATGAAAAACCAACTTTTTTTTGGTTCTCATTTCTGGTTTCAGAATCAGTTTTGGAAGCAAACTTGTCCCGGAAATAGAAAAATGAAATTGCGTTACCAAACGGGTTTCTGGTCCAAAACTGATTTCGGGAACAAAAAACCAGTTCTGGACACAACCAGAATGGTTATCATGCAGTACCATAGTTTCCCGTACTAATAATTCAAAGGAATCTTTCTGCACCATCCAATGTATCCAATCACATGGCGGTGCCGGTCCTCACGATTGCAACGTCCAAATTACTATGCTCCCAACGTACTTATCTCAAACTAATTTTTGCATCATAAAAATCTCAAATGAGTGATTCGCAACGCATTTATCGAAAATTAATTTTTCGCGTGATGAGAAATTCCAAAACCCGGTATGCTTGCCACGGATCAACCATCCGATGTCCCTCCCAGTATTGCTGATGTGGAAAATTCATGTGTCGAGCGACTCGATTAAAGTGGATCGGACTTACAAAATTCACCAGAAATGGCTCTTTTACCTACGATTGCAGATGACTAGAAACAACCAAATTGACTTCTTATACATGTGGTTGCTCTGGTGTCCTTGTCCGGCTCGAACCATTTATTTTAGACATATCGATATGACATCACATGAAGCCAAAAACATTTAAAACATTTTAAAAAAATTAGGAATTAATAATTTTATTGAATAATGGTACCATCGTGGACAATAATGGCCCGACATAGAGTTTATGTCCATCACCACACATTTCGTTGTCATTCATCATCGCTGTTTCTCGTGCCCGAGATGTGATTGCCGATATTCCAGATTTAATTAAGTTGGAACCCCACAACTATTAAGTTAATTAAATGGCCAAAAAACATCTTGTATGTTACGTTTAGTATTTTTTATTAAATGTGATTAGCGTCAAGATTAGAGTATGTCAGCGTGCGATCGATCACAGCTCGAGGTAATACGTATTTGGGGAAGTTGTAATACTCGCTCCTGATTAATCCTAATGACCCCGGCTTTGGCTTCGGGTCATTCATTCCCCATTCGACACAATCGAATATCAATTTCCAATAATGTCTAGATGACATACTATTATGATTACGAGTTCTACTCTCGTTGAACATTTAAACTTTTTATTTCATCAAAGTAAATCCATCGAAAGTTGATAAGTAAGCGAGATGGTACCTTTAGAAAGCAAAGGCGGTCAACGTGTCCCTATGTAATTGGCGATGCACTAGGAATTACCATGGTAATTAACTACGAAACAAGCTTTAGTCTAACCCAATTATTGAGAATTCGCAATTTATACACAAGAGAACAAAACGAGATGCCTTGGGCGACCCCTCATGTCACCACGCAATACAGTTACATTGGAACTATGTCGATCGATTCGTGTGGCCTTTCGTCACTCGCGGGAGTCTTTCGATTGATCACGCAATTCGGACACACACCTTCGCTCGAGATATCGCTGTCTGAAAGACAAGGGCGCGTCGCACGGTACGGTGTTCCGGTCCAAGCAGAGTTTGGTCTAATCACAAAAATGATTGAGCGTTAATCGTTGGTTAGGTGTTGATTATGGATGTGGGCCCGGAGAAAACGATAGCTCACGGACGTGGCAAATTGTCTTACCAACGCGTCAAAGGCTCAATTACATGGGATTGCTTGCTTGTTCAGGTTGGCCTAACGATGCACCTATGGTTTTAGAGCGGCGGAAGTATAAAAAAACAATTCTTGACCTGTTGGATTTACGTTAATTCAATTTTAAAATTTTCAATTAGATCAATTTAGTCCTAAATCTTTCACATTTATATCAATTTAGTCCATTCAACTAATTTTGATCGGTATTCATGACATGGGCGCCAGCGCCAGCCGGTGCGAACGTTGATATTTTTTAATAATATTTTAAATATTTATGGTTTTTTTTATTTCTTCTCAATTTTGTTTTTGGGTTGAGGGCCGACAAGGGTCGTCGGCTGACCCTCGCCGAGCTTGGGCGAGGGGCTCGCGGGCGTAGGCCCTCGTCGGCCACAACGAGGGCATCACAGCCCTTGCCCAAGCCCTCACCGACCATAGCGAGGTCATTGTAGCCCTTGCCTGTGGCTGACAAGGGTTGGGCAATGACCCTTGTTGGCCCTTCGCAAAAAAAAAAGGTAAAGAGAAGAAAAGGAAAAAGAAAAAAAACCATGAAAAATTATAAATATTCAAAATATTATTAAATAAGTCTATGTTAGTACTAGCCGCGTCACGTAGGACAACTGGTGTCCATATCAGTGATTTCTGACTAAAATTAGCTGGATGGTCAATTAGTATAGATGTAAAAGGTTTATGATTAAATTGGTTAAATTAAAAGATTTATGATTGAATTGGCACAAATGTAATAGGTTTAGAACTTTTTTTGTATTTTTCCCTTTTAGAGCTAACTAATGGGACTACTCGAAGGATATAGGCATGGAAACCCGTCTACTTGAAAACCTAGAAAATACCTTACAAGCCCCATAAATCGATTTAAATTAACATCTGATATGTTTGTGCGGGTCTTACTCGGAATAGTTTTGCACTCAATTTGTGGATTTCAATAGGTGACTTTCGTAACCTAAGCTGAAAATCTCTCGATGTCCTAGCTAACCGTGCCAATCATGGAAGGTTTATGGGACCGTTTGGTTCGGCTTTTTAAATGCTACTTGGAGGAATGCAAATACCTTTAGGTGAAAGTCACTTGGGGAAATACAAGTGGTGTTTGGTAAAAAATCATTTGAAAGCCACTTAGGGAAATGCAATTGTGTTTGATAAATTTCTTTTTACAAATGGGATTAGGGAGGTTTTTTTTTTTTAAGTACCCTTCGTCGGCTTCGGCGGAGGGCTACAGCCACCGGCTAGCCAGATCTGGTGCCAACGACCGTCACCCGAGGAGACCTGAGGTCGCACGACCTCAGGCCATCGCCGCCTGGGTCGCGCCATCTCAGGTGACAGTCGCCTGGGGTTGCGCAACCGCCCAGGTGCTGTTGCCTGGGTCGCGCGACCCAGGTGGCGATGGCCTGGCGCCTGGGCGTTTGCGCAACCCCGGGCGGCCGTTGCCTGAGGTGGCACGACCCAAGCGACGGCGCTTGGGCGGTCGCCCAACCCCAGGTGGCCGTCGCCTGTGTCACGCGACCCAAGCGGCAGCGTCGGCCCCTCATCGGCCGCTCTAGCTGGTCACCCTAGCTGAGCACGCTTTGCTGAAGATTTTTTTTTTTTGGAAACAGTTAGCATTTGTGGAATGCCAGCTTTCGACTTTCCGGACTCGGAAAGCTGAACCAAACGGGGCCTATGTCCCCAGCGGTCCAGTCGAAAGTATTATAGATCACATGCTTTGAGGATATCAAAGAAGGTGATCTAAGATACTTATTGCATCGCAATTAGCACCTTTCTTTGATCTTATCTTTGAAGATGTCAAGATTTTGTTAGGAGATTGTCTAACTCCTAATGATGAACATCATGATTTTGAGTTCTTTTCACCTTTTTTTCCTCTGCCGATGAAATCCACTGTTGCTGATGTCCGGGTGTGGATGATTTGGTTTGTTCAAGGGTTGTCTTGAAGGAGTACCATCTATATCTGCAAACGATGATGATGGTAGTTCTCTTCGGCCAATCTCGCAATCGAGTAACGATAAGACAGTCTCTGAATGAATGTAGATATGAAAAGTGTCAATATTCATAGATTCATAAAAGTTCATCGCATCACATTATTAGTTGACATTTATGCTTTGTTATAATTTCCTACTCCCTTATTTTCTTTTTCGTTTTTGGCTAGAGAAAGACTACCAGCCTTGTCGAATGCTATCTGCGTGTGATTTGACATTTGGGAAAAGTCTTTTGGGGAAAATGTAAAGAATTTTAGATGAAAGGGTTTTCGTGAAATGCAAAGTATTTTTAGTAAATACTATTTTGCTTTGAGTGTTTGTAAAGAAATTTTGTAAATAGAAAAGAAAAGGAAAAGGACAAGGACAAAGGATGAATAGGAAGCAAACTGGAAGCTTTCAGAGCCGGTGAATGAACCCAGATCTCGCCACCCTTCGGACGGCCTGGGCCAGGCGACGTTGAGGGTTGTGCAACCTTGAGCTACAAAAATTAAGAAAAAATTAAAAGATTTATTTACGTCAGCGTCGGTTGTTGTGTAGCATTGGGCAGCTGCCATCCATATCAGCGACTTCCGGCTAAAATTGGCCGAAAAAGATTATATTGGCAAATTGTTAAAATGTTGAAGACTAAATTGGCCCAATCAAAAACTTTAAAACTAAATTGATCTCTATACAAAACGTTTCAGAACATTTTTTTTTTGATAATTATCCCAGAAAAGGGCATCTAAGCCAGGACATATGTGGTTCACATGCCTGAGCATGCACAAGAGGAGTATATATAATTCAGGTTTTGTGGTCCTAAAATTCGACAGATTTAGATCTTACAGAATCAAACGACAGATGAAAGCCAGTGGAGATGTGATCCAATTTCAAACCCATCCAACGTCACCAAAAGATGCGATAGTCTTCTTCCACTTCGGTCGTGGATGTTAATTTATGCGAAATGGACAATGTCGCTTTAAGGGTTTCGGACGAAAAAAGTGGCGTGATGCACCTTATGAACAATTGGATAGATACGTACAAGGCAAATCTTGCCCAATCCTTTCGATGGGGGAATCACTCATTTGCTTAGGACACGCATCGAAGCATGTATGTAGATGCACATGCACGACCAGACGAAACGAGAGCCATAGCCCATGTCCATTAAGACCCTTTTATGCCTGTGGCGTGAGGGAGCGGATTTGCATCGGTCGACCTTTTATCCACGCACGCGGGTCTTTTCCCCGCCCGAGAATCGGCTCTTGACGGCTCATTAGGCGATCGTCATAGCTTTGAGAAGACCCTTTTGAATTGAAACCTAGATGGTGGTGGCTTTTGTTTTGTTTCAATAAGGGCATGATGGATTATCCTCAAGATTCTTTGACTTTATGTTCTTTTGTTCTCGGAACAAAAAAGGAATATAAACCTGTTTGGTGACGTCAGTAAATTTTTTTGTTCCATGAAATAGAAAAGTGGCCAGGTAATAGATTTGGAACAGAATTCCAAATCTATTCTCTAAACCCTAAATCTCAATACTTAAATCCAAAAACCCTTAACCCTTTCCCTAAACCCCTAGACCCTAAAACCCGAAACCCCAAATCCTAAAACCATAAACCACAAAATCCCGAACCCTAAACCCCAAACCTCAAAACCCCAAACCCGAAACACTAAACACTAAACACTAAACCCTATACCCAAACCCCAAAATCCAAAACCCGAATCCCTAAACCCCAAAACCCTAAACTCAAAACCCGAAACACTAAATCCCAAGCCCTAAACTCCAAACCTCAAACCCCAAACCCTAATACCAAAATCCTAAAACCATAAACCCCAAACCCTAAATCCTAAAACCCCAAACCCCAAACCCTAAACCCTAAACTGCTATTTCCTCAACCACCATCCGATATTTATTTTGTTTATAAAGAGTAATTTTCTTTATGATTGTATTAAGGTCATCCAATTCTATATTATAATATATTCTGATTCTATTTCTAGTCTAATTTTTATCCAAACCTAAAGAATTGTTAAGTCTTCACTCACATTTTATAATTAAATGAAAAAATTGGGTGTAGAAATTTTTAAGGTTGTACTGAACGTATTTCTGTTCATTTTCTATTTTGTGAATAGAAATTTTGTGCAGTTAAGAAACACGTTTTTTTGCTCAGAAACTAGTCCAAGGAACATAATTAGAAAAAACCATTTCTGAACAAAAATTGTTCTTAAAAATAGAAACGTTACCAAATAGATCCTAAATTACCGGAGGCAATCTAGAGATTATAGATTTTGCTAAATCAAGTGGAGCACTTATTGCATCCTTCGTTGGGTAGGGCTTGGTGAATTGGCTCTTAGCACATGATGGCTCTTTAGAATTCCATCAATGGGGTTCAAGAGTAAGATAATGCCACTTTAATGCACATATCTCCAACCAAAAGTTTTTTTGAAGGGCAGAAAGTGATCGGACCATAAAATATTCTAGAGAGGCAAGTCTTAAAAGTCTCGCTCAAACATATGTAACTTGTTGTCATGTATACCATATGAGGTTAGATGTAGAAAAAGATAAGAAGAGTGTCGACAATTCTCACTCGCCATCCTTCCAAATACGTGCTAAATTAAGACTATCTCTATGTCGAAATGATATCATTACAAAAACGTTACATGAAATTGAAAAAAACTTGGACGCGACATAATGGGTCGTTTTCATTATCGACATGGCTTGAAAATAAGCTGGTTATTCGACACTCGAGATGAAAGAAAATGAAGATGACTCGATACAAAAATGAAAAGATACAAATGAAGATGAACAGAAACAAAAATGGGTGTACGAGTTGTTAGAGCATCCGTTTGGGCTGATATCAAATGCGGAGCGGACAAGAATCTTATCTTATTTTGCTTCGTTGGACGTGACAGGAAGAGGTCCATGATTGATCATCGGGGATGCAAGTAGAAGGTCCATCGACGTTTGGTGGTAAGCACAAGGTGGAAATGAAAGCAAAGTGTGAACTCCGAAATTGCTCCAAGGATCGTCGCCGGATCTTAATGACACCACGACGACAGCGACGGCAAATACACTTTTATTATCCTTTCTTAAGGTGTCTTTCTGCGAACCTCCATTGAAAGGTCGCTTCGCTCTTTCTTCTTCGTCACCACGCCACCACTCGATTCGAAAGGAGACCGTTCTCGGTCGAAAGAAATTGATTGAAACCCCACTCGCGATTAATAAATTCACACATGTAAGGCATCAAAGAAACGCAAAATCTAGCGTAAATGAGTACGGGTGATGCCTGTATCGTGACATGAATGACCCGTTCTTCTTGACTTTGTTCTTTTTGTGAATTGATAAATCTAATCACGGACAGTCGTACCCCTCTCTCCCTCCCTCTCCCTTTCAGAGTTTCAGCCACTCTTTCTTTCCTTTGCCAGCTTCTGGATGGGAGGGATCTAACCTAGATCTCTCCCTCCCCTCCCTCTTTGGTTGATTTTTCTTCTATTTTCTCTTATTTCTTGCTCTGCTATAAGTGTGGGAGCTCTACTTTCCCGATATTAAATTTGAGAGCTTTTCTCTCTCGATTTAATTTTAAATCTAGGAGCTTTAATGAATAAGTATGTCACCTCCAATTTCAATGGTGTTCACAGAAATTCCGGTGTCACATTCATGCTAGAAATTTTGGTGTATGACACTTGCTAAAGGCTTGCTCTCATAGGTGTTAGATCTGAGCTTGTTCAATATATTTTTATTGTCTCCATAAGTTAATGTTTTTAGTTTTTTAATAATTTTCGGAGATATTTCTAACTTTTTTGAATTTTTTTCTTTTTTTTTCCTCCCTTCTTCTTCCTCCTCTAGCCGGTTGCCAAGCCTCGGGCAAGCCTTGCCCTCACCTAGCCACCACGAGGTTAGCTTCGCCCGGCCATGGCGAGGCTGACCTCACTCGGCCATGGCGAGGCCGACCTCACCCAGCCATGGCCATAGCCGGGAGGTTAAGCCTCGTTAGGGGTCAGTGAGGTTTGCTTGAGGCTGGCGAGGTCGACCTCGCTGGCCCTCATCTCTGGCCAATCATCGAGGCTCGGCGACTAGCTAGAGAAGGAAGAAGAAGGAAAGGAAAAAATAAAAATGACATTGTTTCAGAAATAATTTTCAGGAACAAAAAAGTAGATTTTTTTTAATTTCTGTTCCAAATCTATTCCTTGGCAACTTTTCTATTCCATTGAATATAAAAGTTAACCGATGTACACAAACAGATTTCCATTTTTTTTTGTTTTGGAAACCAAAAAAACAGAAGAATAGAAACGTTACCAAACCCGCCATAAAAATCTACAAAAACGAGCAGGAAGAGAAAGACTGAGAGAGCTACCGTGGACAATAATTGTGCATATGCCTTAAATATAGGTTTGTTTTAGGCTCCGTTTATCTCGCGAAAAACGAATGATTTTGAAAACACTTTCCTAAAAAAACGACCGCTTGTATCGCTTAAAAAATGAACGAACGAACGAAAAATATTTTCATCGTTTACGAAAATATAAAACATCTTCCATCGACCGATTATTTCAATCGATAGAAATGATCGTTTTTTGAAATATATTTTTCAAATAATTCAGTTTTAGCGAAACAAACCGAGGGTCAATCTTAAATAAACAACGCATACCTTAAAAAAAAGAAAAAGAAAAAAAAGAAAAATTGGCTACAGGAAAACACGAGCGGTTGTAATTGTGCTGCAGGGGACACGTCCAACAAAGTACGAACCCGAGCAATTTCCCCGGTTTTTGTCGTGGGCCGGGCTCGGGCCCACTCCGCGCGTAACCCCGCGACTGTTGCTGACGGCGACAGCGACGTCGGAAGCTTCATGCTATCCTTAACTCCTGAGCACTTGCCCGACCAAAAAAAATACAAAATAAAAAAAATAAATCCTCAGCATTTGAAGAAGCTTCGTTACCCTTTCTTTTTGTTCTAGTCTTTTTTCTCTCTCTCCAAAACAAAAAGGTGAAAACTTCTGTAGAAAAACTATTGATGGGGGGGCGGAAATGAGCTGGCTAAAAGATTTTTACCACATATTATGTGGAGCATCGATATTGATTTTCGAGTGATTTACAGCATGTTCGTGTTCAGGCCCGGACGGGCTTAATGTGCACTGTAGCTCGACACGTAATTATATCTGAGAGTCGATTAGGTTCTTATAGCCGTCAAATTATGAATGTCTATTCTAAATGTGTCCCGGACAGTAAGGGTGTCAAGAACCAAATGGAAAACCAAACCAAAACTAGAATCAGATCCAAATTGAACCGAAATGTGCATTTTCGATTTGGTTTTGTTCGGTTTCGGTTCGGATCATGAAAAAATGACCGTTCTTTTCTTCGGGTTCGGGTTATTTCGGTTTGGTTATTTAAACCGAACTGAAATTCTCGACAAAAACTGAATGCTCTTTCTCATCCCTCTCAAAATCGCCATGAGAAACCCTAATATCCAGTTTTTTCATCCGAACCCATCTAATCCAAACATAATGGGTTTTCAATTCGATTCATATTCAGTTTGGCTCGATGTTCGATTCGGTCCAAGGATACACACTAACGGTTCGGTTCGGATTTTCAAAACACCCGAACCGAACCGAACCGTCGAGGTGTCCCGAGTAAGATGTCTGTCGCTTCTGATTGATCTGAGCCTGCGGTTAACGCTTCTTGATTAAGAAAAAATCATTTCTTTTTCGCGAGCATTAGCTTCGACATGATCAAGATAATATATTTTATTTAACACCTAGTGGCCCTTGAGCTCAGCACGGCCCACGACGGCCCAGAACTCCAAGCCCATCGACTACGACTTTGTGTCATTTTTTGGGCTACTTGATTTTTTGATTCTCGGTTAAAATGATGCCTTTGTTTTTTTTTTTTCCTATTTATTTAGATAAGGCTTTAAATCAATCATCGAAAGTGGACCCTCAATAACTACAAGCACAAACAAACAGATGGTGTCATGTGCTCTATACTCTAGATAATGACGCAAATGACAAACAACAACGTACTTAGAAAATATCTTTTGCCTGTTAATTTTCCAGATATTTTAGGAGATGTATACACACGTATCAAATGAAATCACTTAGGTAGTGTTTGGTTATTTTGATTTCTAATCGGGATAAGATCGAATAAGATAAGATATGAAATTCGGGGATTTGCCATATCTTCTCCATTGTTTGGTCAATTCCGGTGATAAAGTTGGAGATTTTCATGTCGTATATTATCCATTATTTGATAGGAATTGCATATCAGTGCAAATGAACTCGAAAATGTACAGCGGATATCGCAGGAGTCTCACAGGCACAAACGGAGACAACCTCCGGTGATTACCCCATGAATTATTTTTCACGTTTGTGTAGTATTTATTTCAGTATAAATAATTCCCCGAATCATATCCCGTTTCATATGAATCTTCCTCTTTTGAAAAAAAAAAAAACAGAGAGGGAATTTCTTCTATAATGTCCCGTTGAAGTGGCTATCATCTTGGTTCTGACCGGGCCATAAAGGTACAGAGAATCTAAATGCAAAGTCACTCGATACCAAATCCAACTCGGTCCTAGGAACTGTCGAGCATCACAAAATCTCTGAGAAGTACAGTGCTACTGCTAATACGCCATTTACATCCTCGGATTTAGTATTTGGGGACAACCTCAATCCGTGGCCATTTAGATTTTCCTAACGACGAGTCTCATCCCGTGTTCCGGCACCAACACCATCCTGAAAACCGGGGAGTGTCGATATTCAGGAGACAGCGCGAACGAGAACCGGGACAGGATGAGGGCGAGGACGATCTTCATCTCCATCATCGCGAAAGTCTGTCCCAGGCACAATCTGCTCCCGTACCCAAACGGCACGTACGCCTGAGGATGCTTGCAAGCCTCGGACACCCCGTTCTTGAACCTCTCCGGCTTGAACTCGTTGGCATCCGGACCCCAGTTCTCAGGGTCCCGGTGCAGCGCGGGGATCGATGTCCAGAGGATGACGCCTTTGGGCACGTTGATCTCTCCCAGCTTGATATCTGTCATGGTTTCTTTCACCAGTATGATCCCGGGGCAATAGAGGCGCAACGTCTCATGAATCACCATGGTTAGCTGCATGACAAAATTCACCAGGAGAAATGAGCTGTAAGAGTCGTGACAATGCCGCGAGGAAGGACCAATCATTGACTATTAGGGCGACGGTAGCCAATCTTTAAGATTGCAGTAATTTAACGTGTAAGAGGTTTTCAAATCGAAAGTATAGAACTGATCCTCTGATTTGAGTTCCTGCAAGGTTCCCAGACCGGTAGGCCAAGCCCTCGTGATGTCTAAAAGCCGAAAACACTTACGACTTTAAGCTTCCGAAGAGTATCAAAGTCTAGGGAACCATGATGACAAAGTCGAACTCCGCAGAATTCCAAGATCTCAGCACGAATGCGGTCCTGCCACTCGGGGTGCACTGCGAGCAGCATCAAACTCCAGGAGATGGTTGTAGCTGTCGTCTCATGACCTGCAAAGTAGATATTCTTGCAACTGTCTATGACAAAACTATCGCATGCTTTCTCATTCATGGCGCCGTCGACATCAGAACTCTCAAGGATCATTTGCAACAGGTCCTTCTCGGGCTTTAGAGCCTTCCGGTTTTCTTCCTGGCGAGCTCTAACCATCTTCAGTATCAGCAAGTCGACCTCTTCGCCTACCCTCCATAAGTTTTTATTCGCCTTGGAAGGGAGAAATCTAGAGCATGCCGTAAGAGGGAAAATCCTTTACCACTATAATTAATCTGTTCAGTACATGGAGACCAAACATCAACAGAACTACCTACCGAAGATTGTGGAATCCGAACAACCGATCGGGTTTTGCTAAGGCATGCTGAAGGGTCCTCAGTTTAGCGAAAATCTGCTTACCTTCCGAGTAAGAACTGCCAAAACATGCCCTTGCGATGACATTGGCGGACAGACTATTCAAGTCTTCAGTTATATACATGTCGGCCACTGTCCCGTTGCTCTGTAAAATCGTACTTTCCCATTTCTCGTTCATTGTCATGGCCGAGTCCACCATCAAATCCATCATGCCCTGCATACAAACCATCTCCCGTTTCACGTTGCAGCAGTAAATACATTTTTGTGCTATATGATCGTCAAACAATACAGTTGAACATCGAAGTTCCTCATTAGCAAATCCCCATTTATACCAACTGAACAGATCGAGTTCCCATCAATATCTTTTTACCTTAACTTTGTCGAGGAAGAATTGGGGAGCAATTAGTTTTCTCTGAGAAGTCCAATTTTGCCCGGTGACCCTCATAATGCCCTTGCCGAATAAAGGATTCGGCGTCTTTACTATGGTTGAGGGCTTATCCAAATCCAAAGGCTTATGTAAGTTCAAAAACTTAACTAAATCCGGCCTATTCATGTACAAGTTCAGCTTCTGCCTCGTTGAGTACATATACAGCGAGCCTGCATAGAAAAACCAGTGCGTAAGTCTGAGATGGAACAAGCTTCAGGCCGTCCTCTGAGTTCATCAGAGCGGACACTATGGCATGTCAGGGAAAATTCAGGTAGGATCACTTATCGAAGTCATCTATTACATCAATGGTATTCGAAAATTCACTAGCCAATGAATATGGCCATCTATATTATCAAGATCAAGAGTTTCCGATATGCAGTGGTCGTTAAAAGAACTAAGGACCTTCTAGTGACCTATTGATACTCGTGTTATAGAGCAGCGACTTCGTTCGACAAAATTTTAAGGCTAAAGCGAATGGTCAAGGGTTGGAACAACAGGACATGGTTGCTTCGAAACGAGGGAGTGGGAAACTTAATCGACATGGCGATGAATTCAGGGATAATATCTTGTCTGATACCCATGTTGAATCATGCCAGATCGTGATCAACCTATCTATACCTCGAGCTTGTATATAAATTAAGCGCAGTCAAACAGTTAATTAAAAGTTACATGGCTCTCTAGATCACCTATCTTTGTATGGTCAATAGTCGACTGGGTGATTGCTACATTGAGTGATACCAAGTTTATTGTCGTTGTGGCAGTGCTTCGACTGCTGAGCATGCCAAGGAAGATGTAGTGTCGATTTGAGGACAACGCAACTCATGATCACGTGAATTATCGGATCTCATCAGTCTAGCCAATTTGTTTCAGACAGGAGCCACCTCATCTCACGGACTTGCAGTAGCATACAACAAGCTACATTTCACAAGAAAACGCACTCCGGTCTGCGCAGAAGATAACGCTATACCAAATCGGTCTGACAGAAACAAATCCAGGATCCAACGGCGCAGAAAATAACAAGGGCCCGTGACTTGCAAAATAAAAGTATGCATTAGTTCTTCCCTAAAAGTAGGAGGAGAAGAACGGAGAGGCATTACCGTAGCGGAGAGCCCAGTGGTGGAGATACGGGAAGATGGAGTGAGCCCAGTCGTGAGAGACTCGGCCTCTAGGGAGCGGCTCAGGCTCGCACCGGGCCGCGATGCTTCGCATCTCGGCAATGTTGCCGTGGAAAAGGCGCAGCGGCGGTCCGGTTATGCCTTGCTCCGAGAGCTTCCTTCTCAGCCTTCTGTGATTCAGCCACAGTATGTTGCACAGATGAAGCACGAAACTGCATACAATCATCACCCCAAAGGACCAACATATCTCCACCAGGAAGAGTCGTCTCATTCTCTCTCTCGCTCTCTCTCTCTCTCTCTATGGGCAGCAATTGATGATGAATGGCTTTTGCTTTACAAGTGAGTCTTATATAACAGCCAAAAACGGTCTGATACGTCACTTAGTATCCAAGTCTTACATTTCTCTTAATTAAGAAAGGGTTTGGAGAGCATTTATCTTAATTAATGAAGGGTTTGGTCCATCACATGCTAGGAAAGCAGGCAATGCCCGAAATATCTTACTATTTTTGTTGGCATACACCGTCCCGGGAATGCCCGGTCGAGAGGATCCCGTCTCTTCACCAGTCGTCCGTAGTATCCTTGGAAAGCGAAAGGATGCTCTGTTGCCAGCAAATTTTGGACCATGTAAAATGCATAAACATCATTAATTTTTAATCTTCTCAAAGGATAACCCATAAGATTTTGGATTGACCAAGAAAGTTTGCTTCTTTGTGGCCTAATTTCCTAAAAACCCCCCAACTTTAGATCTAATCCCAATGAACTAATTTAGATTTAGTCCCAAATCTACCTTGAAATATTATTTTTCTAAGAGAAAAATCACCAATTTTTACTATAGTCTCAAATTTGCCCCAATTAGCCCTCTGTCAAAAAATCGCTATTAATCGTCCCTAATTTTCATATCGTAGAACAGTTTCATTTTGGAGATAATTTTTCACGTCACCTTGCTTATGTGAATTAATCGATGTGGAAATGCTATGTCAAGTTGAGACTAGACCACGGGGTAGATTTAAGAATAGATTGAAAGTTTGTGGTTTATTTTAGAAAAAAAAAATCGGGGCAGATTTATGACTTGACCTAAAGTTTGAGGAGGTCTTTTTTTTTTCTGAGATATAAAAAAGTTCGGAACAGAATTGGGACTGGACTTAAGGTTGTGAGGTTTTCTGAGGGAATTAAGCCATATTTCTATTATATATAGTCTTGGAATTGAGTCTAGTTGGAAAACAAAAGTAAAATTCCGAATTCACCGGGCAATGGCCGACGTGGAGAAGAGGACTTTTTAAAAAATGCCAAGAAAGGTGGAGCCAATCGAGGTGCGCGGAAATTGACATGCCCGGAGAAGTGGACCGAGGAAGGTGCGCGAAACTTGCATTGTGTATGATGTGTGAGTAGTGCACCCTTTGTGCTTTAGCCATTGGGCTAGGCAAATCCAATTAAATGGCCAAATATTAGTTAAACGATATATAATGAATTTTGTTGGTATCGAGTCATGTTCGTATAGTGCAAATTTGGATCCTCTAGTTTAAATTTGTATTTCCCAGAAATCGACCGTACCGACCGAATCCTTCGGCGCAATTAGTGGACAACCCCAAAACATTATCAAGTACTATAAAATACTCTAAAAAATTCTCTTTTTCCTTGAACGGCGAAGGATTTTTTTTGGCCAATACCTTTTACATATATAACTACCAATATAGTTTGCAAATTAGCAATTTTTGTGTTGAATTGCCAACTTATATTTACTTAACTTATTAATGTTTCGAATTTACCAACTACACTTTCTTTTATTTGTCCAAAGGGCCCTGGCCGGTCACTCTTCGGGGGCCAGGATGAAGTTTTTGAAGTTCTAAAAAGGAGATCTTTCTAGATTAGAGCGACTTTACCAACTTTTATCGTATCGAATTGCCAACCATTTTTAGATTCGCAACTTTGATTTTCTATATTAGCCACCATTTGCATGACTTTGTTTTATTTTATCAGCTTTTCTATCGAGTTACCGACTTTTATCAGTCTTGATTAGTGACTCATTACGCTTATTAACTTTTTTATTATTAGAGATTATCGACCTAAATTACCGTGACTCGCCAACTTTTGTCCCATCAAATTATCGACTACTACTGCGTTACCAGCTTTAATTTGAATAGCTTACCTACGTTCATTTGATATTTTAATTTAGAAATCCCTATTATTTATAGGCTTTGTTTGCATTTCTCAGCAGCACTTCGAATTTACCAACCGTTTTAGAAATTACCGATCTTAATCAGGGTGATTTATTGACCTTTTTCTCTAATTAAGCTATTGGCCAATCCTTTGTTATCAACTTTAATTTGAGTTACTCGACAAACTTATTTCTTTTTAGTAACCAAATTTTCTTATTTGTTACCGATTTTTATTTACCCATCTTAATTTGCAGAAAAAACCAAGGCACTGTCAAAGGTTGTCCTCATAGGAATCTCCAACCCTAGGTTTTCACTCAACGGCTAGGCTTGGCCGATTGGATTAGGCCTAAGGAGTGAGAAAAGTGGTGGGTTTCTTCTGTGGTCCTCGGAATTCATCGAATTCGTGGAGAATTGAGCGGACACGGATGGGCCTCGTGTTGCCTCGAGCACCAACTTGTTGACCATAAACACGCCACGTTTCAAACGAACAAAAAAACAAAAAAAAACCACCGACTTTTTTGCTCGAGAGACGAAAACATCCATTATTCCATTTTTCTAGCGGAAATGCTTATGCGGCATATGGCGCGGCTTGCGGAAGTTGTCGGGATTGGTGCTTGCACAAAACAACGTTCTGCTTATTTTCGTGATTGCTTTTTCGAACATGAAGATAGGTAATACTCTCGAGAGCAATTTTGGGGGTTCTCTTGATCACATTTGGTATTTTTTCAGACAGAAGTTATGTAACTCCTGGACTATAGAAGTGCTTGAAAACCAGACCGGACCGGACCGAATCGAACTGGCCGTTTTCGAATGGTCCCTGAGAGGACCAGTTCCGTATAAGGAATTGGCCTGTACGGACGAACCAATCAAGATTAACCCTAAAAAGTACGAAAAAAAAAAACTCTTTTAACGTTTGGAAACAGAAACCAAAAAAAGAAAGAAAGAAATCAACCGTTTCAAATTGATCCTAAAACTAAACCGGACTAGTTCCACAAACTAGGAACCGAGCCGGCCTAGTCCAATTCTTGGTGGAAACCGACCCAACTCAAAACCGATTACCCTTACTAAACTATGATCAAACTATGGTGTATGGAAATTCTCAAAACTAAAATTACCCAAAAGAGGATATTACGTGATTCATCATCTATTAACAAAATTTAGCTATTTCCACTCTCTCCCCACTTTCTTCACCTTCCACGGTGGTTAAACGAAAGCGACAGCCATCGACTTCCGTCGGAATCATTCAATGCACCCATTAATTTTCCACGAGCTCGACCGCCGGTCAAAAGGCCGTTCGGTCAACGATTTCTTTTCGTATTCTCCACGGATCTCTCCACTCGTCAAAAGCACATTTCTAATCAACGCATGAATATGCTCTTCCAGAAGAACTAATAAGAATCGCTGATGAAATAAGAACAGTACTAAGAAAATAGGAAGAGAATTCAACGTGGGTAACCACGGAAAGATCAAGAAACAAGCACCAGGACTCGCGAACGATCCGACGACGTACCTGTCTGGTCCAGCCAGTTTTTCACGATCGGAGATCAAACGTTGTTACATTGGAACGATTATTACAGGCGGAGGAATTCTATTACAAAGCGAAGACGACGACGATGGCAGCTCGTCTGCCATGATGACTAATGGAGAAATTTTCTACGGAGGCTCAAGAGCTCTTGACCAGGACGCTCCGCATCATGTCCTTGAACTCGAAGAAGTCGACGCGGCCGTCGTCGTTCCGGTCAACGTTGGTGATCATCCGCTCGACCCGCCCCATCTCCTCCCCCTCCGGCATCCCCAGCTTGGCCAGCACCGCCTGCAGCTCCCGGGCGCAGATGAACCCATCGCCGTCCTCGTCGAACACCTTGAACGCCTCGGTCAGGTCCGCCTCCTCCCGCGACCCCGACCCCGCCCCCGCCTCGGCCTCGGCGGCGTCGTCTCCTCCGCCGCCGAAGAAGGCCTCGTCGATGGACTGGTGCAGGGCGACGAAGTCCTCGAACCGGAGGCCGTCGCTCCCGGGCTTGATGTGGGCGCGGAGGATGGACTCGAGGTCGGAGAGGTCGGCGTCGAGGCCGAGGAGGGCGAGGGCCTGGGAGAGCTCCTTCGGGGTGATGAGGCCGTCGCCGTTCTTGTCGAAGAGGTCGAAGATGCGGCGGAGGCGGAGGGAGTTGAGGCTCGGGGAGTGGAGGCGGAAGGAGACCGACTTGGCGCCGAGCGCCGGGCGGCGGGAAGGCGAGGAGCCGTTGGTCCGAGTCGCCGGAGCAGCAATCTCCATGATCGAGGCTCGGTTTTCTTCAGAGGAAGGACGATGGCGTATGGACGATGGATTGTTTTCCCTGTGCACGATCGCTTTTATGGGCATGCGCGCGGAACGACTTCGGCGCGTTTGGACCCTTCCTCCTCTCTTCTTCATTTCCTCGAACTACCAAGGCAAACTCGTCTTTCGCTGTCGTTTCTCCGCCGAAAGTTCGATCCGGATGTCGATCCGTGGGGGCCCCGATCCTAGATGCGATCGGGACCCCGCGTGGGCTCCCGCTCGATCTAACGCGCACGTGGGTTCGGACTCGCTGCGAGCGCTAGAGAATTTCCCGCCGCTACTGTATAGCATTCGATGCAAATTTGTTCTGAATGCTAGAAGGGTTATCTCGACAAAGATCGATCGCTTCAAATTCTCTTTATTCCGATTCCCATCGGGTACGAACGTACGCCCAAATATCTCTCCCTTTGATATGAATTAGCAAATGTTCCACGGCCGCGGCTCGTTGACCCAATCAAAGCTCGCTCCGTTTGACTGACCATTGCCTAGGCGCGCAATTAAAGAGAATCCCGTTTTGAAGTGTGGTCCGTCCGCCCAAGTTGTCGACTCCCGTCAATTCGGGACGTTAACTGAACGGGCCGTGTCGTGCAAACGTGGGCTCGTCTCATCTCATGTACGGGAGAACGAGAAGTTGGGGGTCAAACGTGGAAAGAGACAAAAACGGAAGACGTGAAGACGAAGGACTTTGCAAAATCGTAAGGAAAGACGTTCGAGTGGTGGTGGGGGCGGGCCCCAACAAGAACGCCGTAAGCGTTGGCTTTGTTGCCCTTTTGAAAGTGAGGACAATGGTGCCATCTAGGAAAGGAGAGAAATCACCGTAATTTCATGTGCAAAAGCGACGAGGCGTGACAAACCGCAGCAGCTTTCTCTCAGCACCTCTAGTATAGGGAGGCCCCACGCCTTCCGTAGGCTGTTGAATTTAAGTTATGCGCTGTTATAGTTCATCATTGAGCCGGCTCGGACAAGATCTCAAGGTCGATACTAAACTTTCCCGAGCCCGTCATGATAAAATTCGCGCGCGCGGATCTTCGAACCCGGGGGCCGCTTTCGCTCGGGCCTAATCGAGTCCCGGCCGGGCTTTCTCGCGAAAACGCCTTTATTCAAGCCTACTCGAAAAAAGTCTCTATGTCCTTGTGGGTCTAAGCGGGGCGCTGGGCTCATGTTCGAGTCTGATATTTACTATGTTCACTCGAAATTCAGAATTGGATATCAGGAACGAGTGGTTCGAAAGTGAGTCTATGTTCCACCTGGAGCATGAAACCTATTCGTCGGAACCGATTTCCAAATTTTTGAAATCCGAAACTTACTATGCATACTCTGAAAAGTGAAACCTATCCCGTCACAAATTTTAGGGTCTACCCAGGTTCCACCTGTACATATTATTGAATGACTGCAATGAATTATCACCTCTAATGATTAACATTTTCTGTTACAATCCACTTACCACGGCTCATATTTATACACACGAAAAATATGTATAAAGTAAAAGTATCAATTATGGATATCGCCGAACATGGAAGCTCAGGCTAGCAGCTCTAGAATACACATACATCATCGGACGCTATGAAATACCGTATGATTGATCGAAATTATCGAACAAGAAAAAATACAAAGCCTCATTCCAAGTTCCAGATTCCACCTCCCGCTTGTCGGAACTGGTTCTCTAATTTCTAAAGTCTGTAATATCTTACCCAGCCGGTTCTCCGATTTCCGTAACTACTTTGAAATTATGCTCACCCCGAGTAGATATCGGATAGTTCCTTAATGGCAATCTCACAATCTTTCCATTTAGCACGCCACGCGGACCACCGAAGCTTTCGGTCCGAATAAGCAAACGAGTCATCGGCAACGCGTCACCGTCATCCGATCTTTCCGAGAACCCAAAGGCAGAAGACGCGGTTTCCGAAATTTCTCCGAACTCTGCAGAAAATAAAGCCAAAGGAACGCGTCGAAGGTTTCTGTGGCTGCACCGTGCGAAATCTCTGGCAATGGTGGGACCCCCTCCCGCCTCTCGGTCGTCGTCATCATCGCCACCGTCAATCGGTCCGAGGGGAATTCGGGATCCGACGGCGGATGAGGCGCGAGCGGCCAGGAAGGCACGCCGTGTCCGTTTTCTCCTCCTCCCTCCCTACCGCTGCCGAAACGACAGAGCAGGAGGAAAGCGGCCCTCTTCCGGTTTCGACCTCTTTTGTCTCGCTTGGCTGGCCGTCGTCGGGTTCGCCGCTCGCCGCTCCACTGCTTCGAAACTCCCACAAGAACTCCAAGAAGACGGTCCCCCACGAACCCTCTCGGTCCCGGTCGAGTTCCTGCAAGAGAACGAGGTGCGTCTTCCTTAAATTTGTGTCTCCTCGTTTTGCTGCATCCGTGGGGATTGCTTGTCGTTTTCTCTGGGTTGTTTTGGGTTCGCGAAGCTTCGACCTTTGATACCCAGTTCCGAAAAGTTCCTCTTTTTGCTCGCGCCGTTCGATTTTTCTCGTTGCGGGTCGATGGTTTCTTGCGAGAACTGTTTTCTTGCATCTTTTGAATTTGGTGGGTATCTCTGTCGCGATCGATTCTTTTATGTGGGAAGGAGAGGACTAGGGTTTTCGTACCGGCGGAAGCAGTTCGTGGGTTTCTGTGTGTTGGTGTTCCAGGACTAGAGCGCTTTGGATGTTGAGCTAATGCGACCCTTTGTTTTTGTGCTCTTAGCAGCGATTGTTTACTTCCGTTCTGGGGTTTATATGGGTTCTGGAGGAACTGCGGATTTAGCTGGGGACTGTGGAGGCTTCACGTGTGCTGAACCTGTGAAAAGGTTCCATCTTTTAGGAGTTGTCGATGATAAGAAGCAGGTCGGGGAGCAAATTGCTGCCATCGGCGACGAAGATCAAGAGAATCTTGGGCCGAATACTCCCGACACGGACAGAGAGGATGGGGACACTTTTGTGAGCATCAAATCCCCCCTCAGTCTGCCGGAGATGATGTTGGAAGTAGATATCCTCGATTCCTCGAGGGACAACGATGATCAAGCGCTTGCTCGTGTTGATCAGACCAGTAGCCCTCACACGCCTAAACACAGCGTCTTTGACCCGTTTGCACCTGGTCCGGAAGATTTGTTGCTGGCACCCCGATGCGATAAGCGCCTCGATGAATGGAAAAGCAGCGTCGCCCGCCGCCTCAAATTCGGGGGCTTCGCTAGTAGCTCGGAAGATCGAATTGACATGAACTGTTTGAGCGCTCCATCCGACGAAGAGATTGTTGATTCGGTGTACAATATTATCTTGGAAGTTGTTATCGCGAATAGGATGGAAGAAGTTTCCGCTAGCATTTCAGACTGGGATTTCTCTAAATGCAAGACTCCTCATTCGCCGCCCCTTTTGAATGGCATTGCTGAGACATGCCCCGGTGCTCCCATGAAGTCTTCAATGGTGTCGAGGAATACCAGTTTGGGCACGTGCAGAAAGCTTCTGTTTTGATCACCATCCGGCTCACGCAGGCTCGACTTAACAGTGGTACTAACTTTATCAAGTAAATGTGCTGATTTATAAACTCTAATCTGTTAGCTTTTCCAGTAGCTTTTTGTTCTAGGAATATGTCGTAATCAAATAACAAGTCTGTGTTACTCTTTGCCCACCATGCTTATGCTTCTTAAGTTGTACAGTTAACTCGTGTTCTTGGCATTGCATTCTGGCAAACTCGCCTTTTATCATTGAAGTATATTGTGGTGTAATCTTTCTTCAGCGACCATCATTATAAGCATTTTAGTCTGGAAAAAAAAGTGCCCATTGTTGCTGGTCGCCAGTGGATGAATTGATATCATACCCAAATTGACCAGCTTTTAATGTTGTCGTGTTATTATTTAATTGGGTATAGAGCTTTCGCCGTGGATATCGCTTTGGAAAAGCGTCTTGTTTGGTTAGCGAAATTGGGTGACTTTGCAGAAGTTACGGGTTCCATATTACTAAATGGATAATGAACAATGGCATGTGCCTGCCTCTGGACTCTGTAGAAAGCCCTCTCTGTTTCTAATGTCAAGAGCAGTGACTAGTTCTAAAAGGTCAGGTTTTGCTTCAGGATGCAGTTCGAATGTGGGACAGAAGAGCTAACATGCTATTCCTAATCTTCTAATATTGTAAAATTGCCGACATGACGTATGAAACCAAGCACAACGAGATACGATGCGTATGACTCATTATAGTCTGTAGATGATACAGTGGACAAAATCAATCTTGTCGAAATTGTGTAGGAACTGTGTTTAAATGTGCTTTTAAGTGACTATCTAGCTTAGGTCCTTCCGTTTCGATATGTATTTAATTTGTCTGATGCATGATAACTTGACAGATCTTACAGACGAGGATCCTCTATCTCTTAGGGAATCGCAATAAGTGACACATTGGAAGAATGTAAAATTTGACTACATGGTCTTTTAGCATCTCACGTTCAACTGAACCTCTTGCCTGAGGTATATACTAATCCATTCAGACAAGAACTCTTGCTCTTACAAAGTCAAAACTTGGTCTCGTACTTGCAATCCTGGCTCCGAATCGTCATTGCCGGCACTCCAATCGTGTACCGGCACTCTGACGTCGACACCACTTGCCTCTGCAACACCTTCCAAAGCCTCACCGTCCCCGGGATCCTTGTCCTGCTCTCGACCATGACTTCCCCACCCAAAACATCCCTCACCAGCGGTGCCACATCCTCCGCCACCACTCTGTCCACCTCCAGCATCAGTCTGCACGGCATCTCTGCCGACTTCCTTGCGGGGATCTCCCCTGAAAGCAGGTCCGCCTCACTGACTTGTCCGCCTCGGTACAAGATGATGCTCTTGCCGGGCCCATGCCTGAAGCCGAAGTGGTTGCGGTTGTGGACGAGGAGGATGAGGTTGAGGGTGACATTGAGCTCGACCTTGAGGACAGGAAATAAGGTGACTTGTGGGGAGATGCCATTGAGGGTGGCAGAGACGAGGCGGGTCGTGGGGTCTCTGGGCTTGAGAAGGGTGAGGGAGAGCAGGAGAGAGATGACGGAGAGGAGGAAGAGGAGGAGGAGAGGCGCTGTGAGGAGGAATACGAGGCAACGTCGTCCTCTGATGGAGTTTCGGCCATCGGCGGCGAAAGCTTGGTCGTTCTTTTCAGTGTTCATGGCTCATTCATAAGTGTTCGTCGCTCGAGAGAGAGAGAGAGAGAGAGAGCGAGAGGTTGGGAGTTGAAACGACAACAGAAAACAACCTGAGGCAGAGAGATGATGGAGATATAAAGAGAATGACGGGGGACAATGCACATGCGTACGCATGAAGAGAGGTTTTCATGGAGCGGTGGGAGGTTGAAACTTTTAATGCACTGGATCACACCTACCAACTGTTACATAACATGCTCTGTATGTATGAGAAACATGTTTCAGGAATACAAAAGAGACCCGTCAATAGGTTGCTTGTCGATGGCCGTGGGCTATGGAAGTAGGTGACAGCAAAGAGATTGACGTAGCCGTAGCCCTTACATGTATGATCTGGGAAGCGTAGCTTGATAATTCAACACTCTCACAAAAGCGCAGTTTGATATTGACAAAATGTAGATGTTTCATCATCCAATAACGAGTAAAAATTTCGTTAACCTGGCGGTGGATCTAATGATTTATCCCTCTTACAATTTAATATTCAAACACGGCCTCATTGATATCCCACAAAGCACTCTGTGATTTGAGTAATTGTTTGAGCTTGACTAAAGTCAGTGGATCAAGGCCGACAAAGGGAGCTAGTCAAGTGAGCTTATATAGAAGCAAAATGAAAGGCAATCAATCAAGGCGGTCACGAGCTTGTCTGCAAACAGGGAGACTTGACACTACACGAGCGGAGTTCGACCAGCTCTCATGATGCCTTAAAACGAAATTTCTGGAAGAATAAGATGGAAGACGAATCGGAGCCTTTATCACACGCAGTGCAATGTCTTCGTCAGAATCTGCACGTATTCATCCTATTCGTAATAGACTTTGGACTCAATCACATGAAAAATTTCTCCCATGATCAGCACAGTCACTCTCTCGTTCTTAGGCTTGCCCATTAACGCTTTATAAGCAGTACTCACCATGCAAGTACTGCTGTCAAACTTGATTTCCAGTGAGTTTCTGATAATCATCAACGAATGGCACTAAACAAGCAACTTCAGAGTTTATCTTGGTCATGCGTCCCCTTCACTTAATGGTGCTTATGCTGGCTTCGTTATAGTAAGACAGGACAGGCAAGACAGAGCAGGACCGGACAACTGAATCATCCTAAAAGCTGTCTTGGCGAGCATTCAGGGAGAAAAAAATACATCATCCTAAAAGCTGTCTCTAAGTTGCAGCATTCACACTTTTTCTGCTAATAAGAAAACTAAAATCATCATCTAACAAATAGCCCTTGGCTTTCAAAATTACTTGCTACGAAGGCAATAGACAGATGCCCGAATTTGCTGGAGAAACTTAGCAAAAGCCCACAACACCATTATAAGCAAACACGGGTTGCGTGCAAAACCATTTGTTTGTACTTTGATCTAGTTAAATTTCATTTACGCATAGTTGTTTTCTTTACCACCTGTACGATCCACAAGGACTCGAATTCTACTGGAGTTTGACATGCACAATAACTTTAGATTTACCAAGCCGTTCTTTTTAGGGAAGTAGTACTCCATTAAGACAAGAAACCATTTTATATGCACATTTTGAACGGTGTTAAAATTTACTAGTGCTGCACACTCTTCAGTAACTGGATATGTGTAGATCACCTTTACATGGACAAGAAAAATTTCACCGGGCACTCTATAGAGCCAACAACAAGTCCAGCAAGTGTATACATTCAGCAATCAAACCATCCCAGGATCAATCAAACATGCAGAGTCACTCGCCAGATAGGGCTCTAGATCGAGTTTAATGCAAAAATAGGGCCAACCAAAAAACAAAATGGTAATGACCAACACAAAAAACTCAGTCATCTTCTACATCAACTACTGGTTCAGAGATAAAATTCTACTTCCTCCAAGAGCTTGCAGGAGGTTCTTACTTCTTATCAGGCAGGCAATGCGCAAACTTGCAATTCTTTGCAGCAAGGACAGATCATATATACCAGCAGATACCAACCAAGACAACTGAGAAATGGCATCTAGATCCTGAGTTCCATAACCCAACAAAGGCAAAGA
The DNA here is from genome assembly GCA_031216405.1 of Syzygium malaccense. Classification (NCBI taxonomy): domain Eukaryota; kingdom Viridiplantae; phylum Streptophyta; class Magnoliopsida; order Myrtales; family Myrtaceae; genus Syzygium; species Syzygium malaccense. The sequence goes on from CM062263.1 coordinate 12,763,361, forward strand.
AATATGGCAACAGCTACTTTGACTAAAAACATGCTGTCAAAAATAGAGTGCCTAAATTTCATCAGATCCCACCAGAGCACTGTCGATTCACGAAGATGAAGCCTAAACAATGATGAGCTCTTTTGCTAGAAAAGCTCAATATAAGAGGTGCTTATCAAAGTGGGATGTCAAATATAAGAATCAAGTTCAAGATTAAAAGGGATGCTTTTTGATGTGGGATGTCAACTGTGACAATGCCCTGCTATAGCAACTAGTCAATGAACTATATTTGTTTTATTGGTTTTAGGAATGAAACTAGCAAGATACGTAAGAATAAAGCTTGTGCTTGTGAGGTGTCAACTCCATTAAAAAACTGTTGACAGCAATCAATGGAATAACAAAAAAGTTTCATGGTTTTACAACACCTTTGACTGACAAAATAAGCATTTAATGTCAAACACTTGAATACATATATTTTCACGGTCTAGCTGGACAGAGCTGCAAGTTTCAATCTAGGACATGTTCATAGATTATCACCCCGGTCTCATCGCTTTGCACTCTATAAAATAAGTCAGTTTCACCTTGTTTCCTGTTAATTTCAATCCATTCACCTGTTAAGAACTTTCATATTTATTTCTTCTTCGCCTTAAAGAATACAAGTATACTTTGGCACCTAGCATTTTCCGCCGTTATAACAACTTGGACATAACTGATCAATAACAGAATGATTTACATCACATGAACTGACATCTTAAAGATGTAAATTCTTTATAAATTCCGTGACATCAGAAGTTAAATTTTCAGTTCAGTCCAAGATATGAAAAAGCGAAACTTGGTCACACATCAAAAAACTTTCTTTTATCAGTCATTAATGAGACGACGTATATAGTATATCAGCAATTCAGGGACATAACACAAAAACATGCCCTTCCATGCCAATTGGTGTAATAGCCAAATTAGGCGCTTGAAGTTATCTTCAGGTAGAACAATAGGACATAGCAGCTCACTCGAAGTTACCTTCGGTAACGTATATAAAACAATTTGATGCAACCGTCTTGAGTTCCAAAATTCCTTTCTTTAACTGCTAAGCAGTGAGAACGTAAATTGAGAAATTGTCCTGTTGAAGCACTTAAAAGGAAAAGTGTATCCAGTATATTGTTTGTGTCCTTCATTGTCCATATAAGCCAAAAACAGTGCCTTGCAAATGCAATTGCATGTCTGCATTCGAGTACATCTGATAAATCAAGCGACTTTTAACATGGCAGATAATGCCAAAACATCCTGCATGTCATTGATATAACTGTAGGCAAGTGAGACACGGATTGCAAAACAACAACAACTAAATTCGAATCTAGAATCTGCACAAAATCTCCATACCATCCTCAAACTACGAGCTCATAACTTATTTATCCCAACAAATATCCCCCCGGAAAAAAAAAGTGTAAAGAGGCCAAGGAAACAGAGACCCATGTGCACCATAAAATCGTAGAAGCAGCCAACATAGACATCAATCAACTACAACTTGGTCTTATACCTACACCGTTGATCCCCCACGGTTCTATTGGACACAAACAAACTCAAATCGCAGGAAGTCGTGGAAACCACATGGACCTTAAACAATCCCATGATGGTCACCTTACCAGACATCTTCGTGTACGTGTTGAGCGGCAAGACCCCGGACAAAAAGTCCGAGTACGCCTGCGAGTTCGACAGGAACCGGTTCGCCATCACGGTGAGCGTCAGGTTCATCTGCTTCGTCCGGTCGGCCCCTATCTCGTCCGCGGGGAGCGGGACCTCCCCGACGGGCTCCCCCCTGTAATTCAACACGCAGGTGCTGTTCTTGTACTTGAAGCCGACCTTGTTGGGGTTCTTCACCGAGATGTCGAGGTCTAGGGTTACATTCAGGTCAAGCCCGAGAGGGGCGACGCTGAGCGACACCTGCAGTTTCTCGAGCTTCGTCGAGTTCACGGTGGTCACGGGGTGCTTCGCCTTGAACACGGTGAAGGCCAGGATCACGATCAGCACCACAACGAGGACGAGGGTCGCCACCAGCGCAATGCAGATGTTCCGGCATCCGTGGCCTCGTTTGGCCGGTCCCCGCGGCTTCCCGGGCTTCGGTGCAGATTCCACGTCCATGGGGGCAGCTTCGAAACCAATCAATATCCCCACTTCGAACGTCCAAAACGACCCCGAGAGGAGAATCAAACTGGCGTGTCAAAGCGAGATAGATGAAAGGGGGTCTCTAGAGCAGGGGAGGCGCGATTAGGCAGGGGCTAAAAAAGCAGTTGGGAGTTAGAGAGGGAGCGCCTTAAATTCGAAGCGCGTCGCGGGGTCGTCGAAGACCCAGAAAAGGAAAGCTCAGGAGAAATTCTGGGTTTCTCACTAATGGAGTCAAAGAAGCGAAATTGATGACAACGAGCACGAGTGGGAGTCGATTTGAGCGCGACCCTTTTGCCTTTTCCTTCATGCGGTGGCGTCCGAGGCAGGAAGGAAGAGAGAGGAGTCGAATGCGATGCCGCCACGTGAGGGGCGGGGGGGGGTGGGGTTGGCGTTGGATACTTTTTCTCTCTCTCGCCCAATCACTGATCCTTTTCTTTTTCCCGAGAAAGAGTGGCCCGGCGGGAAAAGTAAGTAGAAAGAGAAAGGAAGGAAGCGAAGCGCAGGAAGGCTAGGGAGGGAGGGAGGGAGGGAGGGCGGCCATTAAATAAGGCGTGTGGTTGGGGGGTCCAAATCGAAACCCATGGCCGATGCGCCATGTGAGATAGAGAGAGAGAGCTGGATTTGCCGTGTGTGAAACAGTACCGACGTTCGCTGTGGAAAATAAAGACGGCATGGGGAAGGGAAGAGTGAGGTTGCTGCATATCTTCCTCGCGTTGATTGTAATGGCCGGTGACGGAATCAAAATCGTCCTTCCATTTTCGTGTTAATACCACGAAAAATTTAAAACTGATATACTTATGAGATCTAGATTCCCAATATTCTCTTTATACAAGCCTTCATAACGATGAAGAAGATGACAGACTATTCTCAAATGAGTATACATATAATAAATTTACCTTTTATTAATTTCCGTTAAATTTTACTATCAAATTGATCAGTTGAATGATACGTGACAGTTGACGAGTGTACTGATTTAAGATTTTATTGCTACTATTGTCACAGGTTTACCAATTTGTGATTTTTCGTGGTATTAATCCAATTTAACGGAAGATAAATTTATCACAAGTATATCAGTTTGGAGCTTTTTGTGTTAAAAAAAATTAATTCGATGTAAATTTATCATTGATGTACCGGTTTTGAATTTTTCGTTGTATTAACCCGTTCCTTTTCTATTCAGGATCTCGTCACCATGATTAAGCTTTTCACATTTTTTGTTTTCTAATGTATTATAGAAAAAATACACTCTAATGACATCTTACAAGGTTCGTATAAAAGTTATATCGCGAATAGTGAGGAAAAAAGACAATTCTTTCCTATAGTGGAAAATGGAATGTTATTTTTCACATGTTTTGTTGACTGGATAGTTTTTGAAATTTTTATTTTAAAAATCAAACGCCACAAGAGAGAAAGAAAGAGAGGAGACATAAGAAGAGGCGGTCGAAGGCAATGCCAACAATGCCAACACACCGAGCCCTTGCAGTCATTAATGATACTTTGTTCTAGCTTTTGATAATTATTTTGTTTCTTAACATTCATCATTTCTATATCATCTATTATTTTTTCAAATGTCACGTAGGACATCGCATCAACATCTGAGCGAAGACTTAGCGGCTTTTAACATCGTGCACGACATTGATATACCCGGAGGCTAGTGAGACATGGATTAATTGCGAAACAACTAAATTCGAATCTAGAATTTGCACAAAATCCTTTTGTACCATTCTCAACTATGATCTCGTAACTTCACTCATTTATCCCAACAAATATCCACCCGAAGAAAGGGTAAAAAGGGCAAAGAAACAGATGTGCACCGTAAAATCCTAGAAGCAACCGACATAGACATCGATCAGCTACGACTTGAACTTGGTGTTATACCTACATCGTTGATCCCCCACAGTTGTATTGGACACAAACACACTTAAATCGCAGGAAGTCGTGGAAACCACATGGACCTTGAACAATCCCATGATGATCAGCTTATCGGGCATCGTCGTGAACGTGTTCAGCGGCAAGACCCCGGACAGGTAGCCCGAGTACGTGTGCGGGTTCGACAGGAACCGGTTCGCCAGCACGGTGAGCGTCAGGTTCATCCACTTCGTCTCGTCGGCCGATATCTCATCTGCGGCGATTGGGACCTCCCCGACGACCTCTCCCCTGTAATATAACGGAGCGGTGCTGTTCTTGTACTTGAAGCCGACCTTGTTGGGGTTCTTCACCGACAGGTCGAGGTCTAGGGTTACGTTCAGATCGACACCGAGAGGGGGAGGAGTGCAACGACACCCGTAGGTTCTCGAGCTTCATCGAGTTCACTTTGGTCACGGGGTGCTTCGCCTTGAAAGCGGTGAAGGCCAGGATCACGATCAGCACCGCGACGAGGAGGATGGTCGCGACCAGCGAAATGCAGATGTTCCTGCGTTTTTATGGCTTCGTTTGGGCGGTGCCCGCGACGTCGAATCAAGTTTGTGAGTCAAATTTGAGCGTGACCCTTTTGGCCTTTCTGTGGTGGCGTTTTGAGTATTGAGTCGAATCTTGATGATGATAACTGCACGCGAGGAGGAGGAGGTTGCGTCCGATAATGTTCTCTCCTCCCGCTCTCAGGTCTTTTTCCGTTTTCCCGAGAAAATGGCGCGATGGAAAAGTGGGAAGAGAAGGAAGCGAAGTGCAAGTCCAGGAAGAGAGAGAGACGCCATGGAAGTGTATGCCATGGGACAGGGGGAGAGTTGGATTGCGGCGTGTGAACAGCACCGACTTTGACTGAGGAAGTAAAGACAAGACAAGACAAGACGGGGGCATGATCACATGGGCATGTGGAAGGTAGAGTTTTCAGTTGAATCGTCTTCCTCACGACAGCATTATAGCCAGCCGGTGACGATGGAGAGCGGTCACATGATTCGGATTTCACGTTCCAGAATGCAGAAAAAAGACAAGGGAAAAAGCCACAAAAAAACCCCAAACTTTATCACTTGTGACACATTTACCCCGAATTTTTTTTTGTGACACCAAAAACCCCAAACTTTACTATTTGTGACACATTTACCCCAATGTACATTGTCTATGGGCATTTTCGTCTTTTTGCTTTTTGCTTTTTTTTTATTTTTTTTCCTTTCCGGCGAGGGCGAGCCTCGCCGGCGCCGGGCGAGCCTCGCCGGATCCGGCGAGGGAGCCCTCGCCGGAAAGGAAAAAAAATAAAATAAAAAAGCAAAAAGCAAAAAGACGAAAATGCCCATAGACAATGTACATTGGGGTAAATGTGTCACAAATAGTAAAGTTTGGGGTTTTTGGTGTCACAAAAAAAAGTTTGGGGTAAATGTGTCACAAGTGGTAAAGTTTGGGGTTTTTTGTGGCTTTTTCCCAAAAGACAATAAGGAGGTCTCTCAACCTTTTCAAATTGTCCAATCATATTTCTAAACTAATTTTCTTTTTGTACAATTAGATTCTTATATATATATATATATATATATATATATATATATATAATTTTTTTTGAAGTTGATTTTCTTGTTAAAATAAAAACAGAAATGCTAATGTTAACTGATATGTAAGCATCACATCAATACGGGGTATCAATGATTCGGGTTTCCATAATACCCGAACCAAACCGTATGCAACGTGTGAATGTTTTGACTCGAACCTAAAGCACGATTCGATTCGGTTTAGTTCCAGTCGAGTTTCTAGTTTCCTCCTCTCTTTTTTTTGGCTTCTTCTTTTCTTTGCATGCTCTGCCTTGCGCGATCCACCGATAGTGCACTCTCTATCGCTCTCTCCCCTATGGAATAATGGAATGGCAAGTGCTATCACAGGCCGCTGCCTTCTCCGCCGTCCCTTAGCTTTGGAAGCTCCGGCGGGAGAGGTATCGGAGCAACCTGCTTTGCTAACCCAAAGTCGATTGGGACCGTGGGCGAGGATAGGAACTTGATTTGGGGGAGGTAGCACTGGCCGATGTTACTGCTCAAGGGCTCGCAAGAAGTAGGGAAGAGCGGAATTCTTTGGTCGTGCCTTGTTGCCGCTTTGTCGCCGGCAGGAGGGGACGATTCTGCGGGGTGAAATCCATTCCTCCATTTTGACTCGTCAAACTGAGGTGAGCGAGTTCCTATTGACGTTTTTTTAGGCTTATCTTAGTGAAGCGAAGGAAAGAAGAAGAAAAAAACAAGAAACTAGACCTGAAGTGAACCATCAAACTACCCAAATTCCTTTACTTATAACTCGAATTGAAAAGGACCTGAAAATTTCAGTTTGTTTGGTCAGGTCTTTTGATTCTCCTAGTCAGTAACGATCCGATAAATTGATGCTTACATGTAATTTTTAGGTGTGGACTAGATAAAATTTGAAAAATCGAAAAAAAAATCAAACACGTAGAGAAAGAGAAAAAGAAAGAGAGGAAGCAATGGCGATGACAACACACCGATAAGGGCTTGGCCGATAAGGGCTGCTGAGCCCTTGCCGGCCGTAATTGGTTCGCACAACCTAGCCAGGTGTCGTCAGGGATTGGATGACCCCTCATGATGCTTAGAGGATGTCACCGGCCAAAGGTTGAATCTGGCACGAGTTGGGCAACCCGAGTCTGATATTTTATCTTTCCAAGTTTCCTTTGTATAATTTCTTTAAAATATTTATTTTGTTTTTTTAATATTCATCATTTGCAAATCATTTTATATTTTTTTTAAATGTCAAGTGGGACACCACGACATTATTTAACGGAGACTTAATAGCTATGTTAACATCTTCGTCCATAATTCTGACAAGAGGGATCGACTCAAACAAAAAGAAAAGCATATACTTTAGGAAAAGTTTCCTATGATGCCTTTTTTTCCTTTAAGACCCACAAATTTAGCAGGGTGATTGTACGGTCTCTCTAAAACCGTTTTTTTTTGCCTCCTTACTGAAATTCTTTGGATTACAAAAGTAAAGGATTTCATCGTGAGATTCGAGTGCAACAATGTTGAAACAAAGAACCATTGACTAATAATTTTATAAATCCATCCATCACGATACTTTAGCAAAGAAATTATCATAAGGTGCGAGCAGTTAGATGGATTTGTGTCGTAAAATCGAGTTTCGAAGCGATCATGGAAAATTTTGTCGAATCGGGTTACTAGTTAAAAAAAAGGGTATTTCAAATTTTGTAGGATGAACATGAACTTTAGATTGGTGCATGAAATTCGAGTCCCATGTTACTGTCGCAAGAGACAAACAAGGGGTGAGAAAGGTAAGACTCGTGATGACAAGATGGATTCCACGAATTACAACGTAGTGCGTGTTAACTTCAACATGACTCGACTTTGATCGTGATGGATGGATGCTTTTGTTTCAATCGTTCACGCGCTTTGTTCATACGTAAGTATGGCTCATGTCGGGAACGATGGACCTGCCGTGGACGCATTCACATCTCCAGGGTCAACGCGCGGATAACACGGCACTATGGGACACCTTATTCAACCCTAGTTATAGATATTACTATTAGAATGGTCCTTCCTTTTGGAAATATACCTATGTCAAATACAATCTCAGCATTAAATATTTATATATATAAACAGTCGTCAAGTGAAAAAATTTATGACCCAATTCACAATCCATGTGTCTAAAAAATTTACGACTGAATTGATAAAAACGCAATAAAATTTTAACATTTTTTGGATAATTTTGCCATTAAATTTGTTTTAGAAATATCAGCAACATGGAGATCATGCTTGCCAAACCTACTCTCCCTAGTGTCAAATACTTTCTTTTTATGAAAAAGGGGCTAAAACAGATTAAAAAGAAGATTTTGCTGTTTAAACTAACCACCTATATTTTATTTTTGATGGACCGAGTCTTCAACTTGGCTTATTTAGTTCGGTTCATATTTTGTATTAATCAAATATTTACTTTCTCTATCAATTCTCGATTGAAAAGACAAAAACTTTATCGGTCAATGAAAAATCACTATCCATCATTGTTGTCCGGCTTTTTACCTCAAGTCTCTATGCATCTTCTCAAGAAAAATGTCTAAAAGTCTTTTGCTCGAAAGAGAGGAACAAAATCACTTCTCAAAACCCAATCCATGGAAGACAGCATGTAGCATTACTTGCTTGTACGTAAGACTTTAGTCCAAATATCAAAATCATAACTAAGATAAGAGAACTATGTCCTTCTAATGACGCGGTCGAAACATGACATGACAACATATCCACCATCCATTAATTTTTCATTAGTTACCCAAGATATGTACACGTGCTTACAAGAATGAATTGGACTTTTCTCAATAAGTTAAATCTAAGATGCATGAGATGGAAGGAGATGCCCAGACATCTGTTCATTTATCTTATAGGACCGGCATTAATCAGCCGTTATTAATTCATATATTAATTGCTATTAACTTGCTAACTTGGCCAACGGAGGCTGAACAGTAGGTGCTGCTTAGGCTCCAAAAGAGTTCCCTATACTTGGGAGGGAGCACCAGAAGGAAGAGCTTATTTCACCACGAACAGACTACTTACATACAAAACTCTGCATATTAGCTCTGTGATTTGAGTTTTGGCAGGCTCCGAGTCACTCGACAATTTCAATGAGGGTGGGCTTATAATCGCAGGGAGCCTTGAATCCATGGAGATTAATCACGGTGGCAGCAACATTGGCGAGCCCGGCTTCAGCCAAATCCCGGCGGGACCTGACAGCTGGCGCCAGTCCTGGCCCTCCAATCGCGATTGGCACCTAATGGCAAGGAACTCTAAAGTCAGCCTCAAAAAGAGCTTAAGATCACACAAAGGTACACGGAAATATTGGACATTCCTGTAGTGAACTTTTTGGACATTGAGCAATAACAATAGTTAATTACAGAAGATAGAGTGTCGAGACTCGCTTAGATCCACGGAATATTCGAAATGATCGGTTTCAAGATCACACCTGGCTTACGGATCACCAAAATCGACTCTGACCACCTAATTCTCTTTCCACAAAAGAACCTCCAAATGCAGAACCGCATACAAATGGTTCCACCATCATATGCTGAATTTCGCAAATGAGAAGCCAAAAACCAAATCATTTTCAGTGTCTCAAGGTTCATCCTCCTAGGAGAGGCCATTTTGATCCAACCATGTATTTGCTTTTGTTAGTGTGCCAGTTTTCTAACGTGATCATTAATCTCACAGTGCTGAAACAAAACTTGCCAGGCTGATTGTAGCATATACTTTTCTTTTTCCCCTCTTACATCCATGTTGCCCAAACAATTCCGCGTGAAGTTATGACTGCCCAGACCCAATCTAGATTTGAATACTTGGACCAAAATTGATTTGAATAGAACTTATATAGTACGTAAAAGCTACTTCCTCCAAATTTAGTTGACTGACCCACTTTTGGGATAAGAATGTCTGTGTTGTCTTACGCAAATCCTACCAGCAAAGAAGTAACAAAACAAAACTTACAGGTTGAAGGGTGTGAGAAGTAAGAATCTGAATGTTGCCATTTTTTTCGACCAGGGGTTGCCCAGATTTATTCCTCTTCACCATGTCCTCAGCATTCCCATGGTCTGCTGTAACAACATAAATTCCACCCACCTGCTCTACTGCATCTAGGATAATCTGCAATTTAGAAGACAGTCACACACAGACGAGCAAAATTATTCGTGAGAGAACAATAATAACAATTATTGGACAGGGAAAAGACAACGACTGAGTTCCTTTTAAGTGCCAACATGCAATGCAGCTTCAAAAAGAATCACATATTACTACAAAGAAGGGGAGGAAAAGGCCAAAAGCAGAAAAAAGTCCAGCTCGGAATTGAGCTGTCTGAAAGGCCAAGAGATATATTGTGAACGTTAATTACTTGATTAACTTCAACTTTCAACATTTTTAACTTTACAGCACCTAATTAATGGGACCAAGAACGAAAGTTGCTGTTGCATCCAAAGAAATCATGTCCGCCATCTTGGGGTGGGACAAAAAGAATAGCAGATTTGCAGAGACCAAACCTTGATAGCCTCATCAGCAGCTTTACATCCAACAATTGTTGCCTGAATATCTCCTGTATGCCCCACCATATCACCATTTGGTAGGTTCACCCTCACCTGCTTATGCATGCGATCAAAGGGATCAGATCCAGCTATTTTCTCAACATCCATAAAGAAGGTCCATTGGATTACCTGGTCAAATTTTCTGCTAAGAATGGCATCCCTTGCCTTTCAGCAATCTCTACTGCCTTCATCTTTGGGCGGACGTTAAATGGAATTCCTGCGTCACTTGGGATTTCAACATACTCCTCTAATTCAGGGTTAAAATAGCCAGACCGATTGCCATTCCAGAAAAAGGTGACATGACCAAATTTGACAGTCTCGCTGGTAAACACAAATGAATAGATCAGCAGATGTATGGCTTGACAACAGAAATGAGATAATAACAAATGTTGGTACAAACTAGCATTGCAAGAAATAAAAAACATCAACTGAGAACAATCAACCAATCTACCAATTACCAAATGGAGGAATTGGTTTACTACTTTTTTTATCATCAATGAGACTGGATAATATTCGACCAAAAAAAAAAAGCCTGGATAATATGCCTTGACCCTAAAATGTTACCTCAAGAAAATGGAAAGCATGATTTGCCCAAAAAAAAAAATGGAAAGCATGAGATATATGGACATAGGTGAAGAAAAATAAAGTATTTTCTTTCTTATTTTAATTGTTCAAAACATTTCTTTACCATGGTTGACAAAATACCCAGTATCCCCCCCTCCCAACACGCAAAAAGATAACCTGCAATATTATTGCTAAAAAGAGCAACTTGCTGACCTGCAAGCAAATGTCCGGATACCATTGTGAACTAGATATTCACCGGATGTCCTCTCTATTTCTGGTGGAGAGACAAGGTAATGGCTTGGAAGCTTCAGTTCACCATCATACTGAAGCATTCCAGCATAATGAATTTTAGGAAATCGAACCCGATCGAATTTATCAAAGTTTTCATATTCAAGTGCCTTGGCAAGCATAACCATACGATCTGCTCGGAAATTGAATGTAACAACAGCATCACCATCCACAATAGGACCAACAGCCTTCCCATTCTCGTCAACAATGACAAAAGGAGGCAGATATTGGTCATTGGCATTAGGGTTTGCCCTGAGTTTTTTTATAGCTTCAACAGCACTTCTAAACTTATGAGGAGCTTCACCAAGAACTTGTGCATCCCATCCTCGTTTAACAACATTCCAGTCGTTCTGTAAAAGATCCACAGCGTGATGAGTTTATGAAGCTATTTCAAATGGGCTACCAGATCTTCAGCTAGAAGGTACCCAGAAAATATCTTCTTTTGGGAAAAAGAATTATGGTCATGCACAAAGACGGTTTAAGACAAGTCATTGCGCTCAGTATAACCAATTAAAGTTCATTTGTAACCTACCTCATAACGATCCATGGTCACATACATGCGACCTCCACCAGATGCAATCTGTGCATCAACTCCTTTTTCACGTAATTTTGCAAGATCATTCTCAAGAGTTTCGACAAAGCCCACACTCGAACCATCCAAAACATCACGGCCATCAGTCAGAATATGAACTCGTATTCTCTTAGCACCATACTCAGCAGCACCTTTTATGAGCAACTGCATAAGAAAGATAAAATAAGTAAATTATTCTGGCACAACCACGACCGCACCTAAAGAAGATAATAGATTAAGTCAAGAACAGGAACAACCTGCAACTGATCAAGCCTAGAGTGAACACCACCATCACTTAATAGCCCAATTAGGTGCAACGTTCCATTCTCAAAGCACTCCTTTATATACTTAAAACCTTCTCCTTCATAAATCTTTCCAGACGCTAGAGCTAGGTCAACAAGTTTTGCACTGCATCAAGAATGGATGAGATTCAGGATGCTGTAACTGCTGTACATTTGAATGCCAAGAAGCACACAAATTAAAGAATAAATAAGAGCGTGACAAGTGATAATCCAAATTCCCATTTTATAATACACATAATCACCACATCATACAGCTAAGATAGACAAGCACATTTCAATGAATTCGGGGTATCCAAATTTTCCAATCAATTAGATCATGAAAGATCAAGGTTTTGAGAAGTGATATTGCTAGAAATCCATGACAATAGGCCAAATACATCCTAATTTTATGCGATTCAACAAATCTAATCAACATTTCTTTGTTAATCTACTCGTTCAGCCAATTTGTAGATTGGATTTAATTATTAACATGCTTATTTCTAAATGATACAGAAGGTGGCCACATGTAATAAAGTCGTTCCTTTTAGTCAGTTTACTCATGAACAATCAACTTTTAACCTTTCAGTCTAAACTTGCGGCAACCCTAATTACCCATGCAAGTTGGCTGAGGTACATTACACCCTTGTTTTCTTCAGTTATATAGGCCCAAAACCTCAGGCAAAGTATATTCTCTAACATCAGAATTTTCTACGCTGCTATGTAATGCAACGCGAGGTTCCTACTTTCTAAGACGAGTGTTCAAATTCTATCCGAGTCCACAACTGAAATCATAGGAAAGAGAGATACTTTCACGTTAAAGTTATAAAACTACTTTTCTGCCGGTTATGAACCACACTAATATCAGCAATCCAGCCCATTAATTGCGGTCACAGACTTCTAAATCCGATTCAAATTCGTATAACATTGGAAATTCGAAGTCACTAATTATGCTTTGGTACAAGACAGAGAAGCTAACCCTTGCGCATAAATGCGCCCAGCGCCCAAGGCGTTGTGACCGACCTCGCTATTGCCCATGTCATCGTCCGTGGGAAGCCCCACCGCAGTTCCATGAGCCTTGATCAATCTCCACCTGTCAGGAGCACCCTTTTACACAGGAATACATGAGCAGAAAAGTTAGTTCCAGGTCCAGCCACCCATTTTTGCCTACGCTTACATACATTTACACTGCAATTCTTTGAATTGCCTTGTGTGTGTACACTGTATATGACAAGATGACAACATCCCCTGTTTTCTCTGGGACAAATCACAAATGTGGTACCAATCGGAGGCAAAACATGCAACAATCCATTAAATTCCAACTCGAACTCAATCATCAAATTAGAAAAGAAACAGACAATAACGAGCTAGAGTGACAGAAAGACCCCGCCGCATCGAAGTCGCCGCCGAACAACCAGACTAGATTCATCAGCAAGCGAACACGCACCAAAACCGAGACGTTCAGGGTGTTTTCGGCGGACGAACCTTTCTGAGAGAATCCATGGCGGGAGTATCGGCGACGTGGATGCAGTTATACTGGTCGGGCTCGGCTTCGCCCCAGCCATCCAGCACCACCACCGCCACGGTCCTCCGCTTCGGCAGCCTCGGGTGATCCGGCAGCTTCCACGAGAACTCCGAGCTCCCCATCTCTCTCTCTCTCTCTCTCTCTCTTCAGAACCACCAAACCAAAAGTCGACAACACGCATCAATGAATCCGTGAGCAGACCAGACCAACTTCGTCTCGTCTCGTCTCCACCAACGAAGAAGAAGAAGAAGAAGAAGAAGAAGAAGGTGCTGGAACGGAAGTAATGAATGAAGGGAGAGGAGTGACGTGAGGCCATTGAATGCAAGGGACCAAGCTTTTACACTTGGCGCTGGGAAGAGAGTTCCAGGAGTCATGGCTATGGAAGAGTGGTGAAGGAGCGAGAAACAAACTACATGCGGCTTCGCGAAGCGCGCGTGCGCGCACCGTCGTGTTTGGCTCGCGGGGATAAGGATATTCCAGATTGCTGCCACCGCGGGACCTTCTTATCCCTGTTACCAAACGGACTAGAGAAAGGGCGAGGGAGAGGGAATCAACAACGTGGCGCGATAGCGTACAATACGAGTACGATAAATTCAAGCGAGACGCGTTTGATAAAGGTGTTGAACTATAATATGTCGATAAGAACACAAGATGCCTAAAGCGGATCATACCACATGGCACGACGAGATTATCAAATGTTCACACTGCATATGATTATTATCATATCGATTTGTCATGCCGTGCTGCATGTGATCGTTATCATGTTATGTTATTTCACCATTATGTTTTGCATCATGGTTGTCAAGTCATGCTATATGCGATTATTGTCGTGTCATGTCATGTCATTGCATCATTACATCTGGTATTGATTATATCATGTCATGACTCGTATTGTCATCTCGCCATTGTATTATGCATATGATTTGTCATGTCATCTAATCGTTATGCCTTATATTTGCTGTGTCTTATTATGTCACACGTAATTAATGCCACGCCATATCATTTCATCATCTCAAATTTGAACACTTCATTTACACGTGCACCTAGTTAGTCGACTCTCTAACACTAAGTTTGGGCCATTTGTTTGTTTACATCAAACATTAACCCATCCTCCAATAACTCACAAATCAATTCTAGAATCCATCTTTTAAATCGGTTTCATGAACCCAAAAATATAATATTTAACAAATTAATTCATCGAATAGAATTTTTGTAAATCATCTCTCAAGCCATTTCAAAATTCGTTTCATTAACAAGGTTCATAAATCAATATGTACGACCTTTTGCAGTGCCTTTCATAAAACGTTTCTCTATCTATTCGCAAATAACCAAAAAGATGTAGATGCCCATCCAAATTTTATGTAACAAACATGCTTTTTAATGACTTATAATCTATCGAATTCCTAACACTTTCAAGACTTGAGTTTTCAAATTCATGGAAGAGATAGGTAACACTCACCCGAGAAAGTCTAAACCAAACCACAAAAGTTATCTCAAGCCAACGAACTCGAAATCTTATCTTTTAAGTGGAAAACGATATAAAAAATCAAGTAACTATTACTCGATTAAATTAAGCTTATTTGGCGACAAAACAACTCCTATGCGCTAACAAAGAAACTTGCCCATAGCGGACATTCATTGCGGTCTTCTAAGTGTAGCTCATGCGAAACTTGTAAAATTCGTTTCGATCAAATCATAACTCCAAATCGACTTCCATAAAATCTTATGGCTCCATGACATCCTAAACTATCATTTCCATAAAACGTTACGTCTTAATAATAAACTCTAAAATGAACCCACGAAACTAAAAGCCCGCATCGATCCGAGTTCACAGCTCGGTTTCAAGATTTCCTCCGACCAGATGAACAAAGGGCTTGAACCCGTATCGGATGTTACGAAACGAAGTTAATTCGTCTTGTCGGGATGTCTAAGGCACACATACACGGGAGTTTTTCTCTCGTTTGCTTTCCTCGCGGTTCACGGTCTCTCTCTTTTCATGTTCGTTCCCCTTTCGATACCGTCGGTCCCTCGTTTTTTCTTCTTTTGTAATTTTCAGGCGGTTGAAGCTTTGCGACGAAATCAATGGGGGCTTTGCGCGGGGCCCGTTCATTACAAGTTCAGCTATCGAGGTGGGCGTGGAGCAAAAATCCACGCTCTTACATTGTCTCGTCATGCCGAAAAGGAAATTAAACCTAAAGAGGGGGGAGAAATTAAGCGAGGAGGAAGATCCGTTCGGGAGATAAAATATCAAGGGACAAAATCAAAATCAGAACCCACGCCTGTGCCTTGTGGCCCTATCATATCACTGGCTCTGCTTCTTGGATTTGTGCACCACACCACCAACACCCCCACCCCCCCCCCCCCCCCCCCCCAGTGTCTGCTTCCAATTCCATCCACTCATTGACCCAAACTTCACTTCCCCTCCCCCACCCTTGCAATTGCACATCCCCCTTCCTTCCTTCCTTCCTTCCTTCCGTCTACCTTTCCCACCACACACCATCTTCCTCTCTCTCTCTCTCTCTTCATCTCTGTCTCCATCCATGGACAACTCCATTCCCAACAACTGTTGCACCACAGCAATCATTCTAGTGGCTCTACTTCTCTCCCTCATGACTCCAGGTATAAAATTAAAGCCGTCATTCTTGCAGTTTCTTTTGTTAGGAGGAAGCTTTCCATTGTTGTTCAATTCAATCTTCCCCCCCACCCCCCGAAGAATTAACATGTTTTTGGGACATGCCAGGATCCCGCGCGGTCGATAATCTCGAGTTCCGGCCCGCGGCGGCGGAGTCGGAGCCCCGGGTCCTCGGGGAGCTCCCCCGGGAGGACGGGGCCGGGAGGCGGCGGCGGCATCTGGGGCCTTTCCAGCTCTGCCTCGCGTGCAAGTGCTGCGCGGCCGTCGCGCCGACGCCCGTGTGCGTCACGATGCCGTGCTGCTTCAGCATCGACTGCCAGCTCCCGAACAAGCCCTTCGGGGTGTGCGCCTTCGTCCCCAAGTCCTGCAACTGCACATCCTGTGCCGTTTAGCAGCATCAATCGCCACATTGGTTATACATACGCTCTTCCCGTGCTTGCTTCAGAATCAGAACTAGAAAAAGGATGTCAAATGCTTTGTTGGAAATCTTTGCCTGGCCTTTGCTCTTTTGTTGCGGGTATACTGAAACTGGGGGACACTTTGTGATTACGTCTGTGTAATTTCTATATCATTTATTTTTTTTTCAATTGATATAGGCTGTACACAGTGTGCATAGAAATCATAGGCTTATATAGCTACATTATTGTAATGTAAGTGTTGACATTTCATGGGACCTAGACCTATGTATTTACCTTCTATTTCAAAAAATAATTTTCGGCGAAGTACTGTTATCGCAATACAAGAAGGGGAGTACACTACCCTCTATTTGCTTCCTTCCATTGATGTCGTCTTGCTCATTCGATCAATATTTGGTTCGGAGGAAACACTACGAGATGGAGTCGAAATCATCGCGACGGGAAAAACCTATCTCCTGGGCCGAAATTGAGCCCGGTATTCCGAGACTGTCCATCTCATGTACCTGTGACGCTGCAGGCCCGGCGGCAGGAGGCTAAAACCCGACCCGGTCCTAACATGTTTGCGTGGTCCGAATCTATCATGTTTCCATGGTGGATGTGGGACATCACAGGTCCGATCCAACCCGGAATACCAACCTCGAACCTACGTGAGAGTCGCCCCGGTCTCAACTGGAGCCTTGACCCGGATCCGACTGACCGAAGTGCATGCAACTACAATAACGTACGAAGGCTTCAATTTGTTCCAGGTCTTCGTGGTCTACTTCTTTCCCATTTCTTGCGTCAGCCAAGCTAATCCCTTGCCTAAGCAATGACGTCATGCCGCTGGGGAATATTATTTTTTTTATGTCTATATCTATATTCTGTGTTCTAGATTAAGCTATATAAGATAGGATGGTTAATATTTAGGGCACAAGCCACAAAAAACCCTAAATTATGCTCATTGTGATATATTTACTATAAATTTTTTTTCTGTGACACAAAAAATCCTAAACTTGTGCCTGTGTGACACATTTATCCTCCGTCATAGAAAACCGTTAAAAATCTGCTTACATGAATGCTAGAAAGCAAACATTGTTGACATGATGCCAACGTGACCTATGTGAAATAAAAGCGACGGCATTTTCGCTGAAAAATCATATAACGAAACTTTAATAGAGAGTAGAAGTGTCACATAGGTACAATGTGGGGTTTTAATTAAAACTTTAGAGTAAATGTGTCATAGTGGATATAGTTTCGGGTATTTAATATCACAAAAAAAATGTAGGGTAAATGTGTTATAATTTGCATAGTTTGAAATTTTTTGTGGCTTTTTTCCTAATATTAATTAAAAAAATTCATATAATAGGTTATGATGTCTCCATTTCTTCAGTTTGATCCAATTCCTTATCTTCTTATCTAAATTTGATGTAAATGTACTACTGATGAATTTAAAACATATGCCAATAATATTTAGATTTAAAAATCAAATTTGGACCAAAACGACGTCATTTTGATCTTGTTCTTCATGTTTTAGCCATGTTAGCGTCACAAAGGATAGAAAAAAATATATAAAAAAAGGCCACGTCAACATCTTTCATTAGCCAAGTTGGACGGAATTAACAGATGGACTTAATTGCACCGATTTAACAAATTTGATGACTTGATTGCACTTTTTAAAAGTGTTGGGACTCAATTTCACTTTTGTGACAAGTTTTAATATTTTTAGTATACTTATCCCCAAATTATATTAGGGGTAAGCGGTTCCAAATTTCACATGGAATTGGAACCTACCCGTTCAAATAAGTTTCTCATTTTTTAGAACTTGAAACCTATCCTACATAACTTGAAACCTGGGACCTACCCTGTCACGGGTTCCAAGGTCAATCCAAGTTCAACCTGTATTATTAATTGAACTATTACAGTGAATCATCGCCTTTAATGACCACCTCTTGTTACTAAAATCTACTGATCACAACTTATATTTAGACACACGAAGGATATGGAATATTAACAAAGTAAAAGTCTCAGTCATAAAATAAAAGTCTAGACTAATAGTTCCAAATTATACACTCATCATCGGACGGCATAAAATCTCGTAGGATCGCGCAAAGACATAGATCAAGAAAAACACAAAAACTTATTTCAAGTTCCAGGTTCCACCTTTTTAGAACCTGCAACCTACTACTTATCAAAATAGGTTCCCCAATTTTTTGAACCTGGAGCCTACATATCCTGGAACCCGAAACTGAATAGGTTCCCACCAGTCCGGTTCTTCGATTTCAGGTTCTACCCTGAAATCATACTCACCCCTAAATAATATATGGTAACATCTTGTGACTTTTCATTCCAATTATTTAAGGATTGCGTGACTCAATTAAGTTTCTATGCCGATAAGCTAACTCTTCTGTTTTTTTAATTAAAAAAAGCCTCTTATTAGAATGAAAATGAAATTTGAAATGTAGGGTATGATCTATCAAGGAATACCAACTCGTACTATTTTTTTATGATCTAGGGGCACCGGGAGCGGAGATCCGGCTATCTAGAGACCTATGAAATGCCCTCAAAGCTTCATGAACCGATTAAGTATAGGTTTTTGGTCTATGCAGGTGGCCTTAATCTGGAACTGCTTGCACACGGTGGATAGGATTTGCACGAGCAATCTCTAGTCTCTGAGCTAGAAATTCTCAAATTTAACGTGAGACATAAAGATTAACTTCTTTTTTCCATTCTTTTCAATAGGAAAAGGGATTTTTTTTTTGAAAAATCCAGTTCATGAGGTGGAAATTTCCCGACGACCAAACCAACTCGAAGGGTAAGTTTGGAGAATCTTCCGAAAGACATAAAGAGATCAGCTTCGTTCTCGATGCCAAAGAATGTAAATTAGAATTTGAAAGACATTGTTCTTTCCCCCATTCTTTTAACATAGGAGAGGGAATTTTTTTCCCTTTTTTATATAAGCAACCGCCATTACTGTCGTCAATCAAAGGACGTATCCATGTCCTTCAAATTGGCTGGTATCGCTGGCATGACACGTAAAGATCTTCTTATGACATCGGACGCATCGTCCTCCACGAATTTGCCCACGAAATAAAGAAACCAAAAGACAAGAATGTCATCAAACATTAATGTATTCTGACCACTCACGAGCATCGACTTCAGTTGTTTTCTTCGCACATAGTTTATGCATAAACACCCTCCTTAGTCATTGCCAGAATCTCCCGATTCGATTTTCTAATAACATGACATTGGGATCAGCACCGTCACCCCAAGATTTTCTTCCATATATAACTAGAAAATTCAAATTAGGAAATTAGAACATCATACGGTAGTTGGAGAAGAAGCCAAAGGTCTTTCAAGTTGGACGTGTGCATGTTCACATCACCTACTCCTTTTTTTTCTTTCTTGGTCTCGCTTACTTAATAATTAATCCCTCATTGGGTGTCCAGTACGTTGAAAATGTTGGCTGCTCGTACCATATTTTACTAAGTTTATTCCTAATCAATTCGGATCTTGTTTACGTAGGAACAAGTTATTTGGCGAGTGCACCATTCCTGGTTCGCATTGAACTGCACTGATTGACCAACTTGTTGTTTGTTCAGTTTCGTGGACTAAAGTATTTTTTAAATGTTGAATGGCAAACGATCAAATTTGACCATTCGTAGCTGTGATCATGTGGGAGATTTCATGCGAGGTTTCTGAATCGCGACATTGAGCTGGAGAACAAGAGAACAATATGACCTATTGCAATCAATCTTTGCCTATGAGGGTTTTTAGCCTGCGTGATTACCAAGTTGCACATTAGCACGAGGGATAGAAACAAAATTTTATTATCATGATTCATGGGGAAAGATCATAAGGACTTTGAATGATGAACACCTAATCTTGAACAAGTTCCTTTGGAGAGTTCCACAAGAACATCAAGATTTTATGGGAAATTTTTTCATCCTCACTTCCAAGTTTTTTTCGGGAAAAATACTAAAAAAGTCATAAACCTATTATATCGATTCCAATTTAGTCCTAATTTTTTTAAAATTGGACCAATTTAATCCTAAAACTTTTTAGGTCGGATATCGCTAATGTGGACGCTAGTTGTCCTCTGTGGTACGGCTAGCGTTAACATGGACAAGAATATTTTTTAAAAATTTTAAATATTTTTTTCTGAATTTTTTATTGATTTTCTTTTTTCTTTTTTTTCTTCTTTCCTTTCTCTTTTTTCTTCTTTCCTAATTTCCCTCCGCCAATTGCTAGCCACCATGATGGTCAGCAAAGGTTGCTGGACATTGGCAAGGGTCAGGGATGGGCGAAGCCACCCATTGTTAGAGGCCAGCAAGCAAAGGCCGGTCTCGCCTGTAGTCAATGAGGGCCTCTTGGCCCTCGTCCTTGCCGGCAACCGGCGACCTCTGCTGGCCATCACAGAGGCTGGTGACTAGCAGAGGGAAATAAGGAAAATAGAAAAAAGAAAAAATGAAAAGAGAAGAAAAAATGAAATAAAAAATCAATAAAATTTTTTAAAAATATTTAAAAAATTTTAAAAAAAATGTCCATGTCAACGCTAGCCGTGTTATGTAAGAAGTTGATGTCCACGTCAGCAATTTCGACATACATTGCCTAAATGGACTCAACTAGTACCAATATGAAAAGGTTTAAAACTAAATTGGTCTAGTTGAAAAAGTTTATAACCGAATTTGTATCAATGCAATATGTTTAGGACTTTTTTAGTACTTTTATAGTTTTTTCCCCGTCAAATGGTATATGGGTCAGCTTGTGCATGACATTTACATAACAATGGTTCGGTATGAACTTTTCGCAATAATTTCAATTATAAAAAAGGGTGTTGCGGCCAATAAGATGTTTGGCATACACTCCACAATCGCAATATTCCCATAGCTGCAACTATTTTGAATAAAGAGTTTTGCTAGTATAATAATTTTTGGGTCACTATGAGAGTAACATCATATTGTGAGCCACAAATTCTTGAAGAAGTGGATCTCACAATAATTTATAATTATTTATTATTAATTTTTTGTAATCCGGAACATAATGTTAATCTCACATAGTTTATTAAACTAATCCACCTAATTCCATGATATTGCCACATACAAGTAACATTACTTTGTAGTTAAGCACGACTGTAGTCCAGCCACAGCTCTAAACAAATACAAAGTCCTGTTCTTTTGGTTTGGTCAAATGCAATGAACCGAAGTGAAATTAGGGATTTCGTGATATATTGGGACGTAGTAGGGACTCAACAATCCCTTGGATTACAACATAAGATTACGTTACCATATCATCAAGCATCCAATTTTTTTGGGCAAGTAGGTTGACCAGTGTGAAGTGGAATGATACATTGTATCACATAGCATAACTCCTAAAAATATTTTAAAAAAAGTAAACCTTCAGAATTAAGAAGTGCGAATTATAGGACTAGAGATCACATTTGGGTAAAAAATAACATCAAGATTTTATTCGAAATTTTTTCATTCTCAATTACTAGTTTTTTTGGGAAAAGTACCAAAAAACAACTAAACCTATTGCATTGGTATCGATTTATTGCTAAACATTTTAATTGGACCAATTTAGTCTTAAACCTTTTCACATTAGTACCGGTTGAGTTCATCCGGCTAGTTTAGACAAAAAATGCTAACAAGAACGCCGGTTGTCCTACGTGACACCGCTGAAACTGATGTGGACATCTTTTTATTTAAATTTTTTTGAATTTTTATTTTATTTTTTCTTCTCTTTTCCTTCATGTCTTTTTTTTCCTTTCCTTTCTCTTTTTCTTTTTTCCTTATTTCCCTTCACTAGTTGCCAGCCTTCATGATGGCCGACTTGATAGACTCCAATGAGGGCAAGGGCTGGCCGAGGCTGCCCCTTGCTATAGGCCGAAGCAAGGGCCGACCTCGCCTGTAGCCAACGAGGATGTCTTGGCCCTCACCGCCAGCCAGCTACCTCCACTGGCCATCATGGAGGTTGGCAACTGATGGAGGGAAATACGGAAAAAAGAAAAAAGAGAAAGGAAAGAAAAAAAGAAAAGGAGGAAATAAAAGAAAAAATGTCAATGTCAGCGCTAGTCACATTTCGTAAGATGGTCGGCGCCTATGTCAGCAATCTTTGGCCTAAATTGGTTGGATGCTCAACTGGTATCAATGTAAAAAAGATATATGACTAGATTGGTCTAATTTAAAGGTTTAGGTCTAAATCGGTACCAATGCAATAGGCTTAAGACTTTTTTGATACTTTTCCCGAGTTTTTCCCCCATCAAATGGTATTTTGGTTAGCTTTTGCATGACATTTACAAATCGATGGTCCGGTATGAACTTTTTGCAATAGGTTGAGTTATAAAAAAGGGTGTTCCGGCCAATAAGATGTTTGGCATATGCTCCACAATCGCAATATTCCCATAGCTGCAACCGATTTTAATAAAGGGTTTTGTTAGCATAACAGTCTTTGGGCCAATGTGACAGTAACATCATGTTGTGAGTCACAAATTCTTGAAGGAGTGGACCCTATAATAATTATTAATTTTTTGTTAAATATTTTTTGTGATCCAGAATATATTATTAATATCACAGCAGTTTATTAAAATGCTCATTACTTTGTAGTCAAGCACGACTGTAGTTCAATCACGGCTCTAAATAGATACAAAGTCCAGTTCTTTTGATTTGGTCAAATGCAATCAACCGACATGAAATTAGGGATTTCATGATGTATTGGGACATAATCCTACTTATTTGTCAACTAAACAATCCCTTAGATTACAACATAAGATTATGTTACCATATTATCAAGCATCCAGTTTTTTTTGGGCATATAGGTTGACCAGTGTGAAGTGGAATGATACATTGTATCACGTAGCGTAACTCTTGAAAATATAAAAAAAAGAAAGTAAACCTTAAGAATTCAGAAGTGCGAATTATAAGATTAGAGAGCACACCGGGGTAAAAGGAAAATTATCGAAAGCCAAGAAATACGCCCTAGATGAATATGAAGTATCCCATTCTCGATGTCCATATAGTTCATCTGTCCCGAAGAGTCGTGTTCGACGAACAAAGATGAACTCCTCTCTCGACGGTTTAAACGTTCGAAATGTTAAGGAAGTAATAACCCGTTTTGGAGTCACTGAGAAAGTCGTCCTAGGGAATGTGCACCAAAGAGAGCGATGCGAACGAGGATTAGTTTCTAGAAACTTTGGGATTCTCCCCACTAAACCTTTCGATAGGTTGTTGATGTGACCAAAGCAAACCCTAATGAGAATTAATTTGATTAATTAATCAATCCCCCAAGAAAAATTAAAAGAATATATGCATAAAAAATGTTAGGTGGCCCCTTTCTTTTTGTTGGACTAACGAGGATCCAACGAGGTCTTCGTCCACATCCCTAGTCGCATTTCCCCGTAGAAAATGCCAGCTTCTTCTTGATCCAATCCATTCATCCACGTAGAAAAGAAAAAGAGAAACTTGCTTTTCTTTTTCTTTTCTTTTCTTTTTAGGAAAAAGGAAGAAATAATTTATTTTCTGAAATTGTGGATATGAATATAAATTTTTTTTTTAACCACCCACCTGGGTGGTGCTGCTGGAAAAAACACTCTTCCTCTCGCAAAAGGTTGAGTGTTCGAATCCCGGGCGCCGCAGGGTGACTTAACCGGTGCACGTGTGTGGTGGCTAGCACGTGTCGCCTCCAGGGTTTATCTCCCGGCTGTCGGCCGTGCGGGGGTTCCCTGGATTACCAAAATATATATATATTATTTTCACGTGCGGGGAGGGAAGGGAACTACTTTCATTTGATATTGTCAGCGTGGCTTTATGAAGACCAAAAAAGAAATTGATGTAATTTCTTTTATGATGTTGGAGATGAGTCATGCCCATGTTGGAACTTGAAGCCAAGACAAAATGATGACTTCACATAATTCCGGGAACAAATTCTCTACTTAAATCATCTCGAATTTTTATACACTTATAGCATAAAGTCGCCCACGTCTTGGGCTTGCAAAGATGAGAGACTCTCCTATTTATAAATGGTCCTCATGTTTTTTTCTTTGATTAAAACTCCATTTTCATTTATTAATTCTTATCTCTGACAGCTTTAATGGAATTTTCAATTTTCACGGATAATTCGGTACGCGAAAACTTCATCCTTTCGCGAGCATTACCGAGTTTAGCTTGTGGCATCATTTTCCCGGTTATAGAATCGAATAAATATATTTACTCGTTTTTCACCATAACTTGTGATCCCTTCACCCCAAAAGGAGATTAGAATTTTCCTTTGGTTTGAGAGCTAATGGAGTAGATTATTGGGATAATGACACAAATAGTCTCTGAACTTTGGCTCAATATATAATTTGATCCCTGAACTTTTAATTTGTCCAATGTAGTCCCTGAACTTTAACCAATTGTTTAATATGGTCCATGAACTTTCAATTTGTTCAACTTAGTCCCTGAACTATATGAAAATATACAATATAGTCCCTGAACTTGAATTAATGGAAGGACTATATTGAACATTTTTATAAAATTCAAGAACTATATTGAACGTGTATCAAAAGTTCAGGTACCATATTGAACAAATTGAAAGTTCAGAGACCGTATTCAACATTGGATTAAAGTTCAGGGATTACATTGAATAAATTAAAAGTTCATAGATCAATTTGCATATTGAGTCAAAATTTAGAGACTGTTTGCATCATTTTTTCTATATTATTAATGCTTGACTCAAGCCCAAAAAAGTAAAAAGTTCTCTCATCTCTACATGAATCACGAGGTTCTTAGGGCATTATCCAGTGCCAGTTCTTGAAGTACGTAAAGAAAGAGAAAATGCGGACAGTGAAATCACAGAGGCATACGGCGAACCCTATTGGTGCAGCTCGGGGACAACCATGAAGATGGGTCTTTAAAAAACAATCAAGAGGGTCATTGATGGCGCAATAAAGCGAAGGTCCTACGTAATTGAGTAGTGTTAGCCACTAAGCGATACAACCATCCGAAACCAAGGGCCTCCCTCCTTCTCTCTCTCTTTCTCTCTCTCTCTGCAAGCACTTCCTATTGACGCCAAAGTTCCGAATATAAAACGTAACCTCTGCACAAGGAACTTGAATCTCACGTTCAAGGGCCACACCCCACCTTCCTTATTTTCTCTCCGCAAGGATCTGTGGCCATTGGAGAAGCCGTCATGTGCAGGATTCACCCCGATGAGGACCGGTGCGAATACCGGCCCCGCCGGGAGAGGAATGGGGACTCCGGCGGCGACGCTGTCAGCCCGTCGAAGCTCACCGTGTGGAAGAAGTCGAGCATGAGCTTCCAAGGGACCGACGGGTTCACGGTATTCGATCAGCGCGGGAGGCTCGTCTTCCGTGTCGATAACTACTCGAGGAAAGGTCAGTGCGCGTATGGAGGAGGGGGGCTGGTGCTGATGGATGGAGTTGGAAATGCCCTTCTAACTTTGAGACCTCAGGTGATTAATTCTCCTATGTTTCTGTCATGCCTCGTGAAGAATCTAGTTTTGATGCTAAAGTATAATGCTTCAACACAACTATAAACTTTAGGAGAAATTAAATTCCACCTTCGTTTTGATAGTAGATTGCATAGAGGGATGGAAATTTGGAGGTAGACTCGTGCCATTTGTAGTTTTTCTTGTTCATCGCCAAGAGCGATCGGTCGGATTATACTACCGATCTTTCCAAGGAGTCTGGACTTTCAAAAAAGAGATGTCTACTTAACTGCTGAATTATAATATATATTCTCCAATTAATGCATGATGTTATTGTCCCTTCCGATTCAAACTTTGCTAGGGTGTCGGAGGGAGTAATCGAGATTGTTTTGAGATTTGAATCGGCTCTAGCTACAAAGATCTGCAAAAAACCACAATTTTTTCTGAGAAATTTTGTCCAATTTCTTCTGTGAAACTTAATGTTTGTGTTGTGTTGTCAACAGGTTCTGAGCATGCAATGCCAGTGGCACGCCTATAAGGGAGAGAACGACAATGGAAAGAGAACTCCCAATTTGAGAGTATTTTCCATGAGGAGGACTTCACTGCTCTTTCACAAGAACAGCAACATTGAAGCCGAGGTGTTCTTGGGAGGGTGTGCGAAGCACGGTCAGGCGCCGGATTTCGCAATCGAAGGCTCGTTCACGAGGCGAAACTGCATCATCAGGAGCTCCACGGGGGAGATCACGGCAAAGATATCGAGGAAGAGAGCAAACACGGTGGTCCTGCTCGGGGACGACGTGTTCAGCTTGGTGGTGCAACCCGGGTTCGACCCGGAGCTCGCCATGGCATTTGTCGTGATCTTGGATCGGATCTGTAGGAAACCCTACACGCCAGTCTTGTGTTCTTAGATGACGACAGGTGAATGAATACTCACAGAAGGAAGAAAGGAGACGCACATAGTAGTCAGCCACATTCATAGATTTCTTATTGTTCAGTCTTATTTTGTTCGCAGAAGCCTTGTATTGTATATTCCTGACAAGGTTTGAAACTGGAAATGCCATGGCTTTAACTTAAGGACGAACCTAAGTCACTTTCCATATATGAAATCAGCATTTCTATTTCAACTATCGCATCCCTTTCCATTCTACCATTTCCAATTCCCAGATGTTTTTAACTTTCAAGTTACAAGTGTCGTGGGCCATCGCAATGTTCATCAATTCATTCCAGTTCAATCACATGTCGGATATTCATCGTTCCCCCATATTCGAGGTTGACCAAGCAACATACATTTATAGTGCAGATTCGATTTATTTGGTTGATCCACATAACAACTAGGATGGCAGTCTTCACTCCTGGTAGTTTCTAAAACCTGAGATATAAGCTCGTTGATGTCAAGCTGCATAAGAATCAATCCATCACATATATCGACAATGGTCGTTCTCGAACACTCAACACCCCTACAGCATGATTTCGACAGAAACGAACTAACTTGTCATAAAATTTTATAACCTGCCTTGACCTTCGTTACCGAACAGTATACCTCATCATCCTCAAGCAAATTACTCTCTGTCATGCACTTTCTTGCCCTTATCATGCCCTTACACAACCACTAAACTACTGCCCTTTTCCTCTGTTGCTTAAACTCATATGTCACTTGACTCGGTTCTGTTCAGTCTCCACCACCAGCATTTGAATTAAATTGCTTCAGATGACCAAGGTCAAGTTGACAAACATCCCTATTTCTTTTGGCTCTCTTTCCCTTTCATCCTTTATGAGGAACTCTCCATTTCTTTCATGCATTTGCAGTACAGCTCTGTCAACATTGGGCGGCAAAGGGCAACCGTACACAGTCAACAAAATCCAAAATCGCATTGTCCAATTTAGGTGCTGGGTAACAATAATGAATGACCCAAATAACACACGAATGAAAAATTGTGATTACCCAGCGTCTCTGACGAATCACCCACCTAATTTCTTTGCCCTTACAACTCTTCCACGATGGTGGACTCAACTGCAAGACACCAATCAAACTCAGAGAGAGAGAGAGGGGTATGGCAAGCCAAATTCATCAAGTAAATGTGATCATCACACGATCAGTATCCCGATTGAGCCGTATACAATGCCGCATCCCTGTAAGACATGAGCTTTATCCTAGAATAATCTGCATCTGTATCTACTTTGCAATAAAAGAGAAGGCAAATTGCTGGGGTAACAAACCATGGAGGTGCCCTAGATGTTCTAACATCAATCCCCTGTAACATAAGTCTTATATTCATAGTACCTCTTCCCACTTGCTGACTCCTTTTCATTGCGTTTCTGCAGGAAAGGAAAAGTCATTGGTGGTGGAGTTAGTGTGCTTGCATATTCCAGAGAAAGATGATGCTAATGGGAAAAACCCCCCATCCATAAAAGATCACCACGGTAGTCACTGTATATTTATGTAATGTCAGCTAAGGAAGCAGGATTTTCATGATCAGGACAGGCACCCGAACGTTGATGAGTAATTGTCATGTGTACCCATCTCATTCTAGGAAAAGCTCAGCATTGGTGTCTAAGCTTCAGCTCAACTCCAAATCCGACAAAAAGAAGGAATCTTGAGGGAGTTGCATCTGCTTTTCGTGCTTAATCGTTCACCAAGCATCTGGGGAAGTGCGTCAGACCATCATGCCGCAAGCCACTGTTACCAATAGCCCAAAAGTCAATCATCCCATGACTAGATGTCAGAAGCTTTCATCTTGCGAGGCCTTTTAGATTGAGATGGGGATTGTGCAGCTTCTGACGATCTTCCAGGTGCCTGAAGATGCCAAATTAATTACAAAAGGGAAAAGAATCATGACATTAGGTACTGGACCTTGTACAAGAACGAGTACATCTTTAACTTAATAGGAGAACCTGGTTACCTTGCGTTTCTGGTCCCTTTTGCCAAATCTATCACCTGCAATTCGTTCATGTATCTGAATTCAATCATTTCAAGCTACAAGTCTAGGGTTCACTTGCAGAGGTTGATCCCAGGAGACTATTAATAGGAAACAACAAAAGGTTCCACAGAGTGAAAAATTGGAAATTGACAGTAACCACCAAAAGATACCTCCAAAACTAAGAGGGTCAGGCATAAATGGCCGATCCTGGTCCCTGCGGGGCGTGCGCTGTTATCACGAGAGACATTTGACTTTTAATCATAAAAGAAAACTACAGAGCAGTATTTTTATGGGATACAGAATATGGTTCAGAACGATAGTAGCAAATGCAAAGCAATTATTGCAGTGGCTCAACTACATCTCATCTCAGTCCGCTAGAGTATCGAAATACTGACCTTTGGGGTGCCTGGTGTTTCTGAGTAAGGACTGTCACGAAAAGACATACCTTCTGCTTCCTTATATTGAAGCTGAAATTTGAGAGTGGGCATGCGCATTAATGAAAATTTCAAATTTGTAATTTTCCAACTCAACAAATCTCCTGACCAAAAAAAAAAACTCAACAAATCTAATTATTCTTTATGTGGGTTCCTCTCTTGTGTTATTTCCTTAATGAACATTAGGGAAAATGAGCTATTAAAATACTTCATTGCTGCACAGGCATACTTCTTTATTGAATCAAAACTCAGATAATCTATGGTTGGTGAGCAACCAGATACTATTAGCAGCCATATCAAGCAAATTCAAAATGCAATTACTGCCAAAAACTAAATAACAGCTACACCAGGCCATCATGGTTACTTGTATTAATTCAAATGTCGTGACAGCAGATGATACATGAGCTTGATGACACAATGAGCAAATGTCGTTTTTACTGAGATATAAAC
This sequence comes from Syzygium malaccense, assembly GCA_031216405.1. NCBI lineage: Eukaryota > Viridiplantae > Streptophyta > Magnoliopsida > Myrtales > Myrtaceae > Syzygium > Syzygium malaccense. The sequence continues at coordinate 12,792,965 of CM062263.1, forward strand.
AAAAATGGAAGACCTTCTGATTGAAAGAAAATCTAAAAGCTTAGACATACGTAATCTGCTCATGAAAAATTCAGAAATCAAACAATTAAGACAAAGAGACGAATATAATTATGGTTACACAAGAAATTACCTGCTTCTGAAGATTTAGAAGAGTCAATATCTCTTTCCTTAATTCAAGATGCTCCGCACAAACAGCTTTGGTTGGAACTTTTGGTTTCAAATTCACCTGAAAATAGAGGGAATTGAAATAATTATGTACACTTGTTGAAAAAAAGCTTAAAAATTTATTACCAAGTCGCAGGAGAATTAAAACCTAGCAAAGGCTTGTAACTGCAACAGAAAAAATGAACTATAAATCCATTCACATAACATAGAGCAGGAAGTAACTCTTTTTAAATCCTAATAAAAAATTATGTGATAATGACCACATGAAATTCCCCTGCCAAGAAAGGTTCCTGAAACCATTCCATGAAAGAGGAAATAAACATACCCCAAGTTCTTGCAACGTTTGCTCAACCCGCTTGATTGTCCGATGTCCCGCAGATGCACTCGCAGCTTGCACCATTTGATCAAGAGCGTACGTTCTCAAGTACACACGGAGCTGAAATTTTCTCAGAGAGTTGTGCGAAGGCGTTAAAAGTTTAATACCAGAAATAGTGTCAACAGTAAACTACTCAGTGGGGCAGACTTACCAAAATAATAGGAAAGAATCAAAAGGAACTTTTAAGGGGAGAAGAAGGTCATCTTAGATGCAAACAGTACCTACCATGCGAAGAGAAGCAAGAGTAGATGCATTGTCTGCCATCAATGTTGACGATGCAGTGATAGCAGAGGGAAGTGTAGCATTTGAAGGAGTTACAGCATTACCACTGACCACAGCTCTCTGACTATTTTCAGGACCTATATTTGCTGCTACAGGCAACTCAGACTCTTCAGGGCCCTGGAAATGAAGAAAAAAGACTTAAGAACTGCAATCTCCAGAAACGTCGCACAATCACACTATCAGAATTGGAGTAAGAATAGATAATCCTCTGGATGCCAGAGCTGTGTTATTCATTAAGTTCATTCTTTCTGAAGAGTAATAATGCCCCCTTCCTGAAAACGGAAAGCAAAACTAGAAAGATATGCAATAGGGCAACCAGACCAACCTTAGCAGCCATGCGTGACTCTGTTATCCTTTTTGCTTCAGCCAGTACCTAAGAAAACAACAACTTAATGAGAAACAAAAGAAAAGGTCGATTTTTGCTCACCAATGAATCTACCAGTCAAGAAATGCTCGATTCTTCTGCCGAAAGGCATAGTAAAATAATGACCTCGGTATCTTTTCTCTCTTGATGTTTTGTTTGAGAGAGGACCATTGACAAGGCACATTTGCGCTCTACTTCCTGTGACATATTGTAAGGTTCCTGTGTCGTGAAGAAACAGATGAGCATGGCAATCATTTAACTTGGGTACAAAGTGAACTCAGGGAAATGCCCTAATTGACCATCTCAAATATAATATAGATGCCTAATTCTTCATCACCAACCTTTACAAGAGGGTTATTGGCGATATCTCCTGGAGGAGCTCTGGCGCTCAGAAGAGCACGAGATACTAAACATATGCAGCCGAATAGCCATCAAGATAAAAAACAAGAAAGTTAATGTGAACAAACCTTCACTCAACCTCAAAAACAGACACTTACCACTATAATAGCGATCCTTCAGTTCCTCCACTGCACGAGATGAGGGAAACCTGTCAGCTATCACAATAAAGCGGAGATCAAACCTTTCACACAAGTCAAACAATCGATCTGTCTCTTCTTTGGTCCATGTCTGAAAAAAGGTAGAACAACTTGGTCAGGAAAGGAGAATTTGAAAAGCTAGCCAACAGATAAAGTCAGGTGCAACAAGCATCAAGTGTATTCTCTTCCAATGGAAAAAACCAGACAAAAACTGTATCTATTCCGAGGTTACGAAGACAAAACTTGAGAGGGTACCTACAGGATCAGTCAAGTACTTCTCATACTCCTCATCGGTATACTTAATAATGTTGACAGACTGCATTACATCAAAAACAGTTTGATAAACTTTCACATTTACATTGGCACATAAACACAAAAACCTTCTCTCACCAGACAACATACAGAAAATTTATAACCAACAAGAGCTTTACCTTGTTGTATTTGGCAAAAGCATAATCACCAGTTGGTGGAACACCATTCACGACTCTGACCTGCACATTTTTAAGAAACAAGGGGGCTTTTACCGCTGGCAACAGCCCGATAAAAAGTTCTCAACTGTGAAGGGCAGGAAAATTTACCCAATGGAAGAGCTGCAAATCATCCTTTCTAGCAGAATTTGTGAAAGGTAGCCACTGCCAAGTAATCTGAGCAAAGGGCAGAATTCTCTGAAGTGATTTTAATACAAGAGATTACACGTAAAAGAAGCCTGGAACTCAAAATAATGAATAGAATGATTGGTCATTCTATTCTACAAAAGCAATGGACAATATGTGGACTAACTGAGAGTGTCATCTATAATCCAGAAAGCTCTGTCATTTGGGAGAAACAGCCCATGCGGATACTACAAAATCTCTACAACAACTAACACATCATTCGTTATATCCTACCGAGAGTGTTAAAGTCGTGTTTCATGACACAAACCAAGATAGGCACATCAAACTCTGCCCTTTAACCAATACTTAAGTACAAACACGCCACCCCTAGATACCTATAACTACTCTAGGCCTGATCATGAGCTTAAACCCCAAAACCAACCTCACTACACTACCTTAAACCAAAATTCAACGAACCTTCTCGTCCGGAGGAGGACATCGTCTCAATTGAGAAGCATCAACAGACGGCATGAGAGGCGCCAAACCGCCGGTAAGCGCATAAACCTACAAAATTTTAGCAGCTTCAAAGCTCTCTGTAGCTGCTGGAATTCACAAATATATAAGCCACAGTAACAGAGACAACAGAGAAAACAGAGAAACAGGGCGGACTGAAACGACCAATCACCTCCCGCGAAATGCCATCGGGCTTCCTCTGAGGCTCCTTGGGAGGCCTAGACTTCTTCTCTTGGGGGATGGGAAGCGGGTTCTTGGGCAGCCCCAGAATGTCCTTAGCGTCCATTACGAAACCCTAACCGGAGCCCTTGAGAACCGTCACAGGTGGAACCAGAAAAATGACATTCTCTCGCTCACAAAGGATGGGAAGAACCAGAAAAACGCAGCCTTCACACAAGAAACTTGAACCTCGCGTTCAAGAGCCAAGCCCCACGAGGATTTGTGGTCATCGGAGAAGCCATCGTGCGTAGGGATTCACCACGACGAGAACCGGCGCGAATGCCGGCCGCCGCCGGGAGGAGAATGGGGACTCCGGCGGCGACGTCGTCAGCCCGGCGAAGCTCGCCGTGCGGCAGAAATCGAGCACGAGCTTCCACGGGACCGATGGGTACACGGTCTTCGATCAGCGCGGGAGGCTGGGTCTTCCGGGTCGATAACTGTTCGATAAAATGTCAATGCGCGCACGGAGGAGGGCTTCTGCTGATGGAAGGACATGAAAATGGCCTTCTAACTTTGAGACCTGGGGTGATGGATTTCTCTTATATGTTTCGCCTAGCCTCCTGAAGCAGCTAGTTTTGATGCTAAAAATATATTGCCCCTATGCACAGCTCTAACTTTAGGAGAAATTTAAATTCCACCTTCATTTTGATATTAGATTGCGCAGAGCGACGAAGGTGGAATTTGACTTTGCTAGGCTGTCAGAGGGAGTAATAAAAGATTTTTTTGAGATTTGAATTGGCTCTCGCTACAAAAATTTGCAAGAAACCACAATTTTCTCTAAGAAGTTTTCTCCATTATCTTCCGTGAAACTTAGGTTGCGTTTGTTCGTCCGGATTTCTAAATAGGATAGGACTAGATAGGATAGGATAAGAAATCCTGGGATTTCTTCATATCATGTCCACTGTTTAGTGGATTATGGATTTAAAGTCGGATAGGATAATTTTTATTTTATTTTTTGCTATTCATGGGTCCCGAGGAGTCAGTAAAGGAAAAAAAGCCGAGAAATTTTTTTGGTGAAAGCGCACAAGGTATGGGGATGAAGATGACGGCAAGTGGAGTATAGGGTTTCTGGAAAAATAGGCATTAGAAATCCTATCTGGGTCTATCCCACCCCCCGAATTTTTTTATCCGGGTTATATCCAGTCTATATCCGGCCTTATCCTATCCTGAAGCACTACCAAACGCAGGATAGTATAAAACATATCCTATCTTGGCTTTTATCCGATCGACTAAACGCAACCTTAGTGTTATGTTTTCAACAGGTTCTGAGCATGCAATGCCAGTGGCACGCCTGCAAGGGAGAGAACAACCATGCAAAGAGGACTCCTAATTTGAGAGTATTTTCCATGAGTTCTTCACTGCTCTTTCACAAGAGCAGCAACATTGAAGCCGAGGTGTTATTGGGAGGATGTGCGAAGCATGGCTGGTCAGGCGCCGGTTTCGCAATCTAAGGCTCGTTCACAAGGCAAAACTGCATCATTAGGAGTTCCACGGGATACATCGTGGCGAAGATATCGAGGAAGACAGTGAATCGAGGAAGACAGTGAACACAGCAGTCCTGCTAGGGGACAACGTGTTAAGCTTGGTGGTGCAACCCGTAACTCGCCTTGTTGTGATCTTGGATCGGATCTGTAGGAAACCCTACACACTGGTTTCGTGTTCTTAGAAGACGACGGTGGATGAATATTCCGAGGGCAAAGAGAGAGACGGCGCACATGGTACAGTCAGCCACATTCATAGAATTCTTATTGTTCAATCTTATTTCGTTCGCAAGCCTAGTATTGTATATTCCATACAAGGTTTGAAACTGGAAATGCCGTGGCCTTAACTTAAAAAGGAACCTAACTCACTTCCCATCCATCATATGAAATCAGCATTTCTATTTCGGCGATTGCATCCCTGTCCAACTCTGCTAGTTCCAATTCCCACGTGTTTTCACTTTCAAGTCGCTAAGAAATGTTGGGGGCCATCACAATGTTCGTCAAATCATTCCAGTTTCAATCACATGTTGGACATTCATCGTTCGCCCATCCTCGAGGTTGACCAAGCAACATATCTAATGCAGATTTGACTTATTTGGTTGATCCATAGAGCAACCAGGATGGCAATCTTCACTCCTGGTAGTTTCTAAAACCTGAGATATAAGCTCGAAGATGTCAAGCTGCATAAGAATCAATCCATGACATATATTGACAATGGTAGTTCTCGAACACTCAACACCCAGACAGCATGATTTCGACAGAAATGACCTAACTTGCTACCGAACATGATATTTCATTATCCTCGTGCAATTTTACTCTCTGCCGTGCACTTTCTTGCCCTCATCATGCCTTTTCACAACCACTAAACTACTGCCCTTTACCTCCATTGCTTAAACTCATATTTCACTTGACTCGGGTTCTGTTCCTGGTCTCCTCCACCGGCACGTGAATCAGATTGCTTCAGATGTCTAAGGTCTCACACACAAACAACCATAATTCTTTTGGCTCTCTTTCCCTTTCATGCTTTGTACTTGCAGTACCACCGTAATTAGACAGCAAAGGTCAACCGTATGCAGTCAACAAATCCAAAATCAATTTAGGTGCAGGGTAACAACGATGAATGACCCAAATGACACAAGAATGGGTGACTGTGATTACCCAGTCTCTGACGAATCACCCACCTAGTTTCTTAGCCCCTACAACTCTACCACGATGGTGGACTCAACTGCAAGACACCGATCAAGCTCAGAGAGAGACAGAGAGGGGTATGGCAAGCCAAACTCATCAAGTACATGCGATCATCAAAATGATCAGTATCCCAGTTGAGCCGTATACAATGCCGCATCCCTGTAAGACACGAGCTTTATCCTAGAATAATCTGCATCTGTTCTACTTTGCAATAAAAATAAGGGAAGTTGCTGGGGCAATAAACCATGGAGGTGCCCCAGATTTTCTAACATCAATCCCCTGTAACATAAGTCTTATCTTCATAGTACCTCTTCTCACTTGCTGACTTCTTTTCATTGCGTTTCTGCAGGAAAGTAAAAAAAAGTCATTGGTGGTGGAGTTAGTGTGCTTGCAAATTCCATTTATCTTGTTTTGTGTGAGTCCAAGAAAGAACTCTATATCTTTGTCAACTAAGCACCCCTTGAACTTCTACAATGGAAAACCAACTAATGTCTTTTGCTGCAGGACAGGTAATATCCGCATTCTACAATGCAAATACAGCCCACAGGGAACAATGTCTTAGACAAGACAAGGGAGAAAATAGCAATCAAACAAGATATCATGGATGTTGGTAAGGGTGAACCACCTCAAGGCCATGCCTTGGTTCCTCGACAAATTTTAGATACACAATATTTATAGGAAATCAAATAAGGTCAATTACCTTAATGATACACCTCCCGGGCAGAAAGGATCAAGTATAGTCACACAGTTTCGTGTGCAATGGCCAAGAAGAATTTATTTTCTTATACGTATAGCACTTTGATCGTTGTTGAAATGTAAGAAGATGGTATAATCCATAGATCGCCTAGAAAATACAGAGAGCTAAAATCACATGTCAAGAAGGACCTACCTGGAAAGCTTCATGATTTGCTACAATCCTCCGAATTATTGTTGTAGTTGTAATATCCAGAGGACTCTCCAGGACTTTGAAGATGCCCATACTGATTGGAACAGCATATGGATTCCCTTCATCCTGTCATTATGAATTCATGTGGGTATTTAACAAACAAAAGAATAATAGTACTTCAACAGAATAAGCAATTGTATAACAAAAAGCCATGTGCTATTGTTCACCTTCTGAAAATCGTTGTTTTCTGCTATCGTTCCATGGACAACTAAGGAAATATTAAATGTTGTGATCTGCACAAGAACTCAAGTTAGTAACCTAAAGTGATAAATGGATGTCTTGCTGAGATAATGCAAATAAGATATCAAAGGGACGTCTGAGATTATCTTTCTAGAACATAAGTGCTTTTCACAAAGATAGCCTGAGAATCTGTCAATCCCACCCTCTCTCCGCCCCGCAGATTGTGTCATTAACAACCCCACCCTCCCCCCCCCTCCTCTCTCTCTCTCTCTCTCTCTCTCTCTCTCTCTCTCTCTAAATGAGTGATTTGTAGACAAAATCGCAACATCCACCTCAACTTTAATAATCATTCACCATAGATAACATTTTAATAATTTCATTTCCACACCCTCAAAATTTAGAAAGGAGATTGCTAAAAATTTGGACGAAAGCAACTGATAATACAATATATCAAGCTCATCCTAAAGTATATAGCTTCAGAGAGAATACCAACCATATCTCTGGACACTTCCCATGGGGCTCCAATTATCACCTCATCCACATACCGGCATGCCAAAACACTTAAGCTTCTTTCATGAAGATTCATGATTGGCCGATGTGCTCCTCTTTTAGCACTGCAAAGCCATTGTTGACAAACCACAAATGTGTTAAGTCTGAGAAATTCAAACCAAAAGCAACCTTGGACCCGTCAAAGTATCATTAATATAAACTACAATTGTCATCACATATAATCCATGAGTGAATGCTTTAAAACTAAGTAAGTCAGACTGAAAGCAGATAAATTAACACCATTCAAGCAGAAATATCCACCAACATTAGCAACAGCAACCCAATCACCACAAATAATTACAAGAAGTTGCTGCTAATATTAGACTAGAAGTAAGAGAGAATACCATATAAATCATATTAGAGGCAGATTTGCGCGTATGCATGGTTTGACTTCACAAAGCTCCCAAAACTACTAAGCGCTAGAGATAACACAGGAAAAGCAAGGTCCTCTTTGGTAACTTTTAGAAGCAATTAACATAAATGGGATAAGTTCGACATGAATAAGCAGCACGGCTTTCAGTAATTCAATATCAGAGACGTTATGCCACTGTCATGATCTATATATCTTATCAATCTTGAACCAAAAAATCCGTTTGCAAAACCACTTAACAGTGGTGAGGACATGGTTAGGGAGTGGGGTAGCAACTTTTGGATGGATATAAAAACTCATAAAAGAGCAAAACAAACACATCAGCACTGTACTAATGAGTGCCCCTATAAACTAGCAATCTTTCTAGTTAGTCACCCGTAAAATAGTGGTCCATCGATGCTCTATAATGGGAAGCACATCTAATGATTGCCATTGCCTTTTTTAAAATAAGATCAGGACTGGGCGACATGGCTGAATGAGAATAAACCATATATTCACACAACTTCGAAAAGGTAGACTAAGGGTGCGTTTAGTAATCATTCTGTTCTCGGAAACAATTTTTGCTCAGAAATAATTTTTTTTTATTCCATTCCCGGAAACAATTTCTAAGCATTTGAAGGCGTTTGGTAACTGCCCAAAATTTCTATTCCTGGAATAGAAAAAAGAACAGAGATGCGTTTGGTAATTGCACAAAATTTCTTTTTATTAATAATATTTTTTAATTTTTTAATATTTCTTTTTCTCTTTTTTTAATTTTCTTTTCTTTTCTTTTTTTCTTCTTCCCCTTCCTTGGCCCGTGGCCAGGTCGTGGCCCTCGCTAGCTTCGGTGAGGGCTGGACCCTCGCCACCTGGGCAAGGGGCGCCCTCGCCAGATCTGGCAAGGGCTGGACCCTTGCCGACGCAGCCCTTGCTAGCCCTGGCCTGTGGCCAGTGGCCGGCGGCCCATAACCGGCAACTGGCCACAAGCCAAGAAAAATGAAGGAGCCAACCAAGAAGAAGAAGAAAAAGAAGAAAAAATTTCTTTTCCACTTCTAATTCTTACTCCCAGAATCAAGAAGCTAACTTTTTTTTTTATTCTTGATTCCGCTCCAAAACTGATCCTTGGAACAAATTTGTGCAAATTTGTGCCCGGGAACAAAAAATTTATCAAACGGATTTCTGTTCTTTTTTTGTTCCACGGAACAAAAAAACAGAATCAGTCACCATTTGGCAAGTTACCAAACGCACCCTGATTCTACCTTTGGGCTAGAATCTTGACTGCTTAGTTTTTGCAAGATTACACTGACTAACTACGACAGCCATGGGAACTAGCAATAGAACCATATGATGATAAGACATAGAGCAAAGTGAACATTCAAACTCTAGAGTTTCATGTAATTGACATGCACCAAACAAAACCTTGAACAAATGATTAAAGAAAAGGAAAGAGTTCACAACCTGACGGTCTGGTCAGTGTGTATTCCCACAAGAAGAAAATCTCCAAGCGCACGTGCAACCCTCAAAATCTGTACAAAACACCGAAGTGAGGGATAATACCCACAAACTTCTCAACAAGCTCATACTTACCGGTATAAAAACTAAAGCACATTATCTTCACTAAAAGCAAGCAATTGACAATGGAGATCTATTAAAAGTGAAATAAGAACTTTATCACAAAACAGAATATGTACAACAGCCATAGCTGAAAGCCTGAAACCAAATAGCCCCTGAAATGAATGAGAAACGGAGGGCATAAGAAACAAAAGAGGCATGTCTTGGGAAGGCTTTCATCCAATGTCTTTCTCTTTCAGTAGCACCGACAGAATCTCCTGGGCAACTTTTACTGGATCCACCCAAAAGCCATTTGAGTGGAATCAATTTGTATTGCAGAAATAAGAAAAGCAAAGGAATCCCTCTGCATTTTCTCCATTGCCTCCTATTATATCTATATTCATCGTTTCTTGTTTTATACTTCTCTCTCACCTTATGACCACAGGGAGTAAAGCTATACTAAGACATAGTAGACAGCGAACATACCAAATTAACCGCTGTTTATAGAAAAGCTAGGCTAACATAATCGACTATAAAACTAGCTCATGCTATAGACAGTTTCGAATGGGTATCAAATTCTCTTAAACCAAACCGGTTAGTTTAAGTCTGAAACATCAATTATCATAGGGTGTGTATGTATGTCCGCGCGTAGTATATAAATAGTCACTTAACAGGTTGGCAGGTCTATGTTTTCTTGTAAGCTTGTCTAGCTTCCTTTCTTTGATTTTCAATTGTGTAGATATCTTGTGCCTTCTCAATCATGTTCCTACTACATGTCCGTAAACAAAGACCGCAAAAATAGGTTCAAACTCCCGACACAAAGTAGACATCCAAATTACAGATCTTGGTACTCTGCAGACATCTCAACATTTCTCATTTATACTAACCATTGGCTTCATCTGCCTGACTCAGCTTTTGAAAGGGTACAAGAACTGCGGCATTTCATTGCACTAGGAATGAATATGTGGAGAACAACACATACCTAACATTCGAACACTAAAAGAGAAATAAAAGGAAGGACAAGACAAGAAAGCAATTTGTCTCTGGGTGATATTGAAAATAGTACCAAGGTCTCTAACGATTTATCAGGTGCGCATATGATAGACAAGGTAAATTGCAGCTCATCTATTGGCTTAAAGAAAATACGGAACCGAAGGGCACGCCACCAATAATCTATGTGGCCAGAGTGACTTTGAGATATATCGTGAGACGACACAAAGGCTAGTGACTAGTCCTATACTATTGAAAATGCCACTGACATCATATAATTTCCAAGAGAGACGTCTAATTAATGGAAGCTTAAGCTGGAGACAAATCAACAGATCTTGGTATTTACTACACTAGAGTTGTCAATGGGGGGACACGAGCTGTCCAGCATTGTATCTGTCACCATTAACTACTTCCTTTGATATTAATGTTAGATAGCTGTTCAATTGTCCTCTTCCCAACTAATTCTGTTTAAGATATTCTTCCCCGGGAGCATATGTTAACACTCCGCACTGAGAAAAGCTGAAAAGGTAAATTATATTAAAAGGCAAATAGAGAGAATTTTTGGGTGGACAGTTCCTCCTCTTAACAACAAACATTCTCACGATGTGTGGCAGCCTATCCGTGGGTATGCAAAGGCAAAAGGGCAATATAAGTACCTCCACATGTCCGGCATGAAATAGATCAAATGCACCGTCTATATAGATTATACGAGCATCTGGTCCCGGGCTCTACACAAACAGAGAACAGTAACACCGGTTAGACTAAAGAAGAGGCAAGTCTAAAGGAGAGAAGGAAAAAAAAAAAGTCATAAAGGGTAGGGGCGTTGATAGCTTTTTACAACATCAGATTTCTAATAGCCAACTGATCCTAGTCATCCCAATTTATATTTACAATGTTGACATTTCTAAATCACGTTGGTCATCTACTCCGAAAGTGTAACATGCAACTTCATCTCATCGATGACTAAAATAGAGATTGCTCTTTCTGGTGATCTACCAGAATCTTCCAATCACAAATCTATGTTCTAAGATCATGCTGATGATAGATAAGGACAATAGATATATACTGTAGCTCACAATTCCATTAGAAAATTGGACAATTCTTCGAGATGTAGGAAGAAAATGAGATATACGAGTCCCAGCACCAGATCCACCATCTTCAACTTTTGGACTCCGACCATGGCTGAATTGTCTTTGCAGGGTAGAATGATTTTGAGTGTCACTAATAGTTCTTTCCCTCACACAAAGCAGCATCCGACCTGTTTCGGTGAGAGAACTTCCATAAGAACAGAAATTGCGAATTGCTCAAAGGAATAACTCAAAAATAATTACCAACAAATCCTGCTCAGTACATGCTAAAACATTACTGATCATGCACATCCTACAAACCCCTGTTGAAAAAAAGGATCAATTTGAACGTTTAATCCACTGAGGTAAAAGAGTAATCTCATCAGCAGCTTTCGCAGCTCAAACTCTCATTACCACCATCATAAAAACTCGCGCCGCGTTACCAAAACCTTCCCTTCCAGGAGTCCATTGAGAGGACCAATGCCACCAGAATTCACCATAATGAGTAAAACTATAATAGCAGAAAAAAGTTTTCCTTCTCAAGATCCGTCATAGGAAGCTTAATTTACAAGCTGGAATACACAATGAGACACATTTGCAGAACAAAGGAAGAATAACGATCCATATTCCGAAGCATTTCAAGAAACATCCCCCACGCCGCAAATGCCTACACTAGAAAAGGGAAGAGAAAAGAAGAAACCTGCGAAAAGGGAACAAGAACAAGACCGTACCAACGATATCGGTGCTCGAAACACCTTCCGTGCGCTTGATCTGCTTGTACTTCCCGGCCTTCTTCGCAAGCGCGTAGGCGTCGGTGCCGTCGGGAAGGACGCAGGGATCGTCGCCGTGGATGATATAATCGATGTGGTACTCGTCGAACAGCTTCTTCATGAACTCCTCGGTGATCGCGTACGGCGCATCGGGGATCACCTCGTCCACCCACTTGACGGCGTTCACCATTATCATCCTCTCGTTCAGGGGCGTCACGGGCGGCCCCTTGTTCACGACGATCTCCGCGTCGCTGACGACCCCGACGACGAGCTGGTCCCCTAGGGCGCGGGCCTGCCGGAGGGCGTTGCAGTGGCCGTAGTGCATCATGTCGAAGCAGCCGTCCATGTACACCCTCACCGGCCTCTTCTTCCCCCTCCTCCTCCTCCGGCAGCCCCCCAGCCCCGCCCCGATCCCGAGCGGGACGCCGGTGAGGTAGAGGCCGAGCAGCGAGGCCCCGACGACGGCGCCGCCCACGAGGAGGGCCGCGAGGACCCTGGCCTTGCTCTGCGGCTCCGGCGCCGAGACCGCGTCCGGACCTGCCATTGCCTCTGCGCGGGTGGCGACGGGAGGGGAATGAGAGCTCAGGGAGCGGCGGCGGCGGCGGCGAATCGGATGCGGTTGCGAGCGGCGCGGAGGCTGCGTTGGCTGGGGTTGAGGTTCAGGATTCGCGTTCGCATCGTTTGTTCTTTTGCTCCCTCTTTTTCGCTGTGGCGTTTGCTCCCATTTTGCTTTTTCTCCCTTTTCTCCATTTTATTCTTATTCTTTTATTTTATTTAATTTTTTTTTTTTGTTCCTCTGGTGTTTCGGTTTAAGGATTTTGCAGGTCGTTTTTTTGTCCCAAAAGCTATGACTTTTTTTGTGTTCGATCGCAGGGACAAAAACGAACGTTAACGGGCCTTTTTGACCCTCTAATTTCACATTTGTCCTCACCTTGATTTCGTCCTTGATTACTTTAATAGTGCCTCAAATTACTGATCACCTCATCGATCGCGAACGACCGACCAGCCATGAGAGACCAGCCAATGTCGGTGGCAAAATCGCCCTCTATCGATCACCATTGAAGGTGGGCGAGCAACTGATCGAGGTCTCGTGAATTTTGCTTTTTGAGATTCGAGCTGCATAAATGTTAGGCAAAAAATTTGGGTAACAGAAATTTATTACATTGCCCGTCACGAACGATCACGAGTACATCATGCAGCGGTCTCGGTAACGGTGCTCGAATTATAATTTCAAGTGACTTGTATTCTGCACGGCTTGTCCATGTAAACATATTACTACGGAATATTTGTCTAAGCGCAGCCACTAAACTTACCATTTAAGATTGTAGATATACCTAAACGGGCGCTTCTTCTCATTATTTTCGGTGCTTTCTCCACGAAAGTAGCCGTCACCTAGGTGTGCAATTTAATGTTCTTATGGCATTTAGAGTCTCCAACATCAATTCGTCCACGTCCGAAAGTTGTTCATCGTTCTCTCCTATATACCCTGGAAAAGTTTGATTTCATCATCGGCCGCGCTTCGCTTGTCCTCCTATGTCCAAAGTCTCCATATTCCTTTGAGTTTTGTTTTTCCACTCCTCCTTTCCTCGCGATTTCTTTTGGCATTCCACCTTTGAACTATCCTAAATCCAACCTATTATCGACTTTTTTTTTTAAATTATTGATCATGTGAGATTTTGATGGGATCACTCTTGTGAAAGCTTAAAGCTTTCGTATCGAAGCACGATTTAATATTTAAATATTTTATTAGATTACTTTAAATGTTTTCCCCTGCGATCTCTGAGTAAATGTTTCTTTCCTCGCGGTTCAATTATCTAAGCATTCTACTTTGGCAGTTCAATTGCTATGTTTGAGTGATTTTGTTATAATTCCCTCAGCATAAGTGTAACAGTAGATGAATGAAATCTAACTTTTTTAAGTCAATTTAGCAATTTAGAAACGTACTATGGAGAGTGAAAGTTCGTTTCTTTTATTATTGAAAATATTAGTTATTTCATCTTATAGTATTAAACGAGGATGAAGATGTATACTAACATACTTCCAATGATAAGTTATTAGGTTCCCATTCCACCTACAGCTCGGAACCTAGCCTGTCGGGACAGGTTCTCGATAGATGGATACATATGGTTGGGATTGCCATGTAGATTTAGGATACGTTTGTTGGGTTTTTAGGAAAAGTCTTTAGGAAAATGCAAAGACTTTTTAATTAAATGTGCATCGGGAAGCAATTTTAGTTTAAATGGTGTTTTAGAATCATTACGCTTATAAAAGGACTTTTAATATATGAAAAAAAAAAGCACTGAAACCCTTCGCCAACGCTTGATGAGAATCGCCCGCCAAGGGCTCGCCAGCAGTATATTTGGTGTCGCTAGCGACATTGCGCAAGGTGGTCGATGGTGAGGGCATTTTCAGAATTTCGAAATTTTTTAGCGAGAGCAAAATTAGAAGAAAAAAGTGTATTAACATTTTGGAAATGTTAAAGCCCAAAACTCCTACGAACCCGCCTTGGGCTAAGGACTTTAAAAGACTTTGGAAATGCATTTGGCCAAAGGCCTTTAGAGGCTCAAAATCCTTTGGAAAAGCCATTCCCAAGCGCAACCTTAACCATATATTCACATATGACAGCTATAGTCACGCATGTTATGTTTTAGTAATGCATAGTTGGATGGTCATAAGGTAATACAATTTTACATTAGCCTTTCGTTAAAATATATATAAATGTTCATATAAGAACCTAAATCCAATCCCTTATATCTATCGCTCGCTATTGAGTAGTTAGACTATATTCGGTTCGGCTTACTAAAGGGGCTTTCGGCCTCTACAGTCACACGAGAAAAAGTAAGGATGTTTGGTAAAGGAAATTATTTGTTATTATCTACACAGTGGACGGATTCAAGGAAAAAAATTAGTGATGCGAGTGATGAATGTGTAAGAGAGTTTTTAGAAAGAAAGGCATATATCCGAAGCTTGAAGTTTCGTTAAATTTTGGAGATACAGTTGCCATTGGAGACATCACATGAAATCCTGCACAAAAATCATGTAATGAGGATATTGAGGCCCACAACTTGATATTGGTGATGGTACGGTATCAACTGATTATTTCGAGTGCAATGTAGGTAAAAAAATCGTTAAATCAATTGAAAGTAAAAGCCATAAAAGAACGAAGTAAAGTTTAGTGTGGCAAGCTCAAGGAAAGAAAGAAAACAAATTGACTAGAGTTGCTAAGTTATTAAAACAAATTGACAAATTTTGTTTAGCATTTGAAAGTAGTAGCATCGTCACATCTCTTGCAAAGGATGCTTTTGGTACATGTACCAAAAGTTGAGAGATCACGTTGAACAGATTAAATGTTTATGAATCACATTTCACATTTGGCCAAGATCCAATGATCGTTTTTGTCATTTACCCTATCTATTAAGGATAATGCATCTTTTGTCATATAATGGAATATATATAAGTTTGGGAAATATTTAAGGATGCTTGTAATTTTTAAAGATAACGTATATATTTTCTGGGGGCACATGTGATCATGTTTATTATAACAAAAATACTCTATTTTTAATTGAGAAAGAGTCCACTTTGATGTGATTTTTTTAGCTAAAAAACAAATGTGAATTTTCTCAAACTGATACATCCGTGCCGCATTTACTCATAATCTAGTGCCTCGTGCCTCGAATTTGGGACCTTTTGTGAGACAAATTAATTTTGGATAAATATAGCACATGTATACCATTTTGATGCTTTCAGGCGGTATTAGCCGTTTCTTATTTGCAAATTTGTTAATGTGTCTCCTTTACATTACATCAACACAAACTAAATATAAAAGTTGCGGTCATTATTTTTTAAATTTTAAACAAATTAAAAAATACTTAAATTGGCCATACCGAATGACTTTTCAAATATCAAATGGCATTTCTCTCAGAGTTGCCTCCCAATGCGTTTTTTTAATTACAATTTATCAAATAGTCTTTGCTTTTTCATGGAAACCCGCTTTTCTCCAAATGCCGAACCCAACTCAGCCTTGATCATTTTCTCCATCGCTATTTTATTCCATTAGCCACAGGGGCTTGATACAAAAGCACGAGCAATCAGAGTTCATCGTTTGTGTCTATTAAATTATAATTTTGGTCATCATGCAACAACACATACTCTTCTTAACAAACGCCTCCCCAAGAAAAATCTATATTTACGTCATGTATAAAATCAAACTTTGAATTTGGTGTCCGCTTTTCAAAAGATCAAAAATAGCCAATATTCTTAGTAAACGTGATTTTGCTTCCAATTAAATTTTACATTTAATAAATTACAGATCACATCCAATTTTCTCCGCCCGCCAAAAGAAGAGCCTGAAAGGGGCATCCAAACGGAATTATTCTTCCTTCAGTCGGAAGATACTTCCCCATTTTCCTCGTCACCATTTTTTTTAATTATTATTTCTCCTAGTCCCGAAATTGTGGTAAAAATAATATAAATCGCAAAGAACTACAGCACTCAACATAAAAAAATAATTATTCCAATTCTGTACTCCGCGATGCCGTCCATAAATTTATTTTATTCATTTTAACATAAATAAAGTGAAGATTGTTGATATTTGTGAACGGCCAAACTAAATAAATTTTGTTTACTCCAGTTTACGAAAAATGACACAAACAGTCTCTGAATTTTGGCCCAGCATATAACGTGATCTCTGAACTTTTAATTTATTCAATGTGACCCCTGAAATTTAGTTCGATATGTAATGTGATTCCTGAAATTTTAATTTGTCTAATGGCATCCCTAAAATTTTGGTACATTTTCAATTTAGTCTCCGGACTATCCCTGAACTATATGGAAGTGTTCAACGTAGTTCAGGGACAACATTACATATTGAGTGAATATTTAATGACTAGATTGAATAAATTAAAAGTTCAGGGATTATCAAGATTATTTGTACCGTTATCCCTTCAAACTTAATCTAATTTAATTAATAAAAAGGATCATTTATTTAGCAGAAAAGGAAGAAAATAAAAAAAAAAACAAATTAGAGGCCCGCTTCACAAATGCACCGACCGTGACGGCACTCGCTTGCGTTCTCGCGTGGACTTTCAATTTCAGGAGGTCTTCTCCTTCTTCCTCCTCCTCCTCCGGACCTCCGTTCGCGGCGACGAATTCTCGCGCCAGAGCCACCGCGCGCGGCGGAGCTACAGTCCCGTGGCCCGATTCGGATCCCTCCGCCCCGCGGATCGGCGGAGCCGCTGCGATCTCGCCGGGAACCGTCGGCCCTAAGGTATGGCGTCGATGGACGGTCTGGTGCCGATAACCAGATCCTTTCTGGCCTCCTACTACGACAAGTACTCGTTCCCTCCGCTCTGCGAGGACGTCGCTCGGCTCTCCTCTCAGATTCGTTCCCTCTCCGACGGCCTGCTCGAGGAGTTCCCACCTACCAATGGTACGGTCTCCGTCTTTGTTTGCTTCTTTTGGGAGGATCGTAGGTGGTTGATGCTGGATCGCGTGCGTGCGTCTGTCTTGCCGTAATGGTTCAATGTGATGTTTGCCCAAGCTTTAAATTTGGTGTGTCGCGGACGATTTTGAACGTGTTATGTGCATAACGATACGTGGAAGTCATGCTGGTTTAGTCTGCTGTGGTTTTAGGTGAGAAATTGTTGATAAAGGAGGCAGATAGGACGCCTCCACATAAAATTGACGAGAACATGTGGAAGAATCGAGAGCAGATGGAAGAGATTGTTTTTCTGCTCGAGAAGTCGCAGTGGCCTCCGGCGGTAAGATATTCGTGTGTCTAGGAGTTTGCGAATACATATGTTTACGTAATGTCGAATGTGCAATGATCTCGAGTCTTATGGGTGCTTTTTTTGTCAAAGGTTGGATTTTTTCTCTTTTAATTGGTCGTTTTGCTTTCGCATGGCGGGTGCAGCTTCAGCAGCAGTCAACCACAGAGAATGCTGAGCTTGCTACCTTTTTGAGCCAGATCAAAGATAAAATTCAAGAAAGTTTGAGTTTGTTGATGTCTTTCCAGGCTAGAAATTCTGAACGTGTATTCAACACAGGTTTTTCTCTCGTTCTCTCATTCTCCCTCTCTTTTTATGTGTCAATGCTTGTATAACCAATGCTTTTTATTCACATAATGAATGCCAGTACACTTCGCTTTCATCACTTTTAAGCGTAAAAAAGCTCTGCCATTTTTGGGATTAATAGCTTTTGACATGAAGATATGCACAACAGCTTTTGACATGTAGATTTGCAGACATAGCTTTAAATGTTCGCACATGGTGGCAATAGCTCTCGCTATCACAAGCCGGTGCTAATGGAAATTTCGCATCCCTATCTGATAGATGCAGTTTCTATTTAAGCCACTACCCACCATTAGTGGCTGAACTTTGATTCGTTCATCTTGTGGGATGAGTTGATGATCAATTTGTGAGAAATGAAGAATTTGAGTGTGGTAAAGAGTAGTGTTTCTTTTTTTCCAATAAATTTGATGGAAAATTGCTGCGCTGTTACGAGAAGTTGAATCCAAGGACCTAGTTGTTCCAAAAATTAAAGCTGGAGGTTTTGATTTCTGGAACTTAAAGTGAGGGGCTCTATGTGTTCAGTGCATCTTCTCCTATTATTTATCTGTGTTTCGTTTCATTGTTGAACTTGGAGAAAGACAGTGAAAATCCTCAGCACCTTTCCTCCTATTTTGTTGGCGTTTATCGCATTTCTACTATTGCTCATCCCATATGGTTAAGGTAAATGTGGTTATTGGCAGCCTATGTTTGAGTATCATCTGGACTGTTATCGTGCTAAAATCACTAGCATTAAATCCCGAGAGATGGTTTGCAAAAAATATGTGACAATAATTACAGAATCTTCTTATGTTTTGGAAACCTAATAGTTAAAAGGCCCTTGGCAATGGATTTATGTTATTGTGCATAGGTGAAGTTTTGTCATTCAAAATTTCAAATGTCTTTGTGAATTGCCAAAAAGTCTTTCTGTTTCTTGTGTTGACTCATTAATATGACTATGTTAAGCTCATACCATAATGCATTTCCATTTCTAATTGCTGCAAATCTATGAGAAATCTAGCATAATAGTGAAACATCATTGAGACTTCTATCTAAATCTTTATCATAAATGGGCCGTGCATTCTTGTTGATGCCTCTTTTTGATTGTCATAGCTTATATAATTTAGGTCTATACGTTAAATGGGTTTTTTTTGCTTGGGGATGCATCTTTCTGGTTGTGATCACCGTGTAATAACTTAAGTAGCATATAATGCTGCTAATATCATAAAGAACTTTTGAATGAGGAATATATCCATATCCGCAGTCATGACTTACCTGCCTCAAGACTTTCGGGGGACAATTATTAGACAGCAAAGGGATCGCTCTGAGAGGAACAAGCAAGCAGAGGTTGATGCTTTAATTAATTCTGGTGGAAGTATACGAGACAGATATGCACTGCTATGGAAACAGCAAATGGATAGGTGAGATCTTTGCTTCTCAAATTGCTGGTTGTGATGCCACAGGCTGGGAGTGATCTTATGGTGTAACTATTAAATGACCTTTCAGGAGAAGACAGTTAGCTCAGCTTGGTTCTGCTACAGGTGTCTACAAAACCCTTGTGAAGTACTTAGTAGGGGTTCCACAAGTATGTATTGCTTTTTGCTACCTCTTGCCCTGTCTACTTTTATTTGCACCCTGCTTTTGGAACTACACTTATGCTCTCTTGTTGTAATTCTGTTAATTATTCGCGTAATGGTTTAGTTGCCTTGTCATCTTATTGCTTAGATTGGTTGTATTTAAGAAAGAGACAATAGCTTAGTTTTTTACCATTTTGAATATTTTACATGGTAGTTTCTGTTTGCATGGTCATACTTGACCATTACTTTTCTGCCTGTGGGCTGTGGTGGTGCGTACTGTTTTATAAGCTTTAGAAATTCAGTCGCCTGTCCCTGAGTGGCCAAAAAATTAATGAGACTCCTTATTCCGAATCTGGACCAGCACATTGTCATGCCCTTTGGTATTCTAACCAGGGTGATGGTGGTCTAAAAAGGCTCGTGGACTTCTGATTCACTAGAAAACTTGTTCGGGCTGGATTTTTTACTATTGCTCCTTTTGCAAGCTTTACAACCACAATAAATTAGCTCTTATTCCACCTTGTGTTGTCGATCGGATAAATACTTTTAAGCATCCGCACTATATTCAGTTTCATGTATTGTGCAAAATGTACTCATATTTTTTTTTATTATTACATTCCTTTTGCCAAGCTCCTTTATATATTCCTGATGTTTCCGGTACAGGTTTTACTGGACTTCATTAAGCAAATAAACGATGATGATGGGTAAGTTCCGGGGAAGTTCTCTTCTTACCGATGTCATGTCTACTCATTTTAATCTCACCACCAGTGAGCGAGTGATCCCTACAAACACTACGTTCTGATTGTTTCTAATTAACAACTGACAGGCCCATGGAAGAGCAAAGACAACGATATGGACCTCCTTTGTACAGCCTCACGTCACTGGTTCTATTCATTCGTCTTTTTCTTTCACTATCTTGGGGACGCTTTGAGACTCGGAAATTGTGAGATGCCTCACCTTTTTCTAATTTGTCTTTCTTTCATCTCAGTAAACCTTCCATAATGAAAACCTTCGTATCTAGATTCTTGAGATATGACACTTGCATTTTCCTCTTTTGCATCTATTTATGCACTTGTCATCATGAAATAAGCAGAAAAGGAGATGAGTTAGCTGCATTGGAACAAGCAGTGAATGTCTACACCTCAGAATTCGGGAGATTCATCAAATTTCTCAGGTACTTATTTCATATGATGAGGATGATTACATTCAGAGATATAGATGATAAAAGGAACCATTGCTACGACTCATAGTTATGCATGCTTAGTTTATTTTTTCATTTTGTTATGTTGCTGATTTATCTCTTTCTTCTTCTTCTTTGCTGAACATCCTTTTCTTTCCCTTTTCTTTTTTCACTTTTTTCCATTTTCTTTTGCATTTCTTTGAGTAGTCTCTTGGTTTTCTAAGGCTTCCTGGAGTATGAAAACTGATTTATCTTTTGGGAATAATAGTTCTGGATATCTCATAAGCATAAGAATACTAAATCTACTAATGTTTAATATAAATATAGATGCTGTACCTACAGGAATCACATGAAAAATATGTCTTGATGAATAACAGCAATCGGAGGTCAAAATGTGTCCATATTTATGTCTCTTGTGAGGTTGGTATGTTTTTTAAAAAATTAAGAGTATCCACCCATATAAACTCCTATAACCATATGATGTAAAAAATCTTATTTTGCTTGAATGAACTTTTCAGGAGAATATTATCATGATAAACAAATGTGTCATAGTAACTTTTTTCTTCTCTGAAAGAGAAAATAGGTTTTAACATTACCAGCAATGACAAATTTTTAGCTCTTGAATAGTGATGAATCTTTTAGGGCATAGATGCATAAAAAAATCAAGTTCAAAAGGAAAAGACGTATGAATGCACTAATGTAGTGCTAGTGTGATAATTGCAAAGCCAAAATCCCGAACAGGCTGTTCTCCTAGAAACCTCTCAACTCCAAACCAGAGATTTTTCTTGAGAGGCTTTGACAAATGTGTCGTTGCCTAGATTTAGTTAGTACTGATGAACTAGTTACCTTGGAATGTCACTTTCAAACAGTCGGACAGATAGTGGAAATGATATTGTTCAAGTGAAAATGTCACATTTGTGCTAAGTGACTGCGCATCTGTGCCTTCTATTTGGAAAGGATTAACTGATTAAGTGATGGTTCAAGTTCATGATCGGAGGCTTAGTGCTGGATCCCTTAAGCTATTATGATACACAGCCTATGTTGCAGCTGGCTGAAACTTGAAAATTATGTTGGGTTATAAGCGATTCTCAACATATTGACAAGTATGCTTAAGCCTTGGTTTGGAAAACAAAATGTATTTTTCAGAATGCATTCATGATTTATAAATCCTTATCAGCCTATTTTCGACACAGTTATAGCACACTTTAGCTTGCTGATCCATATAGCAGTCTGCCACATCAATGCCGAATTAGCGTTGTCTGGACTCCAATTCCACATTCATAGTGTCTCGTGCTGCAAAACCTTTGTTAATTTGTAGCTACTGGCCTGCTGCTGGTGTGATGGTAAAATTTTTTTTCATTGCCATTTAAGTTCTCCACTCGAAATTGGAGAAAGCACAATCATGGGCTTGAGAGGCAGTGGGCCTCCTGAAGAGGGTCATTGCAATTACATTGTCTTTTAGAGGCTAGGCAAACAATGAATGGGAAGATGAGGCACATGGTAGTTCTTTCAAATTACTTTATTCAAACAAGATATTTTGTATAATCAATGATAAAATATCCTATGCACACAAAGACTCGGCTTATGGTGTCTGAAAGATATTAAAGAAAGCAACATGCATTTTAAGTAGCGGTATGATGAACTGAATCAGATGATAATCCTTTCTTTTAAATTTTAAAGAATGGGTCTTTTAACAAGAATATGTCAAATCTGTTGCTTTTATCAGTTTGCTGACTTTGTGTGTCACATGGTGAAATTTTTATGACCGCAACGAACAGAAACTGTTTTGAGGTTCTTCATTGTTATGTATGCATTCCTTTTCACTGTTACTTCTATTCGACATTTGTTTTTTGTATTGACCAGTATATTTTCCTTCTTCTAGTGAAGTATTTGTGAACTCCCCCTTCTTCATATCAGCAGAGGAAGCAGGCGCAATAGAAGGGTAATTTTGTCGTAGTCTCATTCTTACCTTTCTTTTACATAACCCTGATGTCTTTTCAAGCATCCGGTCATTTTCTGCAGGGAAAATGATGACTATAAAGAGATAAGTATACCAGCTGGTAAAACTCACGAGGTACGTTTTTAACCTTGTCAAATGACAGCATTTGAAGTAAGCTACATATTTTCTTTGTACCAAGTTATCTTTTTTGGCATCTTTGAGTCAACCCTGGCTGCATAGCTGATGGGTTATAAGCAGTTGAATCCGCTCATAGATTAGAGACGGATTTGTATTTGCAATGAGATTTTCTGCATTTATTAATAAACCGATACATATCTCTACTTATGTACAAGTTATATGGAACATTATTCTTTGTTGATCAAATAGCTAGTGATTTTCAATTGAGAATTTAGACTCTGAATGCAGATGATCAAGAGCTGTTGATTCTTACAATTATAAGCTTGAAAATAATTGATTACTGTTCCTTACCCAAAAAAAAATAATCGATTACTGTTTCTTCTGAATTTTTATAATTGGGTAGCATGTTCTTATGTAATTTTTTTAATGCTTTATGGTTTATAATTCTATTTTTGGTTTTCTTCTTGATTTCCTAATCATGGGTCATACCAAAAGGGTGCCAGCCCTGTGGTATAAAATATGTTATAGATCTAACTCCTACGCTAGATATGTTTTGCTGGTTCAGAAATTTAAGAAACTCCAGAGATTGATGAGATTCAATAGCTAAATTCCCGATTGGTCCAAAGAAGAACACAGTAGACAACTTTATGTTGATGGTTAGAAGCAATATTTGCATCGCTTTGAAAGCTTTTGTCCTTTGTGGGTTCTTCCCTAACACAAGCCAAACAATGTCTTCTAGCTTCCTTTGCTGTGCCCTCCTAATAAATAAGTTCATCATCTTGATGAAACTTTGGATTCTGCTTGCTTCACCCTGCCATCCTCGCACAAATGTCTCTCGAGGAACTGTAGGATCAGGAGTTTGTCAGTTCGTGATACTTCTGGTTTGCACTTTGTCCAAGTCCATGTATATTGCATAAAACAATGGGATTGCTGTGCTTTAGAATCACAAGTCAACTGGGTTAATTCGTGTCTCAAAGTATCTGGTTATGGGCTGTAGAATTATCTTGTCTATTAGTAACTTTTTTGCTCCTGCTGTAACCTCGATGATGCTGTTTTGGTTCCAAAATTTTTTATGCTTCATAATGGACTCTATGCTAGGTTTCCTTGGTGGTGGATTCGTTGAACTCATACATTGCATGGGATTTTGCACTGGTACAAGGCAAAATTAACCTAGTAAGTCACGAGGCTTTCTTTCCTGTTGTTGTTGAATCATCTGCACTATTCTGCGAGAAATTTTTCGCTTCTTGCTGTAGTAGGATTTTTTTTTACTTGACAATCATCTTTCATTTAAGACTATGTACTGGGTGGCCCATCATCTAAGAGAGGTGGCAAGCTGTTTGTGTTTGCCTTTTCCTCGTGATTTTTCAATCTTTCGCCCTCATCAACTGTCCTTTGACCACAATTGCTTGATGCAGCTGATAGAAGAACAGAGGGATATGTTGGTATGAGAGTTAAAAGTATTAGCTTGAATAGTTCATGCTGAACCATTTAATGAATTTTTAACAGAGAAAAAAGTATATTCCTGCGGCACCATCCTCCCTTTATAGGGCCGTGCAAACATGGAGTTATTTTACCAAGTTGAAAAGATCATTCATGTGGAAACTAATGGGATTTGTAAACCAAAATCTCAAAGTGGAAGGCCGATTGCTGCAGTAATTTCGAACTTCCCTGAAACTTTCCTATGCACTGGGAAGTAGCTGCAGCCATTTAGCTTTGACCGAAAGCAAGAATTCTTGTGCATGACCTCAACATGTTCACGAACTTGTGATTACAATTGCAGACCCAAGACTGACCAAACCAGCCTTGTTTACAGAGTGATTACTGACTACCATCTCCCTTACCCATTGGCTTTGTTAGCTTGATATTAAATTGCATTTGGCTTGACTATATGGACAAGTTCCTCAAGTCATAGACCATAGGCTTGATCTTGAGTCAAACAAACACCTTTCTCGAATTTGGTTGTGGGTTGAATTTTTTGGCTTGGGTATTTTTTTTTTTTTAACAATTTGATGATGTTAGTTGAATAGAGTGCCTCTTTTTATACACATCAGACAGACGTTGAATTTGGCAATTGAATTAGGAGAATCAAAATGAATGCATGGTCCATAGTGTTAGTTTGTTGGTATGCAAGCTAGAGATTATTGCAAGAATATCTTTTGATATATGTTCTTCCATCTGTCAGGACATTGGATTCAGTGTGGAGTGTATAAATTCTTCGGGACAAAAAACTGTGAGTTACAATATTTTTGAGCATCCGCCAGCTACATGCTCAACTCTGAATTATCTAGATTCTTGTTTTTTTGGTACCTTTCCGTGGGCCTGCCGGCTTTGTGCTCGGTAATACTGGATTGGGCAGCTTACTCTCCTGCTTTCCTATTGATCTTTGACTGCATCTTGTTGGCTGTTTTGCAGTTAATATTACCCTACCGTCGTTATGAGTCTGACCAAGTGAGTGCTGCACTTTTTATTTGTTCATGTCCTCAATAGCTTGATTTCTATGAGAAGCAAAATAATTCTCGGCTTCCGATTGCTTTCTGGGCAGGGTAACTTTTGCACATGCGTTGCTGGAAATTACAAGCTAGTCTGGGATAATTCATATTCCACATTCTTTAAGAAGGTATACGCTCTTTTCTTTTGGGGCCCCATTATGTTGCTTTAACATTTTATTGCTTTACAGTAGACATGGCCACGGTTCGGAACCGCCGGTTCCGGTTCGTGGCCATGTATGAACCGGAACCGGCAGTTCCGGTCCGGTTCCGGTTCGGGCCCGGTTTGGAACCGGCCGGTAAAAATTAAAAAAATAAATTATGAAATAAAAAAATAATGAATTATCAAATTATGAAATAATGAATTATTCAATATAAAATGTAATCAAAATGTACATTGTAATCAAATTTGGGGAAAAAAAGAGTTCCTCCACTTATCTGCAGTTTTTTTTTTGGGAACCGGGCCCATAGGCCATGGGCCGGTTCGGGTTCCAAACTGCGGGCCCGGTCCCGAGTTTGACCAGGGCCGAAACCGGCCCGTGGCCATGTCTACTTTACAGGCATTTTTTGAAAGTAGTACAATCATTGCTTTTTCAACAAGAGAATCAAAGTTATTCAAGTTTCGTGACTTTTAGTACTAGAAAGGAATTAGTACACTATACTTGTGACTTATAATTTGAATTTCGCAATAGGCCCTTCGTTTCAAGGTAGACTGCATCCCTCCAGTCGTGGAGCCAGTTCAGTCTATGTCCGAAGAGGAAGCATGAGGAGGGCCTCTTTGTCAGTTTATTTGCATTTGTTTGTGATGTTCTCTATTAATCTCTGCCCCCCAGAATTTTTGCTGGGATGGATATCTTACCCCGGTATCCTTCTCATTGAGAAGGTGATCCTAGTGTTTAAATTGTTCGGAAGTTGTAACTTTTCTGTATATACTCCACCACACAATGTAATCAATTCTCCTTTATGATTATTGAAAGATGATTAGCCTGTTCAGTCATCGACGCAGTTTTCTTACTGTCTGGTAAGTGTAGTGATTGAATTAATCGAAACAGAATGTGAAAGTGGGTAAATTCAGGAAAGCAGTAATGCCTCGGAAGAGAAGGGTTGCGGCAGAACCTCAGATTCTGCTAATTCAGGCGACTGATGGAGGAGAAAGGAAGGAGTGAGATGGGAGAGGGCCTGCTCGGAGTTGGGTCAAGGTAGTCCTCTTATCGACTAGCACGAATTTCGAGATCCAAGTTTCTTTGCATTCGCGTGCTCTCCTGTTAAAGCCTCTCTTCCCGTCTTCCACAACGTCCCCGAGTATCTAGGATCACAAGCTCGTGAATTTGATCTTAAAATGGTACTCGTTACCTCATAAAATTATCGCATGAGAGGAAATATTTGAGCTAGTATCTAAACCGTGTACTGGTTAGATTTCTTAAGACCAAATACCTAATCCGAGAGCTAAAATCATGCGACAAGTATTCATCGTGAAAGCTAATATCTAAACCGTATGCTTCTTTTCTTTCTTTTCCTCTTGGGGAGGTAATATACGTTGTGGTAGGGGATAAATGTAAGAGCAATTTGTTTTAGATAAGCATGTAACAGGCTTTTGCTTCATATTTCAACAATATATAGAGTAAATTTTTTCTAATGAATAGTAACCATCACAATATATGTAGTCAGCGACTTTTTACGTAATAGCGTAAGTGGTCTACTGAGCTAGCAATCGCCGGCCATTACCAGTCACTTGGGGCATGAATTTATCCATTTTGAAGCTCAAAGATTTGCATAAACGCCCATATTTTCTAATGCCCGACCTCCCGTTCAGTTAATAAACGTTGCCCGCGGAATGCAGTCGACAATATTGACATGGTTGGATAAAAACCTACATAATCTATTCTTTGCTCCTTCCTCCAAAGATGACAACTTCAAGAGATGCCTAACCTTAAACATGTACAGCTACTGTGCATTATGACCTCACAAAAAAGCTACCCACCATGGGAAAGCTACTGAAACATTCCAGGCAAGAAATACAAAAGCTTTTCCGTGTTTCCCATAAGTCAAGAAAAATCATGTGCCCGCTTAGCGGCATCAAGAGTATTGGACAGAAGCATGGCAATTGTCATGGGACCTACTCCTCCAGGTACGGGGGTTAAAGCACTCGCCACCTGCACGGCTTCCTCATAGCAAACATCTCCCAGAAGACGGTATCCATGCTCGTGGTTTGGATCCTGTCAACACGGTCCATAATGATCTTACAGATTTGTCATAAATATAGCAAAAGGAAAAGAGTGCCTTGCGCATCAACTGCAACAAGTGAATGCACGTCAAGGACATCTGCCGACCATCATTATGATGTCATGCTATACACTGCACCATATGCCAGAATTCTCACCTCAATTGGATGAGTTCCGACATCAATAACAACAGCTCCTGGTTTAAGCCAATTGCCAAGGACCAAATTTGGTACTCCGGCAGCCGTGACCACGATGTCAGCTTCCCGCGTGATCTCTTCAGGGTTCTTCGTGAATGCATGCACAACACTCACGGTCGCATGGTGCCTCTGCCCAATAATGCTAGTATGTAAACATCTTTGATCTGGCCGAAGAAAAAAACATACATGATCCACCTTTTTCTGAAAAATAACATCTTAATACCTGCAACAGCAAGAAAGTGGGCAACCCTACAATGTTGCTTCTCCCAATAACCACGGCTTTTCTCCCCATGATCTCGATACCCGATCTTATCAATAACTCGATGCAACCTTTTGGAGTGCAGGGGATGAACAGAGGCTCCCTGCCTCTCATTGCGAGATTACCCATATTAATTGGGTGGAAGCCATCGACATCTTTTTCTAGGCTCAGAACATTCAAAATTCTCTCCTCATTCAAATGCTGCCATAGGGAATATATACTGCATCAGCGAGCTAACGCTTTATAGAACACTGTACATGCTCAAGATTTAGGTACCAAATAAAGAGGCAATTCCACAAGTCAGTCACAATACTTTACCATCGTGTTCATAGCAGAGTTGATAGGATGAGGCAAATCACCATTATCTTTTCTCTGTAAAACCTTACTGAACAAGAGCATTCACTCAAGAATCATGTCCAAAATGGACTTGTATGGTACAAAGAAAAACCTATGAATGCAAGGACATACATCTAATAGAATCTTTCAGTTTCAGGTGATGCTCTATGGAGCATTTCCTGATGTGGTAAGAGCAAAATTTAAAAGCGATGTACATTTGTCCATAGTATAAGGAAAGATACTGCATTTGCTTGCTTAACTTTTGTCAAGCACGCGTATTGCCAAGTAACAGATCTGGTTTCAGAAGAATTTCTTTAAAATAAGGCATCTAACCCTACAGCCATACCTCAAGAATGGACTACAACGTGATAGGTATTTGGAACAAAGCAAGGGACTAAGGAATTTAAGGACCATATAGAGAGAAGTGAGGGCTGGTATAGTTTTTGGTCACGAGAGATGGCCAATTTGTGTGCTATCATAATTGTATAAAACAGGGTGAATGCGTTAAGGCTTCCTGCATTTTTACGTGTCCCTCTGTGCCCTAATTTCAATAATTAATGTGGGAGGATTGCGTCAGAAACACAACAGAACAGAAGAACTATTTTCACCAAAGTGAATAACATAGGGACTAAAGGGGATAGATCAAAGTTCAGGAGGTCATGTACACATAATCCCAGGTACAAGGATCTGCACACTGTTCTCTCCCGTCCCCCTCCCTCCCACATGAAAAAGAAAAAAAGAGATACGTACAGAGAGCAGCTTTGAGTAGTTACATTTGGTAGAGGCAGCTGCACAAGAATACCATGAATTGACGGATCATTTTCAAAACTTAATAAAGCCTTGAGAACATCATCTTCTGAACAATCATTAGGTAGCTCCGCCAGTACAGACTTGATTCCAGCTTCTTCACAAGCTTTCATCTTGTTTCTGACATAAGTTTCAGAATCCCTTCTCTGTCCCACCATAATTACAGCCAAGCCTGGGATCCTATCAATAGAGTCCTTCATCCTTCTAACTTCACTCGCTATTCTTGACCTGATTCCCTCAGCAATCAACTTCCCATCAATCACCGCAGCTGTCTGTCCATTGGCTGTGATGAATACCCAATATATTCAAAGCTGGTTCTTAGAGTAGAAATCACTTTCAAGAAATGAGACAAATCAGTTCTTAAACTATCTCGGCCATTCGATTCATAAAGCAAGGTTGAACACAACAATCTTTATTTCTTTCTTTCGTAATCTTTCCTGGTCACCAAAACTTACCTCATTGATCAAACCATCACAAGACAAATGACAAAAAGATTCGTGCGCAATTTCTCGCACATATTTCTGGAAGTGAGTAAATAAAAAACGAACATGCTAAAACGAGCTCAGGAACACAGTTGAACAACAAATATTGGACCGTGGTTTTATTTAGCTGCCAACAAGATATTACTGTCATAAGAACTCAAGAAACTTTCACAATTCACCGCAAATACCGAAACATAGATGATTGTACCCATACAAAAATTGTTCATTCATTTCGATTATTTTTCTTTAAGGAAGAACACATGAAGATGGATGCTGCACATTACAGTCACTACTCCTTTTCATCAATAATAAAACTCATGCTGACTTTAATAATAATTCAGGTTCGAAGCTATATGTAGGGATTACTTCCCTGCTTTTCAAGGAAAACCATGTTCCTAGCAAGCTGATAGAATTGAGGTAAAACACCTGAAAAAGAGCAGTTTTTCCAAGGGGACCATCTCTTGACATAGAAAAGGATTTCAATTCGGTGTATGTTTTAGGATCACCAGAGAGTAAGAGAGGAAAACAAAGCTGATTACATCTTTACCCAGTGGACTTCTTACAAGAGCATATAAGGTGCACTGCATATAGTTTAGAGAAGACACGACTACATTATTTACTATCTACCAACTGACGGCTGACAGCCTAACACTACGATTTATTCTTCAAGACACAAAAAGAATCTTAATGAAAAAGTATGCTAGAAAGGAATCGAATATAAAGTTAAAATCTGAGTGTCCAAAAGGTTGATGTTCTGACAGAAAGGGATTTAAATCTACACAATGAATCAGAAATCTAACTAAACTTTTCAACTAGTGTAAAGGCCTAGCTGAGGGAATGTATGAGTAATATCCTAGTAAAGTTCATGTGACACTCGAGTCATCACTATAGTGAATCAGGTTTTGCACCTATTGCTTATCAATAAATATGTGAAAGAATTCTCTACTAGTGAAAAGTGGCGTTTTGCCATCTATTACATTGAGGATCAGTCATATGATTGCGTATAGTTTTCATTGTTTGAACAACTCTATTATGTAATATCGATGTAGTCAAAGACAATGGTACTTGAAACTAGAAAGTTGGTAGTTTACCATTTAGCTAGAACAATTCAAAACTTCAGTCAAGCCAAAACAACACTTATACCTATGAACTAAACAAAGCGGGCTGCATTCGATTCATCTTCAATTAACCCTCAAATTTAACCCTCCTCATATTAATTAGACAGAGTATCCGCATTGGAACAAGAAGTGTAATGGGCCGGCAGACTGCATAATGGGGTGCAATCTAACCACGAATATGAACACCATGCGAATGCAAGCCTCATTGTTAAATCCAAAAAGTCACTTAGTACCCAAAGAACCGACGCGAAAAGAGATGGTACATTGGTTTCCATGGAAACAAAACAGAACGGGGAAAAAGAATTTGAAGGGCTGCAAACAGGAGAGCCAGCAGGATATGGGAAAGTAGTACGGTAGTTACACTTGTTACAAAAGGCATGAGAAGAACAAATTACATCAAAAGATCCGCAGAGACCCATCAACTCACTCACACGGAACCAACACAGAACATACATGGAAAGCTACTTACGGTGATGGTGGTTGAACGGCGGACCCAAATGGCTAAAATTGGGAGCCCATACATCCGGGAGATCAAGCGAAACGAGCGGCGGCGACATGATAATCTGGGAGCTATGCTTACCCTCCGCAGCAGAATGCACTGCTCGTGGCCGTGTAGATACTGTAGACCCGATTGACTTTCTCAACCTCTGAGCCAGAAACCTCATCAGCACCACCATTTTCTTATACCCTCTTGCGCCTTCCGAAGTTCTCAGCCTTCCAGCCCTCCTCCTCCTCCACCTCCTCCTCCTCCCCTCCTTACCGCCTCCTCCTTCCCGCCGCGTCCCGAGCACCGCCCGGGTTCTCCGCAACAAGGCCGCCGCAGCGGTTCATGACACGAGCTGAGCTTGGCGACATGGCCGAAGCAGCAGCAGCAACGCCGTCCGCGACTCCACGATCATCTCGCGGTCTCGGGTCGTGGCGGAAGAAGCTCTGCTTGCTTCTGCAATTCGGCAACGCTGCCCAGCTAGTTTTCGGCGGTTAATGGCGGAGGTTTCCGGTTCGGCCGAACTTGGGCCTTGGATTTTCCTTCGTGGGCCTTCCTGGGTTGGGCCCATGATGGGCCGAGTGATAGAGTGGGCTGAGAAGAGCCCATTGAATTCTTCACCGAGTGCATTTCTCCACCTGCTCTGCGACCCGACTTGCCTTAAACCGGGCGAGATCCGTGGGTAGGAACCCAACCGGACCCGACCCGAATTTTGTGATCATTGCGCATCATATGGCATGGTGTCGGTGGTTAGGCTTTTGTGAAAAACAATCGCTAGGGATTAGTGGATCAAATGCTTTCTGCTTGATCTCAATTGTGTACTTTTTCCTCTTACATGGGATTTATCGATCTTTGATTAGTTCCCGCCTATTGTGAGTTTGGTTTTCTTCCGGGGCCCGATCCTTTTTTTAGACTGTTTTTCGAGACACCCGCTTATCATGCCGAACCGACTCAGTCACCGTAATATTAAATTTCCGACTTCTAACAAAGTATGTACATCATACTTTATACCGTCTACTTTCCCTAAAATGGACCATTTTCCCTAACAAATCTACAAGTCAAATCGTGCTTTCTCAGCCTCAAAAAGATCTGCCCCCGCAAGGCCCTTTTTCCCTCCCTAGACACCAATTAATCCCACTAAAGTCACAACAAACAGCTGAAGCAACATCAATGTCACCTCAAACCTTGAAGACAATTAATGATAGAAATCCACAAACTTTTGATTCCCCCATCACTGACTAGAATCCGAGTGATGTTGAAACATCAGATTTTGGTCGTGGTGGTGGTGGTGATCACTGTTCCTCGCTCATGTTCCTCATGGAAGAAGGCAACCAGTCAAGGACATGGGTATGACCCAATTGGCCCTGCAATGTTCCACAAGCTACAGTGATTGGAAACGCTCGGATCAAGGAGGCAAAGCCACATGGAAAAAGGCATGAAATGAAACAGGAAGCCCGGGCAATTTTTAAGGGGGTTTGGGGGAGAAGATAATCACTCGCAAACGATGATATGTAATTGATAGGAAAAGGACAAGAACCAGTCATATAACCATACCCATCATTCAAAGCTTTTCTCCTTGTAACCCAACAGTGGCATCCAAAATAATGTTTTCCACAGGGAAAAGGTGAATGCTTGCTCTTTGCTATAGGTCAAGAAATTTGTTCCTGCAATGTCCCCTTGCTTTTTCTCCCATCTAAGTGAGGACACCCGAATAAGAATGATTTTCCCACATGGATCATGCTAAAGAAAAGGGCCGTGCATTATTAGGGATAAACGCCCAAGGTTTCCGATCGATATCGTATCATTTGCCAATGATGATTTGTCCCAGAGTTTTTGGGTCTAACTGCGAAATTTGCGAGCCAAAATTGTGCTCACATCAATGGCCACGGTTGCTTTGGAGGATGTCCGGTTCGATAGACTCGCGTCTATTTCGAGAGAAAATTGCCAATATGCAATAGGCAATCCTTGAGCATTTCTCAAAGGGATCAATTTAGCTATAGATTACATGGAATTGAAAGAGGCACATTTGTGGGAACAAAATTCAAGTTACTCCAAATAGGCTTTTGTAAACCGCAATGCCCTTGCACAAGTCAAAATGTAGGGGAGAGGGACACTAATAATAGGAAAAGACATACCACGAAAAATCCTAAACTGGTGCACCTATAATAAATTTATCCTCAGTTTGTTTCCATTGAATTTTACTGTTAAATTGCTTTGTTTAATGACGCACGACAATTGACTGATGTGCCAGTTTTCTATTTTACCCTCCGTTTGTCACAGGCGTAACGATTTGTGATTTTTTTTGTACTAATTCAATTTAACGGAAACTAACGGTGAGTACATTTGTCATAAATATACCAGTTTTGAATTTTTAGTAGTCAAAATATTAGTTTTTGTTAAATTTATCACGGGTGTACCAGTTTAGGTATTTTTGCTGTAAAAAATTAGTTTGTGATAAAATTATTACAGATATACTAGTTTGAGATTTTTTATAGTATTAATCCAAATATTTTTCTTTGACCCGTATACTTTTCATGCCCCAAATTATGAAAAATCCAGAAATTCTTTTACTCTAAATTTATTTCGATCGCAACAAATCGGAGCCTTTGTGTTTACATTAGTTAAGTGGATGGACCGAACTGAATTAAAAAAAAAATGTAAAACGACATTGCATGTGTAGAACCCCTTTGCATGAACAAGGATAGATTTCCTCTTTTTCCCCGCCTCCACATACGCATGTGGTGTTGTTACCACCATAAATGTTCATGCACTTATGTTGTTCGAGAAAAGTCTTGAACCAAGTGGGATTTGAAGTGAAGTCATGTCGAGAGAGATGGGAACAAAACCAGCCACCAATGTCATCTACTTGGGAAAGTTGCTTTATTGGATGGAGACAAGACAGCTCTCGTTTACACTAATTATGGTTAATCATAAGGGGAAAAAATCTTGCCATTGGAATTTGACTTTCAATTTTTAAGCAACATTTTCTTTATGCACTGATGTAGGAAGATATAATTGGTCTTAAAAAATTTTACAATTTTTATGTTTCCTTTGGAATTTTTGATACGTAAATAAAAAGCCTTAAGGCCAAAGTGAGTTAGCTCAGCTGGTAAGGTTCGAATTTACTGCACACCATGCCCAGATGTGAATCTCACTGCCAGCAATCCCTTTTATTAGGCGAGTTGTAAATCCACTATAGACCTTCTAAGTCTGTGTATGCCTTGACCTTGGCATTGGGTAACCTCCCCTCCTCCTTAACTTTTTCATACAAAAAAAGTCTTAAGTTTTATAAGATTACAAAAAGAATTTTAAACAATTTGGCATGTTAATATTCATGTATTTTTAGGTTTCGGGTATTCAACTTTATACAAAAAAAATCAGAACTAAATTGTCATGATAAGAAAAAAACAAAACAAAACAAAATTGACAAATAAAAAGTTCGACGAAGCTAGAAATTTAGCCTAATACCCTAAAAAAATCTCCAATTTTAGATCCAATATCAATTCTACCTTTAAAATTTTTTTGTTTCGTTGAAAACTCCAAACTTTAGGTCCAGTCTCAATTCTACCCTAAACTTTTTTTTGTCTCATAAAACCTACCAAGGTTAACACGAGTCTCAAATTTTTCCTCATTAACCCTCCGTCCAGAATTTCTCTGGACAATTGAGAGATGAAAAACTCTTGAGCAAGATGTTTGAGCGTCCTGAGCTAAGTGTCTTGAGTGCTAGTTCTTTGACCGGCACGAGAGATTGAAGAGTGAGCGCAAAATCGAAAATCCCCAAGTGAGATGGAAGAAAGATTATCTCTAGAGCAAGAGTTATTAAAGAAAACAAATTCTAATTGTTCTAGTTTTTACTCAAATTTCAAATCCAATAAGCTGTCATTTAGGCCGATATAGAAATTCATCTCCAAAAGATATTTTCTTAGACATGAAATTTGGGAAAATAGAGCAATGCCATGGAAATGTCACATCATTAAGGACAATTTTGGACGGAGGATTAATGATGGCAAATATGGGAATCATGTTTTTTCACGAAACAAAATAAAAAAAAAGTTTATGGTAGAATTGAGACTAAATCTAAAATTGGTGAGTTTTTATGAGATAAAAAAATTTATAGTAGAATCGGGATTGGACCAAAAGTAAAGAGTTTTTTACAGGACGGAAAAAGTTTAGGATATAATCGGGACTAGAGTTAAAGTCTGGGGATTTTTTAGGGTATTAGGCCCTAGAAATTTCAAAAGGAGGGGGAAATTCTCAACATACTCAGCTTAATATTGTTATCATTCCATGTGGAAAAGCACACTGACACTACATATTATAAAAACTTTAATGAAAAGTACTTTCGCGTGTGTGACTGGAAAAATGAACACTGATGAATTGGGAGAATATATTGGGTTAATGAAGTCTCTTGATGTTATTCTATGAAGTTTCAATCTCGTTCAGACATATTAAAAATTAGTCGCTACATTAGAATTTCATTTGTAATAAGAAAACTCAAATTCATTAAATGTCCCAAGTTTTTACTTGTATTAACCATAAGAATTATAACGATCCATAAATCTTTCCTATATAATCATTTGATGCAAAAAGTAATAAAAAGAATGATTGACGGACTCTCATATAAAAAATTTCAAAAATAATTAAAAATAAAAAGAAAACATGGCCATAGCATTCCTTCGCCTGGCCATTCAATATGAGATTCACTTTTGAATTGTTGGGGGATGGAATATGTATATGTATACATGTATGTATGTATGTATAAAACCAAGTTGAACGGGTGATTTATGGGAATTAAAGTTATCCATGTGATCAGGAGTAATCGGTTATCTATTTACTTACTCAAAGGAAGTTTAATAAGTGATTTATAGGAATAAAAGTTTAGATCCGTGTGATCGGAATTAATCGATTTCAAGGTGGGCTGGTTTGAGGCATTCAACTAAGAATCGATCCCTTATGCGCTTTGGGCCAAATTTATATGATAAAACATAAACGTTGCATTATTTCACTACAAAAATATTTGTTGGTTGAATGGTTATGTTGTTATTTGTTCTTGTTGAAGATTTTTGATCAATCTTTTACGAGTGCAAAACTTTTTTTTCCTGAAAGAGAGAAATTTCGTAACCCGCTCAACTAGGGAACTGGACTAATTGAGCCAACTCTCGGGCATAATCGGTGGTTCAAAACTTGGAATCAGAAATCGAAACGGTCCGGGATCGGTTCGCGAAATCAAAAACCGGTTCTCCCCAAAACCGGTCTTGACCAACCCGGTCCGATTTGCCGGGTCGAATCAGACATGATTTTCACCCCCTAGGCGTGATATTGACTAATAAGCGACATGCAAAGAGTACGGATGCAGAAAATCATTGTTTAAGGAGCAGGAACATTTCAACAATTTTAGCATTTTCAGGAAAATAAAAGGAGAAAGCAACTTCTCATCTGAGGCCAAACAAATTGGCAAGATTATTGACTCTGTATACTTTGTTATTAGTTTATTGTACTTGGACGAAGATCTCTTCCGATGCTCTATTTGGTCCCCCCCTCCCCTTTTTTTTTTTGGTGAAAGTATATGAACGGGTTGAGCATTGGATTCAGTTTAACCGATACCGGTTTTGGGGATAACCGGTTCGGATTCCAGTTCTAAAGCTTCTTCTATAAAAGAAAATATGTTTTTGCACCCATTAAGAATCAAATCATGGTCTCGAACTCGAAGGCACGACAATATTACCACTTGACCTACGAGTGATTATGTCCCGAAACCGATTTCTGGTTCCTAGGCCCATTTCTGGTTCTGGACCACGAACCAGCCTGTCCTGAAACCGATTAACCTTCAATATTGGCTTGTTCGTTAAACAAAGGAATCACCAATTGCACGCACAAGACGTTTGGTCACAAGGAATTTGCAGGGCTTCAGAAAGTCAAGCACTCAACGTTGACCAGACTTGAATTTCAATTCAATTGGAGCAGCCCCAAGCCAAAGTCATGTTTAACTGAAACGTGACAAAATCGAATGGCTTCTCAGACTTTTTCAATTTCAGATTGAAAAATTATAAAGACCATTTTTATACCTCCAAAAACAAAAAAACTAGCCCTTTGAAATTGCTCTCTTTTATTTAGCTCCGTTTTTTTGCGAGAAATAAATAATTTGAAAAATATTTTCCTAAAAATGATCTTTTATTTTGCTTAAATTAATTAGTCAATAAAGAAATATTTTCACCACTGACAATAATTTATGCCTGAACATTTTTGGGGACAATAAGATTATTTTTTGCTTATTCATATTTATAAGCGATACAAGTGACCATTTAAAAAAAAGTTTTCCAAATCATTCTGTTTCCGCGAAACAAATGGAATCTTAAAATGACAAAAAAAGGGGGCAAAAGCCACAAAAAAACCCAAAACTATGCCCATGAGATATTTACTATAAACTTTTTTTTGTGACATCAAAAATTCCCAAATTTGTACTTGTGCAACACATATATCCTCCGTCAAAGTTTTGCCCACGAGAACCGTTAAAAATCTGTCGACATGGACGTCAGAAAGCAAACGGTGTTGACATGACCTTCCACATACAACAATGTTTTAGCCGAAAAATCAACTAACGAAACTTTAACGGAGGGTAAATATATCACGTAAATACAAATTTGGGTATTTATGTCACGAGAAAAAGTTTAGGATAAATATATCACGGTGGATATAATAGATAAATGTGTTATAGCGAGCATAATTCCGTTTTCCTTAAAAAAAAAGGGAAAGAAAGAAAGAAAGAAGAGAAGGATTGGAAACGCGAAGATGGAGACAAGAAAAGAGGGACTGAGCCCCCCCCTCCCTCCTGACCGGAAGAGCATTGAAAAGTAATGTCAATCTGTAACGAGCACCCGACCGATTCGAAAGCAACTCATGCCGGTCCAAACGCTACGCACCATCTCGTTTCTTAGCTCCGGGCTTCGCGCCCCTCACGTGTTTCCGGCCAAGTACAAGTTTTCTCCCACCGCTTTTCCCCCAAATTATTGTTTCCCACCCCCAAATTATTTACTCCAACTCAATTTCGCCTAAACAAAACCGCCCAGTCGGTGAGGCGCGGCGCGGCGCATTTATCTCCCGACTAATTTCCATCTCGTAACACATTGCAAGGTAAAATGTTCGACCCGGAAAAATTCCGATCTCTTGCCCGCTGCCCAAATCTAACTTCCGTTAGCGATTTGGAAAAATTCAGATTGAGGGTACTAATTTAAGATCTTTTACGGGGCGAAAATTGGTTTCTATCGGTTTGAAATGCTTTATAAGGTGAAATCTAATTCGAGATTAATGCGGCACCGAAGATACCGGTTTGGATATTGTCATATTTAACGGTGCCGATTTGGAAAAAACAGAAGAAGAAAAAGAAGAAAATACAGAGCCCCACATTGTCATCGAACTGCTCGAAGCCCCTATAATTCCTCGCGTACTGTCACAAAGAAAATTTTTCAAAATCTTTTTACTGACATTTCATTTGGTTTTGGTGCCTCGTGGGGCGCGCTTGCTTTTGGGTTCAGTATCTTGTCCGATCTCGGCAAGACTGCAAACTGCAGGGCAGGGCGGGAGGGGGGGTAAAAAGAAGCCATTAATTATTGTCCACGGAGTCAAACAAGGCGCTAGAAAAGCTCGCCCCTATCGAAAAGGTAGGAAAATAAATAAATTGTTTTAAAAAACATGGGTGGGAAAAAGTAGGTCATGATGATGCGGTTGAATGCAAAATGTCAAACGCTAGGTTGCATTGTCGTGGGGAATCGAGGGTTCCTCTCCTTTTTATTTTTCTGGGTATTTTTTAATTCGATCGAATTCAACTTGGTTTCCCATTTTTACAAGCTCCTCCTCCTCCTCGACCAATTTCTGCGCTTTTGTTCCTCGTTGGTGTCCTCTAGTTCGCAGCTCGAACGTGCCGTGTTGGGTGGTGCGCAGCGTTTGTGCATTCGGTCGTGTAATGGGGAGGCTGCTTTTGTTCTGGACATTGCCTGCCTGAGCTCTTTCCCCTTTGGTGTCTATTCAATTCTGCTCTTTCTATAGGGAAGGACTCGAAGGAGAAGGGCATCTTTTTCGAACCTTTTAGGTGGATGAAAATTTGAAAAGTCAAAAAGGAACGAGTCCCCCCCCCCCCTCCATTCTCATTTATGATGAACTAACCCTCTCTTTTCTCCTAAGTCAAGAAATTCATTTATTGCTTGGATTTTG
This sequence comes from Syzygium malaccense, assembly GCA_031216405.1. Lineage (NCBI taxonomy): Eukaryota > Viridiplantae > Streptophyta > Magnoliopsida > Myrtales > Myrtaceae > Syzygium > Syzygium malaccense. Next base: position 12,832,558 of record CM062263.1, read on the forward strand.
ACCCACATCCATTTTTGGATAGAGTTTCCACCCTTTTGTTCTCCCCTCAAGCGACTGATGTGGGCATACCATGTTTAGATACATATTCTCTTGTTACAAAAAGCAAAAAAGAAATCCTTTGGGAGAGTATCTAAATTGTCATTTATAGCGAAAAAATCAAAGCGCAATTTGGCCATGTTAGCTTCGAGCGAGCCTCTCTAGAACGGAGACTTCAAGTACTTAGATGGACTGGGAGTAAGTGTACAAGACTGTTCAATTTGTGGAGCTCACATGGATTCTATTTTTATTGAATAGTGTTTTAGATGTCTCATTGCAGCTAATGCCTAGTCCGTATAAGTTAACGGGCGGTAATCATCCTTGCCAAATATGGGATCATTATCATCATTGGAAACTATGTCGTTAGACGAAAACCTGCACCAATGGTCATCAAACTTGTGATTTTTCTCTTAATTCGCATGGAAAAACATAATCATGACAAAAGGGTTACCACGATCTGCCAACGGGTTAAAATCAAAAGAAACGTCGCCTTCATCCCGAACTTAGGACAACCGGCGATGAATTGACAAAACTCTCTATCACGAAATTTGATTAATCCAACAAAAAATCATGCCCAAGCATTCTGGATTCACATGTCTCGCTATCAATCTCGAGATGAACTCCCAAGCCCCCCACCCAACCCCCCCAAACAACAAGACCCGGAGACTTTCGACATCGTTGAAGCTGTCATGGCCTGCACGCACGACTTTTTTCTAACCTCGTCCAGGATTAATCAGCGAATAACGTTAATCACCCACGTATGCCCGTGATCATTGCCAAAAATGTCACGATTTGTCTTTAATGAATAAATTAGGGCTACGTTGTAGGAATGTCGAAGTTCCTCGCGACTATCGATGCAAGCTGAAACAACGCATCGTGAGCGCTGCTTGGTATCGGAACCATAAGCATGAAGTACGTTCCTCTTTTTTGCATGTAGTTTATTCTATAAATTAAGAAAAAATTATTTAATTATTGGCCTTTTCTCGTGTGTGGAAATGTGCCCCGCCCCTATGGCTAGATCTAGAAAGGGTTTCGGCCGTTTAAGTCAATATGCGTATAAATTTAGATTAGTAGTACCAAGGTAATGCAACGTAATTTAAGCATTGTGCCACTCGAGGAGACGTAATTATTCGTGCAATGTTACGCATAATAAAATAGAAAAATTTTCTATAATTCGATTAATTATAATTAGTATTTGATGCAAGAAATTGAAGGATGATAATTAGATTGGGGAGAAAGTATCGTACTTTTAGAAAAAAAGGGGAGAGAGATGAACTACCGTTCCCAAACTTTTCTATCCCTATGCTATCAGAGTTGACCATCGATGGACTTTTTCGAGTAATGATAGCTTCAAAAAGGGTTCGATACGTGCAATAACAAGAAGAATAATTGCGACATCTTCTCTTTGCCTTTGAATGTAGTTAAGCTATGATTTGTTCAATTCTGATTAAAGCTATTATCAATTAGAGATTATTGTGGGAAGTTTTGGAGTAAATCAGGACATGAATTTCGATAATTGCAACTTTTGGTTACGATGTCGAGTAATAGGTCCTGATAATCAATTCTATGCCTATCTCATAAGCCATATAGATTTTTTCGAAAGAAACTCAAACTTAGGATAATTCTTGTTATAAAAAGAGAATTCAATGCGGGAAAAGGATGCGTATCCAATGTGCGTGACTTCAATTCTTGAACGACATCCTTGATGAAAAGGGAAAATCTCATTAAACCTCCAAAATCATTTTACACAATCAATTATAACTTCATCGAGTTGGTAGTGATAATTGTATTTAAAAAAAAAGAATAATGTACACCTATCTATATCCAAGGTAATTGCCAATTCAGCTTGATGTCGAGTAGTTTGGGTCAGTTCTCAGTTCTTTTGCACACTCTCTAATTATTTCTTTGAAATGCTATAAGAAAATTAATCGATTTTCATTTATTAATATACTATATGCCATGCTCCCTTCGCCCATGGATTTTGATTCTTTCGATGGATCGAGGAAGCTTAAGCCAAATACCCAGACATTGGGTTTTCTTTCAAAATGACCCTATCCACTAGGAATGATTGAAACAAATTGATTTAGAGATCGATGGCATGGACTCCACTCGACTAATGCACAAAGACCACTCTCAATTTTTCTCGCGCCCCTCCCATAAAACCGAATCACAGAAAAGCAAATCTTAGCAATGCCCAACGCGGGTTCTTTCGTTTCGCGACGCATGATTCGGTATTGCTCGCGTGGCATCCAAGAGCATACGAGACACACGATATGCTCACTAATCTTAATGAAAGCTAATTAATTTGGCCCCCCTTAATTAAATCGAAATACGGGATTAATCGAAACTGAACAAGGATTAGGGAGGTGGCGGGGGCTGCGTTTTTGTCACTTGCGATTCGCAACAATCTTGCATGCTCGATGGAAATGCGAAAAGGAGCCCGGGAGTGCCACTCGAGGATGGCTCGATGGCCATTGCTGCTGAAACTCTGCGTACAAGTCAAGCGCTCGACGACGAATCGCAAAGCCCAACCATCAATTCCCACCATTCCCACCCCCCACCCCCCCCCGGCACACATCTCCACTCGCCATTGCCAGCCCACCACCACCACCACCACCACCACCTCTCTCTCTCTCTCTCTCTCTCTCTCCCTGTCTTTCATACATGAACGTGTTCGCGCTTGTTGCTCCCATGTCCATTTCATAAATACATTTGATTTGGCCGAGCTGTCTGAAATCTGCCGCCACCACCACCACACCACACCACACCACCCTCCTCCCACGCCCCAGCTTCCTCCACCCGAGTGGCGACGCCGCGCTACCCGCCACGGCCACCCTCAACCACCACCTGCTCTCTCTCTCTCTCTCTCTCCCTTCTCCCCTCCTCCTTCCCCTTTTCTTTCCTTTCTTTTTTCCTCGGTCTCTGCGTGGTCGGAACCATCCAAAAGCCATAGCTTCGACCTGCTTCCTCGTTATCTTAATCCTTTCCCCCCCCCGCTAATCAAATCCCCACCGCAAAAAGGGTCCTTGAAGGCCGTGTTGGGTCTCTTGCGAAATCGAGAGATCGAGCGAGAGGGAGGGAGAAAAGAGGGCAGTAGAATCCCAACGCTGTGTTTTAAGTATTTGTTTTTGCCTTTTCGTCGAGCACTCGGCGTGCATTCCTTGGTCTTCGCCTCTCCTCTCGCGCATATATTTGCACCCGCCACGAGCCCTCCTCCCCTCTGTTCCCCCCCTCCCTCATTTGGCCGCCCTCGCCCCTTCGTTTCTCTCCCTGTTATGAAGAATTGGTGCTCATGGCTGCTTGCGCTTTGCTGAGCGGTGGCGACAATGGCGGCAGCAACAACGACGACGGCAGCGGCCGCCGCGAGAGCCCGAGCTTCATGAGCTCCTCCAGCGTCGGCGGCGCCGGCGACCACCTCCTCGGCACCCTCCACCACCACCAACACCACCGCCGTCACCAGCAGCAGCAGCTGCAGCAGCAACCGACGCACGAAGAGCAGCGCCGCCTCCTGGAGAGCGGTAACAGGATGGTCAGGAAGAGGATGGCTCCGGAGCTCGAGGTGCAGGCGCCCCCCGCCGCCGCCGATTACCTCAGGCTCTCCCGGCGAAACACCGCCTCCGCCTCCGCCTCCGCCGCCGCCGCCAACGCTTCGCTGATGAGCAACCCTCTATCCGACGCGAACTGCTTCATGCCCTCGAGAGATATTATCATCCCCAACCACTCCACTATGACCATGCTGCCTTCTTCCACGAACTTGACCGTGACGTCAGTCGGGCCAGGGTTTTTATCCCCCACTCCATGCACCACCATCGCGACGACGACGACCACGACGACGACCGCCTCGCCTTACGCTGCCGAGGCCGCCCTCCCGCCCCTCCTCCCGTCTCAGCCACAGCCCCAGCTCCAAACCCCCGCGCTCTGCGTCTTCTCCGGCCTGCCGCTGTTCCCGCCGGAGAAGCCCCGCTCCGCCGCCGGTTTCGCGCCGCCTCCTCCGACGGCGATAAACCCTAGCGTCGGCGCCGGGGGCATTCCCATGGAGGACAGCTCGGCGATGGCGTGGGTCGACGGCATCATCAAGGACCTCATCCAGAACTCCACGTCCGTGTCGATCCCTCAGCTCATCCATAACGTGAGGGAGATCATCTACCCTTGCAACCCTAACCTCGCCGCCGTTCTCGAGTACCGGCTACGCTCGCTCATGAAGGAGCCGGTTCCGGCGGTGGATTTGCAGTTACAGAGGCAGTATAATAACCAGCATTTCTCTCTCCCCGATTCGATGATCCATCAGAGTCAGTACTTGAACTATGGCCTCGCATCGCTACCGGCGGCCGTCGGCCAAGGGAGCGGCCGCCGCTTGCAGGAGCACGAGGCGAGCGCTTCGTCGGCGGGGGCTCCGGTTCTGACGTTGAACCAGGTGCAGCAGCAGCAGCAGCCGCCCCCTAATAATCCGCCGCAGCTTCAGCCGCCGGAGCCGCTGCAACAACCGCCACCTCAGCAGCAGCAGCAGCAGCGCAGCGAGGCGGAGAACGATAAATCGTCCACCTCCGGCGAGACGGCGCCGACTCCGACGGCCACGGCCGCCTCCGCCGCCGCGGCCCTGGCCCTGGCGAGGGAGAGGAAGGAGGAGATGCGGAACCAGAAGAAGGACGAGGAAGGCCTGCACCTGCTGACCCTGCTCCTCCAGTGCGCGGAGGCCGTGTCCGCGGACAACCTCGAGGAGGCCAACCGGATGCTGCTGGAGATCTCCGAGCTCTCGACGCCGTACGGCACCTCGGCGCAGCGCGTCGCGGCCTACTTCTCGGAGGCGATCTCGGCCCGGCTCGTGAACTCCTGCCTTGGGATCTACACAACGCTCCCCTCCGTGCCGCACAGCCACAAGATCTCCTCCGCCTTCCAGGTAGGGTTTTTGTCAATTCATGTCGCGTTATCCTATCCGAGATAGTCGTGTCCGTGTTGGGTAAGGTTCGGCCGGTCGTGTTCTCATTGTGTTCTCGTGCTTTGTCTTGTTGCTGCTGCTGCTCTCAGGTCTTCAATGGGATCAGCCCGTTCGTCAAGTTCTCCCACTTCACGGCGAACCAGGCGATCCAGGAGGCTTTCGAGCGCGAGGAGAGGGTCCACATCATCGACCTCGACATCATGCAGGGCCTGCAGTGGCCGGGGCTGTTCCACATACTCGCGTCGCGGCCCGGCGGCCCGCCGCACGTCCGGCTCACGGGGCTGGGCACCTCCGTGGAGGCCCTGGAGGCCACGGGGAAGCGGCTGGCGGACTTCGCCGACAAGCTGGGATTGCCGTTCGAGTTCATCCCGGTGGCGGAGAAGGTCGGGAACTTGGACCCGGAGAGGCTGAACGTGAGCAAGAGGGAGGCCGTGGCGGTTCACATGTTGCAGCACTCGCTCTACGACGTCACTGGTTCTGATGCCAACACGCTTTGGCTTTTGCAGAGGTAAAGGAAAGAAAAGAAGTGTGAACGATCTTTTCACAATCCCAATGCCGATTTTTGCTCGTTCTTTGCTTTGGCGTTCCAAGTTCAAATTTTTATCTTTCCTAGATGTAGTTGAAGACGTCTAGCAAGTAGGGTAGCTTCTCTTTTCTGCTATCTAGTCGCGGGAGTAACGATGCCATCGCCATTTCATGTGTGCTGTGAAGTGTGTGGTTTTGCCTTTTGACTGTACACATTCTGGGTTTTGGTTGGTCATCATTTCACATAGAAGTGGACGTGTGATTTTGATTACCCAGTTGTTTTTTCCCTTTGTTTCTAAAGAAATAAAGGATGGCTGGGCGATGAAAGATTGCACCTTTTCTTGATTCAGTGAAAGGAAAGCAATAGCAAAAGAGAACCCAACTTAGATAGCTGCACCATCTTTTTCCACACAAAAGGAAGTTCCTTTTTGTTCCCATTAGGCACGTCCAAGTCGCTTCCATGGGAGGAGCGAAAATCATTGCCCACTTGGTCCCCGTTTTTCTCCATTGAAGGAGCTGTAAAGTTGTCCTCCACATTTGATTGTCTGATCTTTACATCTCCCTGGGAACACTATTCTCAAATAATGATGGTTAGAAGCGGGTGCATTTGAGGTTCAATGCTCAGCATTATTTGGGTTGTAACATGACCATTTAGTCTTTTCCTGTAATCTAGATTGGCCCCGAAGGTGGTCACGGTGGTGGAGCAGGACCTGAGCCACGCGGGGCCGTTCCTCGGTCGCTTCGTGGAGGCGATCCACTACTACTCGGCGCTGTTCGACTCGCTGGGGGCGAGCTATGGGGAGGAGAGCGAGGAGAGGAACGTGGTCGAGCAGCAGCTGCTCTCCAGAGAGATCCGGAACGTGCTCGCGTTCGGCGGACTGTCGAGGAGCGGGGAGGCCAAGTTCACCAGCTGGAGGGAGAAGCTGCAGCAAGCCGGGTTCAGGGGCGTCTCCCTCGCTGGGAACGCCGCGACGCAGGCCACGCTGCTCCTCGGGATGTTCTCCTGCGATGGGTACACGCTGGTAGAGGACAACGGGGCTCTCAAGCTCGGGTGGAAGGACCTGTGCTTGCTCACCGCGTCCGCATGGAGCCCGCTGAATCTGCATGCAGCCTCGGCCGGGCTCATTTGCCATTTCTCTCACTAGGCCGGAGACTTTCGCTCGGGGCAAACCACGTCGGCGGCATGGATGTCGACCATGATTACGAGGACTTTCTTCTGGTGGCGATGTGGGAAACTGAACTATCATGGGCTTAGTGAGGATTTTCTAGTTGCTGGGACTATGGTTGAGAATGTGATTTAGGTGAGCCGGGTGATATCATGTGCTAGGAAAATGGGTTGCACCAATACGAGTCCCCTCCTTTTGGCCTTATAAAGATTTTCTACATGCTTGTTACATTTTCTGTCTCCATCGCCTTAAATTTCTTGTCTAGTGAGAAAACTGAGATAATAGTTCGTTGTTAAACTTTAGGACATTGTCAAAGAGTTTTGTGACCGGACATTTCTTTTGAAGTTTCATTTATGAGAAAACAGAGGTGATCCCAATCACTCAAGGAGAGAGGAAAATCAACTAGGTTTTCTACATTTCAAACTTTTTTTAGCTTGACTTGATACTTTGATAGTTTTCGATTTCCAGAAAAATGCCCATTTATCTTCTGAAAATGAAGATATCATGTCAATTTGTCTTGCATATGTAAATTTGTCTTTTTATCTCATGACTTAACCCCCGAGTTACTTCAATGAACTTGACGAGCTTTTAATTTAAACAACAGTTTATCATATGGACATTAGGATTGTCTATATTACACTTGTAAGTCAAAACCTAATATTACTACCAAATTTGTATTTGGAAAATGTCCACTTTTTTATTTTTAGCAATTTAGCGGCACGAATGTAAAGGCCCAATGATCTGAAAGCTCAAAAAAAAATAAATGATCTAAAAGCTCAAGGAACAACGTGCAAGTCTCATCAACTGATTAATCCAAATTGCTATGCAAGTGATCCCGACTTAGAGTAATTTGCATATAATGAGTGGGATTCGAACGCGTGACTTCCAATTCTCGAGTTGAAAATTTCTTGAAATTCAATCAAGTGTGCCTACATCGGAGGATTTGAAAATGTCTTAATTACGTTAACAATTGTGTGCTTTGCTAATTTTGCTGGAATTAGATTTCTGACTTCTGTGGCCCTAATGAAATCTCTTAAATAGTTACATATTGACCGCACAAATTAGGGCAATTGCATCGAGACTTTATAAGTCGAAAACGAAACCATTGAATAAATATATTCTTTTGTGAGAAATGATCACGTCTAAAATGCATGTGATAGCTTGGGGGGAAACATTTTAAGTATATATAATTCTAATGCATGTCCGTTAGATCATGTGGGTCCGTTAAATCACATGGTCCTGTATGAAAGCCGCATGATCTAAGTGCACGTGGACTAGGTGTTTTTGACATACCCCATTAATCATTCTAGCTTTAGTGGTTGTCATGTCAAATAATTATGTAATATTTGACAAAAGAAAAATAATTTTATGATATATCTTATCGGAGGAGTATGGGTGAAATTATAAGTAAGAAAATTGTGCATCGAGAGTTTTTTGCAAATCGCCTGAGATCGAATCATCAGGAATAGTAACTGTTGGATCGCAAAAGAACAAATCTCGATTGTCCATTAAAAATCTTTGAAATTTTTCTGAGGTACAACATTTTGTATAGAAGGTACGACAAAATGTATTAGGGTACGACTTTTTAAGGACGGCGAACGAGTCCCTCGAAAGGCCGCAGAAGTCACCATTATGCCACGTATAACTTTCAAAACGGGATGTCATGTCCGGACATTCTACCCTAATTATTCTGTCAAAGAGGTTATCCACCATTTGTGTCCTTTACACAATTTTAATTTCGCAATATGAGATTCACTCACTTTTGGCTCTCAATTTATGTAGAAACGGACGGACTTCGCGTAAACATCTTCTAATGCTGCAGTGCCCAGGAGAAAAAAAGCAGAAACTATTGTAACGAAACAAGACTCTAGTTATTGTCTGCTTCATAGTAACATTAGCTTTACAAAAAGAGGACAAATGAAGATAATACTCAATCACTCTCGTCTACCTCAAAAGTTCTGCTCATGTTGCTGCAGCCTTACCCGTGTGTCACCTCTTATTGCATTGAAGCCAAGTTGATCTTCTTCTTTATTGTTAAGCGAAGGAAAAAGATTCAAAGACTAGGGACATAAACACCTGAATCACAGAGTGCTGAAAATAACTAGTTAAAGATGATGATCTGCTATTTTGGTTCGATCTTCATGGAAACCGTGTACCCGCCGCTGTAGTCGAAGGAGTCGTTGCTCTCGTTGCCGGTATCCAGTTTCGGCGTTGCGTCGCTGTAAGGATGCTTAGATGGTCCCCTCGGTGCCCCGAAGTCCGTGGCGGATGACGAAGCAGAAGTCGAGTTCGTGTTGATTCCGTCGTGCTGCAAGATGCTCTCGATTGTCTTCACCACCTCGCTCATCGTGGGGCGGTCTGAGGCCGACTCCTCGACGCACCTCATGGCCAGCTCCAGGAATATAGCGAAGCCGACCAGATATCCCGAGTTTCTGATCGATGGATCCATCTTTTCTCCCAGGCCATAGTGCTCGTTGTCCCTTGCGTCCATCGCCGTGCGCACTTCCCGCACAATGTATTTGCCCTTTTCGATTGGCTGCCTCGCGGTTATCAGCTCGAGCATGACCACGCCAAAGCTGTACACGTCGCTCTTTTCTGTTAGTTGTTGGGTCATGTAGTATTCCGGATCCAGATAGCCCTGCCACAGATTCCCAGTTTCGAAGTAGATGTTAGGCTTGGAAGTCTTAATGGAAGCTATGGATCATATGATCTCATTTCATCTTACTTGTTAACCCATCTACATCACAAGAAATTTCGTGGCTCTAAAAATTATCTCTGACGGTAGCTTTTATTGTGATTTAGGTACTGATCTAGGAACTAGACAATTCGAATTCTGGTGATGACTTCAAGAAGATAAAATGAAGATCAAAAGGGAAGCCGCTCGATGAATCATGTTCTGCTGTTTCTTCGCAAACCTAGAGCTAACTAAGCGGCAACCAGCAAGACATACCAGTGTGCCCTTGACTTGAGTCGAAACATGCCCCTTCTCGCTGTCTGATACCTGCTTGCACAAGCCGAAATCAGCAACTTTTGCCATTAGATTTTCGTCCAACAGGATGTTAGTCGACTTGATGTCTCGGTGGATTATAGGAGGATTCGCAAGCTCGTGAAGGTACGCTATCCCCCTAGCGGACCCGAGAGCGATCCGGAGTCGCCTCCTCCAATCAAGGTGAATGCCGGATTTTCCTGCCACACAAAGTGAAATGTGCTATGAAAAAGACATTATATGCAGCAGCGTCTGGAGAGAGTCACGAAATGTATAATGACTCATGAACCGTTGAGCACAATCTACTTATGTTTTCGAAGCACATTTGCTTTAAGTTAAGGATCTTGGTGAGACATTGAAATTTACCTGACAAGCTCGCTCTGAGTGTTCCATTAGGCACAAATTCGTAGATCAACATCTGCTCTCTCTGCTCGAAGCAGAAACCCACGAGCCCGACGAGATTTTTGTGATGAACTCTCGATAAGAGCTCGATCTCTGTCTTGAATTCGAGACCGCCCTGCATCGATCCTTGTTGAGCTCTTTTGGTTGCGATCATTTGTCCATTGGGGAGCATTCCCCTGTAGACCTAGAGGAAATGGCAACACGAGAATCAACAATTAGTAGCTATGTGCAGAAACTTCATAGGTTTGTTAACCACTCGATCCAAAGAAAATATCAACTTAATTAGTAAAATTGGTCAAAAGCCGCACGAAAGGCGATTGTGAAAGAATCACCTTGCCATAGCCTCCAGAACCAATCTCATTTTTTTCGGAGAAGTTGTTGGTGCACTTTTTGAGTTCATCGTAAGAAAACCATCTCGCTCCCTTCAGCTGAGGCGCGCCTCCACTGTGCTTCCCGCTCGGTGCCCATGACGCTGCAAGAGAGACACTGATCTAAGTCAAATGTCCTTCACCAACATATGTGAATTCAGCGCGACAGTGAAAGCTTTTGTGCAGAAAATTACCGAAGGGTTTGCTCAAGCCGATAGCCTTCTCGGCACGTTGCTTTTGCCGAACCGCGTATGCACCTATTGCAATGAGGCCAAGTAGTAGAATTCCACATCCAACTGCGACGCCAACTATTGCCCCAGCACTCATGGATCTTTTATGACCTGAAATATTGACCTTTTTTTCGTCAATATATCAATTCTCAATGTCGAGGGTAGAATCAAATTCTTACGAGTTTATATTCAAGTTACCTTGAAAAGCATAAGGCGAGGCGAGGAAGTAATAAGGACCGAATCGTCCAGGCGGTTTGAAAGTTTGGTTGCTCAAGTCAAATCCCATCCTCAAGATCTCCGACCGGTTGAAATACTTCCCATTGGCCGGGAAGAGCGCCACCGGAACTTGCAGATAGTCGTTTGTATTGAAGAAAGGATTGTCTATGAAAACCGAGCCTGGGGCGAGGTCCAATATAGTCCCGAGGCTCTTTTCTAGCTCCTGAAACAAATTCACATTTATTTGCTTGAAGGAAGGTCCTCTGAAAAATAATGTTCCTTCGTATGGAAAAGCGCAACTGCATCTATGAGGGCTGAGCTTTTGATCGTGTCGACAAGATTTTGCCCTGCAACTCATGGGGGTGGAATAAGATTTCTTGGCTTGCTGCGGCTGACAGTAGATGGTATTCTCAAGACTTGTGTTGCAGACTGGATTGCCTAATAACCTGAAAGCACAGAATCGTTAGCATGATTGGCGATCATCGGAGAAAGAGAGAAGGCACGCTCTTGCCCATGACAAAAATATATTTGGATGAACTTTCTCACATCAGTGTATTGCCATATGAAAGAAAATTCTGCGTGACCAAGGAAATCCGGTTATGCTGCAGATCGATGCTCCCGAGTTGCGGGCTAAAGTTGCTGCTCATGTTCAATGTGCCGCTGAGTGCGTTGTTTCTCAATTGTCTATCCAGTTAGAAAAAAAAGGATGATTCTGGTCTCGAAATCGCACTTCCTTTTTCCTACGAAAAATGGTCTAAAACATATGATCTTACATTACTTGAATTGGTGGGTTGCTGAAGATTCCTTCTGGTGGAGTCCCTTGAAGCGATCCGTATTCTACAACCCTGACCAAAATAGCTCTTCAGAGAATTCCCAAAAGATCTTACCACCAGCTTGGGGAAAAAAATTACTGAATATGCTTCGAGTACAAGGAGGACGTACAGAGTGGTAAGCGATGGTAAGGTCCAGAACCACTCTGGAGCATCTGTTGGGTCGAAATAATTGTTGCTAAGATCCCTATTTAGTACGCAACGTTGACCTTCATCAGCGCAGAAGGAGAGAATAAAACGTGTAGTGTAAAATCAGTACCATTGAGTACATGGGCATTTACTCACACGGAGCTAAGCGATTTCATGTTGCTTAAATCTGGGAAAGAACCATTCAGTCTGTTGTACGCTAAATTCCTGAAAGAGATTAGAGCAGCAATTTCAGTGGACTTAAGCTGGCATATCGGAATACATGCTAAGGAATTAATGAAATAGGTACTAACAATTCATTGACGTTCACAAGTTTGCTGATATTTGATGGAACTTCTCCCGAAAACGAATTCCTGTCAAGACGACTGTCGCATTTGTGGCACCGAGTTCAATGACAGAACAAGAATGGTCACGATAGCTTCGCGTGACTGATAAAAAGATTTGCCGGAATCCATATAAAGAGGTTTTCACTTACAGAACCTCAAGCGTCTGAACAAGTCCTAATGTGGACGGGATTGATCCGTTAAATTGGTTAGAATCGAATAATCTGTAAGAAAGGAAAATTTAACTGCTTATTAAGAGGACGGTGGCGGAGTATGTTAACAATCGAGTATCAACTTACACATCCATCACTTGAGCGAAAAACTTACACATGTATCAGTTTCATTTTCGGGCTGAATAGTCGGTCCGGAATGGAACCCGAGAGCTGATTCTTGTTGAAATGGCTGAAAAACCAAACCAAGAACGAGTGACTTCTTTGCGGTCCAATTCGAAAGAAATTAAATAGATCTCATTCCGATCATACCGAGGCAGACAACCATACATGCTCATACATGTACGCATTAACACTTTTTGCATTTACATTGAATCTATACTAGTAAATTAATTAAATGAAACTCACAAGTGCTTGGTATTTAGGAGAAGATCCAATCCAGGGGATCCAAGGGTGTCATTCGAGAGCGGTATTGGTCCAGTTAACTGGTTTTCGCCCAAATCGAGCATACCGAGTCGTGACAGTTTCCCCAGAGAAGCAGGAATTTCACCGGTGAACTTATTATTGTTGAGAGCCCTGGCAAGAAGGTTAGCTTGAACGGAGAGAATAAGTCACGTATACACTGAATAACCAAACGAAATTCCCATAACGACAATCCCGAATTCTTACAAGAAGGTCAGCTGAGAGAGCTTGCCAAGCTCATCAGGAATATTGCCGGTGAAGCCACAACCTGCTAAGATTCTGATAGAAGAAATACTAAGCACAGTGCAAAAGTAAAAAAAAAAAAAACAGAAGAACACAAACTTTTTCGAGATCAAAAAACATTCTTGCGAAGGAGCCATTACAAAGTATTAAGCTTCGATAAATCTCCTAGTCGGGCCGTGAGGGGACCGGTGAGGTCTGTGTTAAAAGACAGATCCCTGGAAATAAGATAGAACCGATTGCGATGAGAAAAAAATAGACATGAGTTGAGATTGAGCCTATCAAGAAATATAGCTCCTCTTTGAATTGTAGTGCCTGCTACTAAAATCAGGAAGAACTTCTATCTGATCTTAGTTATGAATCATTCTTTAAAGGACAGAGGACTTACAAAGATCTTAGCTCCGTCAGGCCTCCTATGTCACCGCTCAATGACCCTTGGATGCTCATAGATGAAAGGCCCCTGAAACCAATAATAGCCGCACGACATTATTGTACATCAATTGATTGTGAGTCATGTATGGAGTGCAGCGATGGGCATTTCACGGAAAAAGGTGAAGTGAAAGTACTGTACTCACAGTGCGGTCACCCTCGAACCGTTGCAGGTCACGCCATCCCAAGGTGTCCCGCACGGGTCGTCTTTCGCCCAGCTCGGCGGCGTGTTCTGCCATATTCCCCGTAGAGATTGAAGCGCTGCAGCTGATCGTGTGACATTTTGAAGCGAAAAAGAGTTTATTGGATGCGCGTGCTTAATTATTTTTCAAAATTACTCAGTCTACATATGTAATATAGCATACTTCCTACATGTTGAAAACTCCCGAGTCCCAAATATCCCCCCTTAGCTTGTTCATTCACAATCACAATCTCACAAATACAGGAATCAGAGCAATAAATCATACACTAACTGGGCCATCTAAATGTATTGGTGTAACAAAGTAACGAATCTTATTGGTCTAACATGTACTCTCATGAATTTACTTACAGTCACCAGGATCAGTGAAAGAGCAGATGACATGAATCCCAGCAAGTGAGAGAGCCAGGAAGAAGACCAATGTCATCATGATTTCTGTGATTGCCACCAAAAAACCCAAAAAAAGGAGGAGAGCAAAGCTTGGTCTTAGTAGATAACAATCCTCAGCCACTCTAAGTTCATGATATGATCCTCACTGAGAAAGTTATGAGCAAAACTCTCATTTTTGGAGCAAGAAAAGGGTGTGTCTGGGAGTTAAGTTGATTGATATGTTCTTGGAATTGCAAGAAGTGTCTCAAGATCCTAGAAGCTGAGACAAAAGGAAAGACACAGAGAGGGAGAGGCTTTTGTGGGTGGTTAATCTTGATTAGGAGGTTTTCTCTTCTTTTGTTTGCCTTGTCTTGGAAGCCAAAGCTCAGTAATCATTGTTATGCTTCAATTCTTCCGCGTTAATGCCTTTGCTTGGTCACTGTCATAAACAATTAAACAATGCGCTCACCGTGTTCTCCGTCCGCCAGCTTTTCCAAAGATGACAAACTACCAGGAAACAAGGATTTTTTAGAGCAGGATACAAGGCACATTTTCAATCCAATGCCTTTGTTTTGTATAGAGGGCACCCGTTATCCCTCGAATTTTTGCGAAACAGAGCAATTTAATCCGTACGGCGACTTGTCATGTGATATCAAGCATTATTTCTTCCTTAATTTTCACTCGTGCCCAGTCACCCGACTCGACGTTCAATCGTCATTCTAGTCGAAACAAATCAATCCCATGAAGTCCCTCCCAGGATTAGTAAGGAAAAACATAAATCTCATGTCTACTTTAAACATGCCCGTTTGATCGTGGCGAAATGGATATGTCAAACATCGATTTTGGAAGAGGGTTTACCATCGTCAATGGTTACAATACCAATAAATTGCTCATTAACGCATACACCATCGAAGATTTGACGAAAGAAGTAGAACGATGATAAGTACACATCGACTCACAAGATCGATCTACAACGTAACACGTAGGATCAGGTACGATTAATCGTCGAAATGCCACTTGGAGCTTTTACTTATTCCTTTGGCGCGTAAGACCCATTTGGAGACTACTACGCAGTTTGTAAACTAATTCAATGCGAGGGGTCGAGGACTGCAATGGAATGAGTGGGTCGGCGACAAACGAAGAGGTCGATTCCTCTTTTGTCCTGCCTCGTAGTATCTGTTGCTTAGCAGTCACTCTATGCAGTGCCATTCGCTTGTCCTCTTTCCTTTGGTTTATGCACTCACGAAATTCGATCATTTGAATAATCGCAGGAAGCACACCCCTCCTCATGCTGACAACTAACACTCTTTGGCATGACATGCATAATAAGTTTTCATGTGCCGGCCGAAAGCAAGTAATTACCGAAGCTTAAAGGAATAAGTGCACTGGAAGTTTATATTGGAGTATACTTGGATAGTATGAGGATGTATAGACTTAGAAGACGGGGGGAGAGGATGCGACGAGCCCTTATGATGGAGAATGCGTTTTTCGGTGTTGATTCATAGCACAGTATTTCTCTCTGAATGCCTCAGCGATCGAATCACGTCATTTTGATTCATGTTTTTTCAGCTATGGACTGCATAATCATCATAATTTAGAGATGGAGGGGAGTCAAATCCATCGATACAAACCTCTAATTCAGAAACTACAGAGCTCTAACTCTGTCTTCGAACTCTTCGCCCTCTCGAAATCTCTTTTGTTGTATTTCTGCTAATAAGTTCACGCGTGGCGCATTGTTCGAGTTACAAGGGCCTACAATGGCTGGAAAGGATCTTTGCCTCGGGTTGGCAAGAGATCGCCCCGAGCCCGTCAACATTTCCGAATGACATTGACGTACTTCTTGCGCTCCACAACTTCCCCACCTGTGTAGATGATTGAAGTCCTTTTGATGACTCGTCCCCCTTGCAGAGCCCATAAAGAGCGAGAAGATAAGACCCAAGAACAGATTTCATGAGACCTTACCCTTCATCTTAGAATTCAAACTCAGAATATGTTTGTTTGAGTGAAATAATTTTTCGCAAATTAGTTTCCCGTGTTTGGTTTGCTGGCAACGATTAGTCTACGAAAAATCATATAGGGTAAAAGAAAATATACATGCTTAAAGTTAGAAAAATGAATTCCTCAATAAGAAAAGAGGAAATTTTTTTCTTAAACATGACTTTTTCGAAAAATATTTTCTTTTATCGTGAAGTTTTACCAAAACAAACAAACCCTTAATCATTAATTACGAGGCGATGGGAACGATAGAACACCTATGATTAGACAATCGGTACATTGAAAGCTCCGAGTTGTCCAAGTAGTGCAGGCCTCTTGGGTAGTTCTGCGCCCGATTCAACTTTTATGCTGCTTAGATAATTCATGCTACACACTCATAAGTGCAAAGAATGATCAATCTGCAGCGTTAGAATGATCAAAAAATGACCAATACATATTGAACAAATCGACTAAAAGACCGAAAATATCTGTCATGGTCCAATATTGTTCTTTTTTTAGCTTACAATAATTCCTCTGAACATCTCATATTCCAATCATCTTGTTATCGAGTGTCCAAGGACACTAGTAAACGTCAAGCTTGCGAAGTGGGGGTTCAATTCAATGCCTCAAATAATATTGTCGTTAAACCTCGCCTATTTTGATTAGGACACGCGTGCTTGCATCGAACCATAGCATCACTAGAGTATCGTTATCAGATTGATAAACTTGTCTGAACGTCAAGAAACACTGCAGACTCTGAAGACAGTAGAAATGGAGCGATGAAAGATCAAACTCTTCTTTCTTGAGTGGACAAAGGGTAAAGAAAAGTGGAGAAAAGTAGACACCAAACTGCCTTCGATTCATCGACAAGTATGACCATCTTTACTGCCGCAATGTTGAGGGCCATTAGACATAATTAACACAGACACGGTCGAAAGGCGAAAATTGATCGATCCGAACAAAATTAGGTCGATTATCAGAAAATCAAGTTGCGGTTGTGTAATGATGGAACCATAATAAGATCATCAATAGGCCTTCCGTTTTTTATTACCCAAAGAAATGCAATTCATACTCCTGACGCTTGCTAGTTTGCACTAAAAGTAATCAAAACCAAGAGATTTACTCACCATTTAAGCTTTCAAATTGTCCTGGAAAACAGTCAACTGTCTCTCTAGATGCCTAAGGTAGTATTGAAAGCATAACGAGATGCCATAAACTAATAGGGACCGAGTTGTTGAGGCGGTTTACAAATTTGGCTGCCCAGGTCGAGTCCGATGCGTGTGATCTCCGAACCATTGAAATGATTTCCCAGGGATGGGAAGAGCGCAACTTGAACTTCCAGATAGTTGTCGATATTGAAGAAGGGGTCTCTAGGAAAACCAAGCGGGGAGCGAGGTTCAATCCTGTTCAGAGGCTCTCCTCGAGATCCTGAAACAAGGTCACATTGATTTCCCTGAAGGAGGGTGCTTTGAAATATAACTTCCCTTGGTGCGGAAAAGCGCAATTGCAGCTCTGAGGGCTGAGCATATGGTCGTGTGGACACGAATTGTTTCCGCCATGCGCGAGGCTGGTAAAATAATTAGACGTCGCAGGCTGTTGTGGAGGTTGGCAGTAGCTTGTGTTTGCAAGACTGTTGTTGGAGACCGGATTGCCTAAGAGCCTGAATTGACAAGATTTCATCAGTAAGATTAACGATCATCAGAAGCGAAAATGCACATTGCTGGTAATACAAAAAATACAATTTCTCACACTAGTGTATGGGCATATTCTGATGAATTGGTTTCCACCGAGGAAATCTGATTATATCGGAGATCGACGAGCTCCAGATTATGGCTGATATTGCTGCTCATGTTCAATGTGCCATTGATTGCATTGTTTCTCAATTTTCTGGTTGAGTTTGCACAAAAGAAACGATTTTTAGTCTCGAAATCGAGCTTTACACATTAGGATAAATATGCCCATGAAAATGTGATCTTACACAAATTGAAGCTCTGGACTGCTGAACAGTTCTTTCGGTAGAGGCCCTTGAAGCGATCCGTTCTCCACAATCCTGCACAAACCTGTACTTTAGAGAGTCTCAAATGATCTCACCACCAGATTGCGAAAAAATATTTTGCGATCCCTTAATGACTGACACGAGGACGTACAGAGTACTTAGCCATGCCAAGTTTGAGAGCCAATCTGGAACATCTGTCGGGCTGAAGTAATTGTTGCTGAGATCCCTGTTTAGTACATGATACCGACCATCGTCAGTACAAAAGCAGGGATGGACTGTGTGATGTGGAATTGGGACGTTTGAGTGTTTGATATCTACTCACACGAAGGTAAGCGACTCCATTTTGCTCAAATCGGGAAAGAGACCAGTGAGGCTGTTGTATGCTAAATTCCTGAAAGAGAAGCCAAGCGCGGCACGAGGCAGGAGAATGTGTCCGTGAACTCTAACTGGCATAACGGAAAGCATTGAAAACATTGGACAAGAAAAAAGGTACTGACAATTCAATGACGTTGACAAGGTTGTTGAGACTCGCAGGGACTTCCCCCGAAAACGAATTGTTGTCAAGTCGACTTTTGCATTTTGCACCAAATCAACAGAGATATCAGGTCATAAAGGTTTTGGTGGCCAATTAAAAGAACAAGAGGATAGCATATGAATTTTCACTTACAGAACCTCGAGTGTCAGAACAAGTCCTAATGTTGACGGGATAGGTCCGCTAAGTTGTTTTTTATCAAGTACTCTGCCAGAAAGAAATGGAACTGGTTGAGAGGATAGCACAAAAGTATGATAAATGATTAACTATCCACTTGCAAGTGCGTCAATTTCATGTCTGCGCTGAATAGTTTCTCAGGAATGGAACCCGAGAAAAGGTTCTCATTGAGACGGCTGCATATGCAGAGAGAGAATGAGATTATACAGGTCAAAACATATATATGCAAAAACATGCGTGCACTGATCTCGAAGCTATATGAGCAAAGAAATCAGATGATTACTCACAAGTGCTTGGCATCTAGGAGAAGATCCAAGCCCGGGGCACTGTCTGTCGAAACGGGTATAGTCCCACTAAACTGGTTTCCAGCCAAATCGAGCCAAAAGAGCTGGGACAATTTGCCCAGAGAGGGAGGAAGACTACCAACGAAGTAATTATCACTAAGAGCCCTGGCAAGAAGGTTAGATTAAACAAGAGAATAAGTCACTCTTACACCGGATAACCCAACAAAAATCCCAGTTGTGGAACAAGATGGTTAGATTGAACAGAACTTCAGTATATCAATCCTGGATTCTTACAAGAAGACCGGGTTGGAAAGTTTGCTCAACTCATCAGGAA
This sequence comes from Syzygium malaccense, assembly GCA_031216405.1. Taxonomy (NCBI): domain Eukaryota; kingdom Viridiplantae; phylum Streptophyta; class Magnoliopsida; order Myrtales; family Myrtaceae; genus Syzygium; species Syzygium malaccense. Next base: position 12,851,889 of record CM062263.1, read on the forward strand.
TCTCGCCGGTGAAGCCAGAGCCTGCTAAAATTCTAACAGTTGAAAGAACAAGCACACGAACAAGCAAAAAAGGTAAAGGATGATTTGTCTTCTGGAGATTAAGAAATGATAATGTGAAATAGTCATTACAAGGTAGTTAGCTTCTGCAGATCTCCCAGTTGTGGCACGAGGGGACCGGTGAGTTCTCTGTTAAAAGACAGATCCGTGGAAAGAAGATATAAGTGTAATGAAAACAAAAACCGACATAAGTCAAGATCAACGATACAGAGAACTAGCCCTTGCATCAAAGATTTCCCAGGAGCGAACTTTGCTAAATCACAAAAATGTTTGTGGTATCTAACTTTTCAAATTCATTGAAGACCAGAGTGCTCACAAAGTAAATAGCTCCGTGAGGCCTCCGATGTTGCCACTTAATGGCCTTGTGATGTTCCTAGTCGAAAGCCTCCTGAAATAGGATAATCACGGAACATTAGGTGCATTAGTTGAAATAATCCATATGGACAAGAAAATGGATAGATAAAGTTTATAGAAAGTATAAAGGTACACAGAAATTTCTCGCAGCGGTCACCCTTGAGTCATTGCAGGTCATGCCATCCCAAGGTGCCCTGCAAGGATTGTCCTTTTCTCAGCTGGGCGGCGTGTTCTGCTGTGTTGCCTTCAGAGATTGAAGTGCCGCAGTTAATTATGCGATGTTTTGCAGGAAACAGATTAATCAGATGCAATGCGAGTGCTCCTAACTTGCCTATATAAATGTACTTCCCGACCAAAGTAACAAATGTCTTCTTGTTTGAGGAAAACTGAAGATGATCAAAAGAAAAGTAGGATGTGCACTCTCAGGAGCTAAGGTTGGCCCAACATGAATTCAACTGACCGAATCGAATCGACTTACAGTCACCAGGATCAGTGTATGAGCAGATGACTTGGATCCCAGCAAGCAAGACGGCCAGGAACAAGACCAAACTCTGCATGATTCCCATGGCCTTGCTCTTAGTAAAACTGTAAGTTTCTACTTATAATGCAGGAAAAAAGGTGTTTATAGGTGTTTAGTTTTGGTGCTCTTTTTGCCGTCGACATTGACGCCACAACGCACAAAAAACGTTCATTCGCATCCTTGGTCGCTGTCGCGGCAATCATGAACAACCGGACAACGTTTCCACTTAACAGATTTCTCCGCCCGCCTGCTTCCATTGATGACAAATAGAAGGAACAAATGGTTTCTTCAGTCAATAAAAGGAGAAATTTTGCCATGAATATGATATATGTACTAAAATATATGAGACAAATATATGTACTGTTTTCTTATAATGGTTCAGATGTATTTTTTGGGCGTATGCGCTGCGCTCATGGACTAGTTCGAGGCACGTATTGACTCAAATCGTTTTCTTATGGCCCCATGGAATTCTTAGAAGGTATGTCATACGCCGTTTGAAGGGAAATTACCAAGAAAGTACTAAATTTGTTGCAATTATACAAATTCAGTTATGAATCTTTTTTTTTTGCTACTTAAGTTGTAAACCTTTTGTACTTATGTTAATTTAGTCCATTCGGACAATTTGGCTGACCGGCGCCGAAGTGGATGCTGACCGGCGTCCACTTCGACGCCGGCCATTCGACATATGCTGACATGGACTTTTTTTAATAATATTTTATTTTTTTTCAAATATTTTATTATTTTTTTCCTTTTTTCTTTCGTTTTTTTTTCTTCCTCCTTCTTCGTCCACCCTTACCTTTGGCGAGTTGCTGGAGGAAGAAGGAAGAAGGAGGGAAAAAAAAGAGAAAGAAAGAAAAAAGAAAAAGAAAAAGAAAAGAATAAAAAATTAAAAAAAATAAAATTTTATTAAAAATTATCCATGTCAACGCTAGTGAGTAAAAATTGGCCTAGTGAATTGAATTGATATAAATGCAGAAGGTTTATGACTCGATTGGCCAAAAAAAAAAAAGATTTAGAACTGAATTTGCATAATTACAATAAATTTATGACTTTTTTGGTACTTCTTTCTACGTTTGGCCAAAGAGATATATGTCATGTCGTTACCAAAACCATAAACATTAGCTAACAAAGACACTTGATTAGTACTTTATACATGAAATATTGAGTCGAACATTTTGATAGACGTGCATCATTTTGAACGTACTTCAATCTCTAAACCGTGCTCGTCTAAATAGACCTTTTATGTTTATTTTTTGTTGTTTGCTTAGTTTAAATCTTTGAGACGCGCGCATTTTGATTTTGATTTTGATTTTTTTTTTGAAATCCTAAACGCTAGAAACTTTCACAATACGTAAACGTTGACAAGTAAATTCACAAATAATAATGCATAGTTCTTCATTATATGCTCTTTGGACAAATAAAACAGTAAGGTCCACTAGATACTGAGGGGAAAATATGAATGCTTACGTTATTTGTTACTATCGTGGAAAATCCCTAATTAGTTTTGAAGAAAGACAAAACAATCCTTTTCTGACCACAATTATACTTAAGTTATTTGATGCAGGTAAATACTGAGTCATCAGACTTAGTCGATGAACGAACTTTGTTATCAGACTCAGAATTCCTAGTCAGATTCGGTAAATATTATTTTTGGTAAGTTTATGCAGGACAATCAAATTGATATCTCAAGATATCCTAATTGGTAATCATAAGATTGTTTCTTAAACACGAAGAACTACACTTATGGAAACCTTGATTTGATTGTATGGAAGATCAAATCACTTAGAGATAATGGTTCTTCTTCTAATGGCTATGCATCTTCTTTTGGGAAGATTCTTCAACTAGTTGATTTGGAGATCAATCCCCTAAAGACTGTCCAACGGATAAATTGGAAATAGAAAAGTATAAAAGGAGTGCAAACGTCGTACAAGAAGAGTAACCAGAATCGAGAATTTCAAAGTCTGAATAGAGCTTCGATCTTATACACTTGTGATTACTGTATTCCACGTTGTTACTTTATAAAGAAAATTACTTGAGTGAAGAGTACGTAATAATGCAATCTATCATCTGAAAAGCACTGCTCTTGTAATCTCTTGATGATTCAATAGTGAAATACAACCAATAGGCTACCAACATGGAGAGTGGATGTAGGCTTGATAAAGCCGAACCACTATATGGATCTATGTGCAGTATTCTTTATCCCTAAATTTTCATTTATTATTGTTGACATTATACTGCATACATATTTATCAAACGAGTTCGTTAAAACATCATCATAGTCATAAAATGCAATCATCTGACGACAACTTATATACAAGTTTGTCATACGCATCCATCTGATATTGATCGTACGAGTTGTTGACCTCGATTATATTCCGCACGTTTAAATCATCCAATTTGATAAAATTACCCATTCACCCCCCTCTAGGTAATAACATTAGCCGTAATAGTTACGAGTCTAATCAAGCTATGAGAGAATAAAATATACTAAGTATATACATCGTATAAGGGCAAAATTTGCTCATGTATAAATTGACATGATTAAGGCTCGGTGAATTATCGAATATTAAGCAACAGTTTATATGCCAACTTAGTGTTTACTGTTTATCTCTTGTTTCTCGTCGTATGCTTAGACCCTGCACCAAGCAATTCATCTTCAAACTCCACTCACTTCTCTTCTTGACCTTGTGGTTTGTACGTAGAATTTGTTTTCTTCAACTCACTAATTTTTATAAATTCGAAATACTTGTAACAAGCATCGTTCTCGTATTAACACCTTGATACGAGAAAGTACACAACTTGTACATTAGACGAGGGTTTAACATTTTTACAATTCATAAGTAAAATTTCTCATTCGTTACAGTATGCAATCGATTTGTTTAAATAGTGACTTGCTTGATGTACTATGTCACTATTAAACCAATATCGACATTTACTTTAGGAAAATAAGGTGATTGAGTGAGTCGGTTTAGTTGTTTCCAAAAATAATGCCACAAACAAGAATCAAATATTTCGCAAGCACATTTCTATAATTTAGGAAGATACAACACCGATAAAGATATTTCAAGGTAAATGCTCGACTTAAAACCGGTCAATCCGCATACATCATCCCTCTTTTCTCGTACCATTTTATTATTATTGATGGGCTCATAAAAGTGACAATACAATCATCCGTCATATGTATCGTAAGGTTACATTAACGATGTTATGACATTCATGTCTACAAGTATCAATCATCCTCTGCTTGCTGAAAAGGTAAGAAATTGTCTGATCGCCGGTGTTTTAAGTAGATGACTTAGAAATCTAAATTTTGTTTTATTTTGATGGACCAATGTGGCTCTCTAGTGAGAACCACACAAGGTTAACCTTTTTATTTAAGCTTACAAATTCTCCTGGAAAATAGTCAACAGTGTCTCTCTAGATGTTCAAGGTACACTATTGAAAGCATAAGGAGATGCACTGAAGAAATAGGGACTGAATTGTGGAGGTGGTTTATAGTCTGGTTGCTCAATTTGAATCCGATGCTCGAGATCTCCGGACCATCAAAACGGTTTCCTGTCGACGGGAAGAGAGCAACTCGAATTTCCAGATAGTCGTCGGCACCGAAGGGGCGGTTCTCTAGGAAAACTGAGCAGGTGGCGCGCCGGTCCGCGGTGTATGAGGTGTTGTTCTTCAGGTCTCTCATCCCGTTGCAGCACAGTGACCCAGGGTCCCCTCCTTTAGTGAGGTACGATGCGTAAGGGCCAAGAGACTTTTCCACTTGCTGACTAGTGATGCCCTCTGCGGGGCTCGCTACGAGTGCTATCATGGCAGCCGCCGCCGCCACCAAAGCCACGCCCTTCATATCTTTTCTCAGTCGACAGAAACTTATGTCGAACTTCTCGAAGAAAGTGTAGTGTGGCTGTGTGTGTGTGTTTGAGCGATGATATGTGGAGAGAGTACTTATGGCTGTGAATCGAGAACTAGTCCAAAACATGGTGACCAAGATGGTCACCAATAAATAGTACAGAGAACGGTTTTCTGCGACCACACTTTGTGCTTTCACCGGGAAGAATTGCTTAGGCTCTGGATAAGTGTTGATGTTTTTGGTTCAAGATGACAAATTTACTGACCGGGATCAACTCGTCAAAGGGTGACTTTAGCTTCCATTGTTTGTGTTGGGCAGGAGTTACTACCATTCCATCATCCGTACACTTCCTCGGTCAATTAATGTCATGTTCATCATGCACGCAAGAAAAATATGCTTGTCAGTTGGGAAAAGTACAAAAGTTTATGTTTTTTTTTTTTTTGATAAGCCAGGGAACCCCCGCACGGTTGACAGCCGGGGAGTAAACCCTGGGGGCAACACGTGCTAGCCACCACACACGTGCCACCGGTTAAGTCACCCTGCGACGCCCGGGATTCGAACACTCAACCTTTTGCGAGAGGAAGAGTGCGCGTTCCAGCAGCGCCACCCAGACGGGTGGTAAAGTTTATGTTTTGTTAATTAGTAGATATTATAAAAACTAGGCCTAGGCTTGACTACTGAGGAAAGACTCTTGAACTCGTGCGATAAAACATTACCAAGCAAGAAACAATCGAGAAAATTAATGAGTATGAAAAATTTTGATGCTTTATGTAGGCTCCCCCAAGTCTTAATGCCTGGATCCGAGCCAACCACAGCTATATCCGTTGCAAGAAAACTATACCAGATAGGCTCTAATCAAATATATATCGATTCAACAGAAGGATAAACTCTATCTTTCCATGGCAGAAAAGGTTGGGCTAGTTCTTCAATTTGGTCCGTTGGCCTGTTTTGGTGTTGTAGGACATTGGGTTCAGTAGGTTTGGGGTTCGAGCCTATTGGCTCTTGGGGCTGTGGACAGATATGATTTAGTGGGTTTTGTACCCGGATAACTAGATGTTAGATTACTGGTGAAATGGTGCTTTCATTATCTACAGTCATCAAGCATGCAGTCCAGGCTGCCAAATTCACCGCTTGAAGGTGATTTTGCAGAACTTTACTGAGGATCCTACGGTGTCGGTGTGCAAATCATGTCCCGCTCAGTTGGCCTTTCAACCGCAATTTTAATTCTTTCACTGCGTTTCGAGCGTTCTTATTGCTGTGTCAGTATAAAGGTTTAAATTGGTTGGTTTTGCTAACAGCAGATGAGCTTAGATTTTGAGCCAAAGCTTGTGGCTTAGGACATCATCCTTATTCTTTTCCCAGATCACGACTGGTTTTCGGCCCCTTGGCAGGACTTGTTATGGGTTTCCTCAAATTGTGTCAAATTTGGAATTCTTCTACAACCAGCATGAGAGAATGAACTTTGAAGAGGAGGAACTTTGCTACTATATTGAAGAGTGATAGAATGGTTGGCCAGATTGATAGAGCTTGATGGAGTGAGATTGACTCTTGTTCTACATTCTTTATTCCTTACTATCTTCCCAGAGTAGTAAAATACCAGGATTAGTAAAGACATCCTAAGGAGCAACCATAGGTGCTCGAGTTTTATTTCAAAACGTACTAACTGTCGTATTCGGAGAACAATTAGAGTCTGGCCGGACATCGATCAATGTTTGACAGAAACAAGGCTTAGCGTCGTACAACGGAGAGGCTCACTTGCGATGTCCTTGATCAGATACCTCGCAAATCTATCCTCGTTGACATCGTACAAATACCACTACTCCTCCACGCGGTGACGGAGGATCAGCTTGTCGTGTCCGTATGGGCCTACCACTGTGTAAAAGCAGCCGCCGGCGCACGGGGGCCGGGATCCTGTATTTCCTGGTCCACTCTCTTCTCGTGTAGTCCCTGAGCACCCACACGTCGTTGTGCCTCGTGTCTGGAGAATGGAAAACTGCCAGCGATCCCCCCAGCTCGAGCATTCGCATCCACAGATTGAAGTTGCCGCATTCGAAGAAAACGTCCGGGATCGGGATCAAGCTGAATTCCTCTTTGGTAAGGTCGAAAGAGAGCATCGCCCTCGCCAAGGACGCCGCCCGACAATGTGTAGCTCTTCAGAAACCAGTTCAAAGCTCCTGAAGCAAAGACGAAGTTACGTAAAGGACCAGCGCTGTGAGGAAGTGGCGGGGCTTTGCAGGTCCTCCACGATCGCTTGTGGAAATCGTAGACTCGAGCCCCCAACGTGCAGGTGCTAGTCTTCTCATCAAAGTCGATTGCATTGGTTTGTACCATCCTGTACGTGTTGGTAGAGCGATCGAACCCCAACCCATAAACAGACATGTCCGGCGAAAGATCGGGTGCTCTTGGCAATTTCACGACTCCTTTAGTAAGGGGATCAATCAGGAGCGCAGGATACTTCTTGACATCGTTAAAGGGCGTGAAAAAAAGCGAGCCATTGCAGGCACCTCGGATCATGTAGTTTTTCGATCGGAACTCCACCTTCCGGATCACCTTCATCGGTGCTTTCTCGTGTTCCTTCAGGAGATGGATCTTCCCTTCCTGGACCACGCGGTACAGCAACACGGCTTCTCTCGCACGGTGCACCGAGTTGCGGAAGTAGGTATCACCGACGACATCCCGCCAGCGCTTGCAGCAGCGACTCGCTCGAGACTTGGGAGAGGATGTCGGAGAGGAGGGCTAGTGGAAGCTCATCCGTGCCAATCAAGAATGCAGCCACGATCTGCTTGATGATGTTCAGCATCTGTGTATATATACCCGTTTGGTTCAGATTTGGGAAGGGATTTTTGGCCTCGAAAGCCCCTTCCCAAAATGCTAAACCGTTTGGTTCAACTTTTCGAGTTCGAAAAGTCGAAAGCTAGCATTTGGAATGCCGAGAGCCCAAAGCTAGTCTGGACCAACTTTGGGTTTTTAGCATGTCACAAATGCTGAAGCCTTTTTTTCTCTTTTCAAATTGCCCTCACCAAATTTCAATATTCCGATTTTGCCCCTATTACTGTTCATCTTCTTCACCGCGAGGGTGGCCAACGAAGGGCCGGCGAGGGCGGATCTAGCCGACAAAGGGCCGACGAGAGTAGATCTGGCCGGCAAAGGGCCAGCGAGGTCGCTCGACCCAGGTGAAGGCCACCTGGGGTCGGGCGATCGCCTGGGTCACACGACCTTAGGTGACATCGGCTTGGGTTGCGACCCAGGTGACCGTCGCCTGAGGTCGCGCGACCCAGGCGAAGGCCGCCTGGGGTTGTGTGATCGCCCGGGTGCCGTCACCCGACCCAGGCGAAGCCTGGGTCGCGCGACCTCACTGGCCCCTCGCCGGCCCTTCGCTGGCCAGATTCGCCCTCACCGGTCACATTTTGGTAAAGAAGATGAACAGTAACAAGGGCAAAATAGGAATATTAAAAATAAAAATTGCCAAAACCCTTTGAAAAAAAAATTGCCAAACACTAGTTAGGCCAAAATAGCTTCACAAATTTTTTTTTACCAAACGCCACTTGCATTTTTTCAAGTAGCTTTCACCTAAAAGTATTTACATTCCCCCAAGTAACATTTGAAAAGTCAAACTAAACGGGCCCATAGAGTGCAAGGAATGAGAGGGATTGCTTACCAAGAGTATCAGAATTATATATCCTTGTTCTATTCCCACGAGGATTACACTATGTAGATAAAATCGATATCGTTCGTCACCTTTCTTAAGAGAAAGCAAACAAAAAAAACAATTACTTACTAAATTTACAATGATTATGAATAAAATCGCACACAAATTTGTGTGTGGAGGTAAAAGTTTCGAATTTTCAGATTAAAAAAAAGGGTCAAAAAGCAGGAACCGCAAGAATGGACTAAACAAAAAGTAAAAGGCAACAAATATTATTGGTAAATCGATAAAATATTGGTGATTGCGAGCATTTATGAAATTTTCCCGAACCTGTTGAAGGCCAGATAGTCATTCATCTTCCATGAGAAACATGAAATTGCAATTAGAGGTGATCAATGGTCGGATCCGAATCAGTTGCAAGTGATCAATTACTTATATCGAGAATCATACTGAGTTAACCAGAGAATACTTCGAGTGACTTTATCTTCGCCAGTTGATTTTAAGAATCTACTCGTTCTAGTAATGTCTTAGTTAAAACTCTTCCTCGCCACCTCATGATTTTAAAAGAAAATCCGTAAAAAGCGTCCTCTTATCGTCCGTACACCTCCTCAATCAATTATTGTCATCATCCTCTCTTAAATTCTTAACTCGTAATTTTAACGGAATTTATGACTTGCTTTTTCCTATTTCAACTATTGCCATAAACATATAGGTTTTTTATTTTGTATTTTTGTACATTTTCACAGAAAGATATCATTTCTCTACACTAATACATTTATATATATTTTGGTTAAGCTTATGAAACAGTGCATTTTCGTTTTTCAACTTAATCACGGGAGAGAAGACAGTATTGTAAAAGTACATGTTTTGCTAACTATTTTCTATTATCAAAGCTAGACCAAAGTTTGATTACTAAGGAAGACTCTTGGACTTGCGCAAAAAAAACTTTACCACCGTCGCGAGAAAACTATATCGAACAAACTCTGACCAGATACATATTGACTCGATAGAAATAGAAAGTCGTCCGCTTCGAGTCCGTGAATCCAATGCAATCAAAATCGTTGGTCACGTGATCAAAGTCTAAGCATGACTCGAGTCCACATTGATCGCGTTTTAGGCAAGAATATATCCGAAGAGAGAGTGAATATATTTCGATTGAAACGTAAATTTACATGTGCTCTGGAAGTTATTGCTTCGGTCTATAACCTCGTTATTTTCCAATGTAGAGATATACGGATGGAATACCATAATATGTACAGCTTGACTACACAAAACTGTTCCAAGTGTACGGTTTTCTCTAAAGATATCCTTGAAAAGATAAGGAAGGAGCAAGGTGCTGCGTATGGTGTCATATTTGGAGAACAATTTAGAGTCTGGCGGCGTCACCAAGTCGCTCGAGAGGAACAGGGCTTAGGGGCTCACATCTGAAATGCGCATAACAACCACGTGCGCCGGTCCAACACTTCGTGAATCTATCCTCGTTCACATCGTACAAGTACATGTCCCCGTCGCGGCGGAGGATCAGCTCGTCGCGTTTGTACGCGCCTACCACGGTGTAATAGCCATTCATGACCGCCCACGGGAGCCGCACGCTGTATTTCCTGGTCCACTCTCTTCTCGTGGAGTCCTGGAGCACCCACAGGTCGATGTCTTTGTTCCCCAGACGATGGACAAGCGCCAGCGATCCCCCCAGCTCGTGCATTCGCGTCCCCAGATTGAAGTCGCCGCATTCGAAGAAAACATCCGGGATCGGGATCGAGCTGAATTCCTCCTTGGCAAGGTCAAAAGAGAGCATTGCCCTGGCCAAGGGGCCGTCCGACAACGAGTAGCTCTTCAGAAACCAGTTCAAAGCTCCCGACGCAAAGACGAAGTTACGTGAAGGACCAGCGCTGTCAGGAAGCGGCGGGGCTTTGCAGGTCCTCCACGATCGCTTGTAGAAATCGTAGACTCGAGCCCCCAACATGCAGGTGCGAGTCTTGTCATCAAAGCCGTTTGCATTGATCTGTACCATCTTGTACGTGTTGGTAAAGCGATCGAACCCTAACCCATAAACAGACACGTCTGGCGAAAGATCGGGTGCTCTTGGCAATCTCAGCAATTTTTTTGTAAGGGGATTAATCAGGAGCTCGCCATTGTTCTTGACATCGGTCCTGTGCCTGAAAAAGAGCAAGCCATTGCAGGAGCCTTGGATTGCATAGCCTCTCGGTACCGGGAATTCACCTATCTTGATCATCTGCGCCGCCACTTCCCCGTGTATCTTCAGGAGATGGATCTCCTCTTCATCATACTCATGGAATAGAACCGCTCGTTCTTTCGAGCAGTGGATAAGGTTGCTGAAGTAGGAATCATCGATGGCTTCTCGCCAGCGCTCGCAGATGCACCGGTACGGCAGCAGCGACTCGCCCGCTCGGGAGAGGACGTCGAAGAGGATCGCTGTCGGAAGTTCATCAATGCTCGTCAAGAGTGGAGCCATCGTCTGCTGAGGCTGTTCAGCGCCGTGTGTCCATTACAAGGAACGAGCAGGGTTATTTATTGGGAGTTTATGAAGTTTCCTAGTTCTATTCGGATGAGGATTGCTCTTTGGAGATATGTATAGATCGATATCTTTCATCACCTTCCCAAATATGCGTTAAGATCAGCATCACTATCTTTCCAAATTTGGGTTGGATTCTGCTACTTCATGATTGGTTGTTCATAAATATAGACTTGGCCACGTTTCTTCACTTTTTCTTTCTTAAGAAAAAGCAAACGCGTGCAGATAAGTTAAGTTTACAATAATGATGAAAACAATCGAATGCAAATTTGTTTGTCAACAAATTGACAAGATTTTGTCGACTTTGGCTTCCACTGTTTGTGTTGGGCCGGGGTTTAATACAGCTTTCTCGGGTTTTTGGTTAGGGTTAATAGAACAAAAAATCCAAACAGGTACACCTGTGATAAATTTATCAAAAAACTAATATTTTTATCACAAAAAACCCCAAGTACACTTGTGATAAATTTATCCTAAACTAATTCGTTGACCACTAAAAACCCCAAATTGATACATTTGTGATAAATTTACCCTCCGTTAGTTTCCGTTAAATTAAAATAATACCATAAAAAATCACAAACCGATTGAGACAAACGGAGGATAAAACATAAGATTGGTACATCCCTCAACTGTCGCGTGTTATTTAATAAAAGTAATTTGATAGTAAAATCTAATGAAAATAAACTGAAGGTAAATTTATCACAGTTATATCAATACGGGGTTTTTTGGTATTAATCCTTTTGATTATTCAACCCTCCCGTCATCCGTGTACACATCCCCAATCAAATCAATGTCATCCTCATCATGCGTGCGTGCGTGAACGGAATTCCAACGTAACGGGTGCATGCAGAGGGTCCCAGAAAACATCAGCCCTCTCAATTTTTTGGTTTCTTGCTTTATCCTACTTCAGATATTACTAGAAATATGTGAATGTTATTTTTGTATTGTTGTAACATTTTTCACGGAATTTCTCTGTTCTCCGCATTGTAAAACTTGTATACCTATTTTAGTCAAGCTCACAAAAAAAGGGCATTCATTATCGATGTGGCAACAAAAATAGGGAATTTTTTTTTATTCTACATTCTTTATTGCTTACTATGGCCATGCAGATTATTAAAAACATCCTCGAAAAGATCGTAAAGGAGCGAGCATAGGTGCTCGAGTTTTATTAATGGATGAGAAAAGAACAAACTGCGGTGTCATGTTTGGAGAACAGTCAGATCTATGAAAGATCCACGTTGTCTCGTCAGCGTGCCGCTTGAGAGAAACAAGGCTTAGGGGTCTCGCACCAGAAAAAGCGCATAACAGCGTACTGCGATGTACTCGGCCCTACACCTCGTGAATATTCCCTTGTTGACATCGTACACATACGACTCCTTGTCCCCCAAGTGACAAAGGATGAGCTTGTCGCGTTTGTAAGGGCCTATCATGTAGTAGTTGCAGCCGTCGGGGCCGTCCGGGCATGGGGGCTCCCGGTGTCGATCTTGTATTTCCTGGTCCGCTCTCTATCTACTTGTGTAGTCCTTGAGCACCCACACTACATCGTGTTCAAATGATGGACCGACCAGCGCCAGCGATCCTCCCAGCCGGTGCATTCGCGGACACGGCCACTGGACAGCGGGGCGGCCGGATCTGGAGAAGTTGTCCGGGAGCGGGATTAAGCTGAATTCCTAGCTCCTTGGTAAGGTCCAAAGAGAGTGTCGCTCTCGTCCACGGGCTTGGCGACGAGTCCCTCATCAGAAACCAGTTCAAAGCTCCGGAAGCAAAGGCGAAATCAGGATGAACGTCGCGAGAGGGGCTTTGCAGGTCCTCCATGACCACTTCTCAATATCGTAGACTCTACCCGCCATCATGCGGGTGCCAGTCTTCTCACCATAGCCAATTGCGTTGATTTGTACCATCTTGTACGTGTCCGTAGAGCGATCGAACCCGAAAACCTGTTCCTGACATCGATGATGGGCGCGAAAAAGAGCAAACGAACAAGTACTAATTAAATTTCAAATAACTATGAGCTAATGACACGATTTTGCGTGTCAATGGGAGAGTTTTCAAATTGTCGGATTTAGAAAAACTAAGTCAAAGAGCATGAACGTATATGTAGATTAAGCAAGGAGTAAAAAAGTATAGCATGTATTTGGTGTACTGACCTTTATGTATATATCATAACAACAAAAGATTTATTGTCCATTTTGCCATAGATACGGGTGGTTGTAATCCTCTTGGTTATAAACAATCATATCAAAAAATTGGCAGACCACAACCCTTGATAAAAATAATAAATAAAGTTCCATTGAAAGTCCTCAATTACCTATATCGAGAACCATACTAAGCCAATCAGGTAAAATTTCGCATGGTTCTATCATCGCAGGTTGATTTAAAAAAATCTGTACATTCTAATAGCATCTCGGTTAAAAATTTTCATGACCGCGTCGTCGAACACTCTTCGTAATCAACTTAATTGAAAATGTAAAATGTGTCCCCTTATCGTCGGTATGCTTCCTCAATCAATCAATGTCATCTTCACCATGTATGCAATTTTTAACGTAACGGGTGGATTGCAGGTGTCCCCCTCAATCTTTACTAGGCCCCTGGTGAATATATATATATAAAGATGGTGTACCCCCTCTTTCTCTTCTCTCAATGTCTTAACCCGTAATTTCAATAGATTTTAGCCTTTTCCTACTTCGATTACTACCCTAAACATGTGATTTTTTTTATTCTGCATTTTTTTAAATTTCCACAGAACATATCATTTCTCTACATTGTTAAGCTTTTATACATATTTTGGTTAAGTTTATAAAAAGGTGCATTTTTGTTTTTCAGCTTAACCACGGGAGGTAGAACATTATTGTACAAGTTCAAGTTTTGACTTCTTATTATCTATTGTCGAAGCTAGACCTAAGTTTGATTAGTAAGGAGTCGTGCTACCGAGAGAATTCCATAAGCGCTAGCTCGCACTTACTAGTAAAATGGACAATAATCTTTAGTCAGTATGATATGTACAAATATATATCATGCTTAAATCTCTCAATTGCTATAAATATATACATATATCTAAATCATCCACATTCTATTTATTTTTTGTTGGTCAACTAAATCATCCACATTCACGAAGCGTTTTTATTCTTTCTCAAAATAACATAGTTCTTTATATATTCCAGATATATATCAATCTATTAATATTTCTCTTTTACTTCTTTTTTACTTGTTATTGTTTGTTTAATCTATTCTCGCGGTTCGTGCTCTTTATCGAACGGATAGCAAACGTTAATTTTGCAGTCTATCGTGAGCATGACAGACGAATTCGTGAATTATATTGTCCATAATTATTGTAAATTCTTAAATGGCATTTGTTTGTGTTTGCTTTTATTTCAAGCCAAAAGAGGAAAGGGCGCCCCCGTCCATATTTGAACGACCAACCAATCATGAAGCAGCAGAGCAGAATCCAACCAAATTTTGGAAAGATAGCGATGCCGATCTTTGAGGAAGAAAACAGACGATATAATTCAGATACCTCTTAATAAATAATCCTTCTCTTTCCATCCTCCCTCCCGTCCTCGTACTCTATATATACACAGATGCTGCCCAGCCTCACCACTCATGTAGTGATGAGCATGGATGAACTTTCACTAGCCCTCCTCTCCGGCATCCTCTCCAGAGTCCCGAGCGAGCCGCTGCTACGGTGCCAGTGCGGGAAGTCATCGATGATCCCTGCTTCCACAACTCGGTGCACCGCATGAAAGAACCCGTGTACCTATACCGCAAGATTAAGCAACGACCCATGAGGCGGCCACGACGCAGATGATCGAGATAGCGCAGGTCTAAAAGACTACAGGTGCAATGGCTAGCTATTTTTGCGCCCATCACCAATGTCGGGAACAATCCTGAGCTCCTGATTAATCTCTTAATTTGATGCATCTTAATAAAGCTCCTGATTAATCTCTTAATTTTATGGATCTTAATAAAGCTCGACCTAAGAGAAATCCGGGTTTTGATGCATCTTAATAAAACTCGATCTATGCGTGCTCCTTTATTATCTTTTGGAGGATATTTCTACTAATATAGGCAGCCACAGTAAAGAATATAGATGGTAGAACCAACATAGAGAAAACGATATACTTGGGAAAAAAACAACAGTACACAGTCAGTATCAACAAGTCAAGCTTCCGTATATACCATCCATACCAGTACACTACCAGTACTCACTTTCACTTTCTCATCCGTATTTCTTTACTAATCTGTATTTTTCGGCCAAATCACGAACGGCCTTCTCCTGAACTTCAACGCCCTCAGAATATGGTGCAGCTCTTCTCATGATCTCATCCCTGCCCAAATTCAGCTCCCCATCCACAGCATAAAATCTCACTTCACCGGATTCTTGTAATCGGTGCAAATAATCGCAACATTGGTCCACACTTATGACCTGACCCTTCTCATCCAGCCATTTTCCATTCACTTTTCTATAGCAAAACCCTCGGTGTAAATGGAAGTAATAGTGAAAAATAGCATTGAAACCTTTCACAGCCTTTGGAGAAGGTCCCTCCTGCCCTTCAAAGATGGGTACCAACCGTAGATCCCATAGTCGAAGTGCCTCTTTTAAAGCCTGCCCAACAAAAAATCAACAAGTTTTGAAAGCCTGCCGAAGGAAAAATCATCAAGTTTTGAAAAAAAGAAAACCTATCATGCTGGTTTTAGAAAAACTCCAAAACTGTAATAACTAAGTAATGCGAACGGCATAGGATGTCCAGAGCCTTTGGGTCGAAATCATTTTGCCTCATAACAGATCTGTGTTACATTGCATATCTGACAGATGTTGGTGCTTTTGTGAAAACAGAACCATTGTTTCAAATGTGGGAACCAAGATTTTTCCTTAACGCTTTAGCTGTCATATATCCATCATCAACTAATTCTAAATACAGAGATCTTTAAACCTACTGCTCATTGCATTGAAAAATGAATAACCTCTACTTCTCAGAAATGATGGACAGAGACAACAGATAGATAGTTTTGAGGACACCAACCTCCAAGCGTGTATCTTCGACAGTCAACGGCATGTCCGGACTTTGTTCGAGCATTTGATCCCAAAACTTCTTCCACATCCCGCCAGTGAAAACGTCGAACTGCATGATGATGTTAATGCAGTCGACAGCCCATTCGTAAGAGAGACCCATGTCCCTTTTTTCTTCTCTGCAAAAGGAGGAGAGAAACATGAGGCCGATGGCGACTGAAAGAGCTCCTCTAATGGCATCCAAAAAAAATCATTAAAGCCACAGTAAAAAAAAACATCTGCTAAAGCTCATATCGAAAGAATACATCGAAAGCATTTTTTGCAGGAAGGAGATGAATGGGTAGTGGGTTTTGGAGAGAGACGGGTTGTAGTTCTGTCTCTTGAAATTCGAACTTATGCAAGAACTCTCTTAACTTGCAGTAATAATCGTGACAACACTTTTGAAATTGTGAAACGTGACGTAAGAAAACTGACTAACAGAATCAGACTTGCAAGTCAACTCAGAAAAACTGAATTTGCCGCTTATTCTAACAAACTAATAAGTCGGTCATCCCACGTGGGAAATAATGAATTTTTCCCTTTTTTAATATATACATAAACATGGAAAGCTCTGTGCCTGAACTTGTTATAGCAACGGCGAATCTATATTTGGGGTAACACAATTCAAACTGCAAAGACAAACGCACTACATTCTTTCATGCAGTCATTACTATAGTGTGGATCGATCCGAAAGAGGAAAAATCAATTTGACTTGAGTTGGCTCAAACTTATAGTTCAATCTTGTTTGGTTTTATTTTTCTTAAAATTGTATCCTCGCTTTTCGATTTGAGCTGGTATCCAAACCGAGCCGGATCACGTCTTACTCGTCTCTCGTGTCTATTGAGGTGGGCTTTCTCGTCGATGCGAAAATGCGACATGACTGACCAAGCAAGTGCGCTTTTAAATTAGATTGGCTCGAGAGCTGCACTTATAGTTTGGACGGTCACAGAAATAATAATTAAATGAATCAATCGATTGCAATAACACATACACGAGGAGTTAAAGAATGCTAATTTTCACAAAAGAGAGAGGAGCTTTAGTCGGCATCGCCCAATTTCGCGATACCGACGGCATTGCGAATGTAGCTACTCGCGAGACACGGAGCAGCTGATTCGGTGAAGGTGAAGGTACGACGGCACGGAGGAAGGTCTCCTCGTCGGTTCGCCGAAGGAGCGATGGAAGCGGCGCGAGGAGTCCGAGGCAGCGAGGTAAAAGTGCGATAGCCTGGAGGGAGGTCTCCTCATCGGTTCGCCGGAGGAGTGACGAAGCCGAGGGACAAGGCGGAGCTGTCCACGGTGCATGGGTGCGGACTCTTTGCCTGAATTCTTTTAACTTAAATGAACTCATTCAAATTTAAAAAGTCAATAAGGTACATATAAAGATGGCTTTGTCTATATGGCCAATTTTGAAACCAACTCTCTTTGAATAGTTACTACTAGAATTCCAGCTAAGTAAAATATGCAAGCATACCGGGGGCATTCACCTAGTAGTTCGCTATTTTATGAGCGAGATTATAGACCGACGGAAGCAATTTCCGAGGCCCGCGTAAATTTTACGTTTCAATCGAAGAGTAGTCACTCTCTTCTTGGACAAGTTCTTGCCTAAAACGTGGTAAATGTGGACTCAAGTCATACTTAGAGGTTGATTGCGTGGAGACCATGTGACCAACGATTTTGATTGCATTGGATTCATGGACACGAATCGGACGACACTTTATTTAGTCAGAGCCTATTCGATACAATATTTGCGCAACGATTATAACCGTGATCAAGGCGGGTCCAGACGCTGAGTCAGGTGGAAGCCCGCAAAGTAATGAACTTTTTGTATTAATTAAATTTCTCGATAGTTTCTTACTTGGTAAAGTTTCATCGCACAAGTTCAATTGTCTCCCTTGCTAATCAAACTTAGGTCTGGCTTCGACAATAGACAATAAGAGAAGTCAAAACTTGAACTTGTACAATAATGTTTTCTCTCCCGTGGTTAAGTTACAAACAAAAATGCACCTCTTTATAAGCTTAACCAAAATATGTACAAAAGTTTAACAATGTAGAGAAATGATATGTTCTGTGGAAACTTACAAAAAAATACAGAATTTAAAAAAAAATCACATATTTAGTGTAATAATCGGAGTAGGAAAAGGCAAGACATAAAATCAATTGAAATTAAAAATGTCCTTGAAAAGGTGCTCGAATTAGAGTCTGGCGACGTCTCCATGTCGCTCCAAAGAAACAAGGCTTAGGGTCTCGCACCAGAAAAGGGCGTAACAATGAATCGCAATGCCCTCCTTGGTCGTACACCTCGCGAATGTTTCCTTGTCGACATCGTACACACACAACCGCCTGTCCATTATGTGATGGAGCATGAGCTTGTTGCGTTTGCAAAGGCCGATCGCGAAGTAATTGCCGCCGCCGTCAAGGCCGTCCGGGCATGGGGCCTCCAACGTGTCGATCCTGTATTTCCTAGTCCACTCCTTGCTTCTGTAGTCCTTGAGCACCCAAACGTCAATATGCATCCCGCTCGAATGATGGACCAGCGCCAGCGACCCTCCCAGCTGGTGCATTCGCCCACACTGCCACTGGACGGTGGGGCGGCCGGATCCGGAGAAGTCGTCCGGGAGCGGGATCAAGCTGAATTCCTCCCTGGTAAGGTCGAAAGAGAGTGTCGCTCTCGTCCACGGGCTTGGCAACGAGTTACTCAGCAGAAACCAGTTCAAAGCTCCGGAAGCAAAGACGAAATTAGGATGAACGTCACGAGAAGACGGCAGGGCTTTGCAGGTCTTCCACGACCGCTTCTCAAAATCGTAGACTCTAGCCCCCATCGTGCGGGTGCCGGTCTCCTCGTCATAGCCAATTGCATTGATTTGCACCATCTTGTACGTGTCGGTAGAGCGATCGAACCCGAACCCGTAGACCGACGCGAATCGCGAAAGATCGGGTGCTCTAGGCAAACTCCGGATTTCTCTAGTAAGGGGATTAATCAGGAGCTCGGGATTGGTCCTGGCATTGGAGATGGGCGCAAAAAAGAGCAAGCCATTGCAGGCGCCGCGGAACCTGTAGTCTTTCAGACCCGGGAATTGCGCTATCTCGATCATCTGCGTCGTTGCTGTCGCTTCCTCATGTGTCGTCGCTTCCTCCTCACGTGTCTTCAGGAGATAGATCTTCTCTTTCTGAATCTCCTGGTATAGGTACACGGGTTCTTTCATGCGGTGCACCGAGTTGCGGAAGTAGGGATCATCGATGACTTCTCGCCAGAGCTTGCAGACGCACCGGCACCGTAGCAGCGGCTCGCTCGAGACTCTGGAGAGGATGTCGGAGAGGAGGGCTAGTGGAAGTTCGTCCATGCTCATCACTCCATGAGTGGCGAGGCTGTGCAGCATCTGTGTATATATAGAGTACGTACGAGGGAGGGAGGAAGGGAGGAAAGAGAAGGATTATTTATTAAGGAAGTATCTGAATTATATCGTCTGTTTCCTTCTTCTATGCGGATTTGTATATTGATATCTTCCTCAAAGATCGGCATCGCTATCTTTCCAAAATTTGGTTGGATTCTGCTCTGCTGCTTCATGATTGGGCCCTTTCCTCTTTTGGCTTGAAATAAAAGCAAACACAAACAGATGCCATTTAAGAATTTACAATAATAATGGACAAAATAATATACGAATTCGTTTGTCATGCTCACGATAGACTGCAAAATTAACATTTGTTATCCATTCGATAAAGAGCACGAACCGCGGGAATAGATTAAACAAACAATAACAAGTAAAAGAAAAGCAACAGAGAAATATCAATAGATCGATACGTATCTGGAATATATAAAGAATTATGGTATTTTGAGAAAGAATAAAAACGCTTCCGTGAATGTGGATGATTTAGTTGACCAAAAACAAGAGAATGTGGATGATTTAGATATTTATATATATTTATATATATTTATAGTAATTGAGAGATTAAGCATAATATATATTTGTACACATCATACCGACAAAAGATTGTTGTCCATTTGACCGGTAAGTGCGAGCGCTTATGGAATTCTCCCACAGCACGACTCCTTATTAATCAAACTTAGGTCTAGCTTGGACAATAGATAATAAGAAGTCAAAACTTGAACTTGTAGAATAATGTTCTCTCTCCCGTGGTTAAGTTGAAAAACAAAAATGCACCTTTTCATAAGCTTAACCAAAATATGTATAAAAGCTTAACAATGTAGAGAAATGATATGTTCTGTGGAAATTTACAAAAAAATACAGAATTTAAAAAAAACACGTATTCAGGGTAATAATCGAAGTAGGAAAAGGCAAGAGATAAAATCACCTCTAATTACAGATGAATGATCATCCAACCTCCAAATTTTACGGGAAAATTTCATCAATGTTCACACTCACTAGTAAAACGGACAATGTTCTTTTGTTGGTCTGATATGTACATAAAGGTCAATATAACAAATATATATTATGCTTAAATCTCTCCATCGCTATAAATATATATTGAAATCATCCACCTTCACAAAGCGTTTTTATTCTTTCTCAAAATAATATAATTCTTTACGTATTCCTTATATGTCTCGATCTATCAATATTTTGCGGTCTCTCGTGAGCTTCGTTGGTGAATTTCACAAAATTAACGGCGGTTGCTAGCTAGAGAAAACAAAGGTCGACGATTTCTTTAACCCCCCTACAGCTGGATGTTATTGGTGATCCAAAAATTAATTTTGAGTAAATTTGTCACGTGTTTACTAATTTGGCGTTTTTAGTAATTACTAATCCTAATTTTAAATGATTTCTTTTATTGTAAACCTGGTCGGCGGAGAAAATTTCTCCGCACGCGGCTATCATTACTGTCGGTGTATTAGTTAATGAAGTGGTCCATAATTACAATCAACACATCACCAGTGACTACGGTCGTGTGCGGAGAAAATCATCTCCTTTGGTAGTGTTTTTACGAATAATCCATTTCCAAAATATTATGAGAATGCGTTTTGTACTATACTTTTAGTTTATTGCGATATTTTTGTCTCTGGTGTGAACTGTGAAGTTAGGGAAGAAAAATAAATTCCTTTTCAAATATTTAAGCATTGTTCTCGACCCATTTGGATTTTGCAATTTACGAGATTGGGATACCTGATTTGTACTGCACATTGCGATTTAAGAAATCAAATATACAAGGAACATCAAGAGAAAAGCATTGCATATATATATATATGTGTGTGTTTGTGTAGTGACACTCAAGTCTATATTATGGGGCCTCGAGACTTAATTTAGTCAATAGGTCATATGAAAATATTTAATGTTGTCCATAAACTCGAATTATTGTAAAAGTTCATGTTTTGCTAATTATTATCTATATTATCAAAGCTAGACCTAAGTTTGATTACTAGGAAAGAGACTTGGACTTGTGCGATGAAAAATTACCAAGCAAGAAACAATCGGAAAATTTGATGCTTCGTACAAGCTTCGCCAAGACTAGATGCCTGGACCAGCCCCCAATCACAGTTACCATATCAAATAGGCTCCGACCAAATACATATTGACTCGATAGAAGTAGAAAGTGTTGTCGGACATGTGTCCATGAATCCAATGCAATCGAAATAGTTGGTCACGTCGTGTCCACGTGATCAATGTCTAAGTATGACTGGAGTCCACATTGACCTCATTTTGGCAAGAACTTGCTCAAGAAGAGAGTGAATACTTCTCGATTGAAATGTAAATTTACATGTGCTTTGAAAATTACTTCTATCGGTATATAATCTCATAAAATAGCGAACTACTAGTTGAATGCCCACGGTATACGTGGATATATTGCTTAACTGGAATTCTAATGGTAACTATTTGAAGAGAGTTATTTTCTAGATTGGCCATAGAATAAGGAATAGGAAAGTTTGCCGACAAAAAAAATAGACAAAGCCATTTTTATATGTACCTTATTGACTTTTAAATTTGAATGAGTTCATTTAAGTGAAAAGAATTCAGGCAAAGAGTCCGCACGCACGCACCATGGACAGCTTTTCCCTTGGCTTCGTCGCTCCTCTGGCGAACTGACGAGGAGACCTCCCTTCAGACCATTGCGCTAAACATTTTCATAAAGTCCAAGTACTAATTTGAACATGTACCATCACTCTTCCGGCGAACCGACGAGGAGACCTCCCTCCAGGACAACGCATTGAACATTTTCATAGAGTCCAAATACAAGTTTGAACATGTATCAAAAGTTTAGGGATCACATTGAACCAATTAACAGTTCATAGACCACATTACACATTGGGCTAAATTTCAGGCAACACGTTGAACAAATTTAAAGCTTAAGTATCACATTGCATATTTAGTCAAAATTTAGGAACTATTTGGGACATTCTACCTAAAGTATTTTGCAGTTTACGTCCTTTTCATGCAAATTGCATTTTCTTTTTTTTGGTCTGGATCATGCAAATTGTCTTTAGTAACTGGGTTGAATGCAATCGTTTTCTCGACGAGGAAATTGAAGCGCCCAAAGTCGCGAATAATAGATAAAAACTAGTGAAACATTCCACATCGACAATTTTTTAACAAATAATCAAGTTAAAATTATTAAGTATTGTGAATTGCCAACATAATGATATATAAATAATAAGTTAAGTATATTCTATTCATTTATGTGCAATGAGATGTCAATTCTTATGAAAGGAATAGGAAAGTCGTATTTTGCAGCCGACGTAAGTTCAAAAGCTCGTGACGATAAATATATATAATGCAGAGTTGGAAAGAAAATAGATATTGTAATAAGAGGTTCGGTTGGAATCTACCGTATTATTCTGGAAAATGATGTTAGGTTTACTAAAATCGTTTACAAAAATGATATATTAGGCGATATGGTAGGCTTTTATTAAATATTGAATATGACCCATCTATTTATATGTTTGACACATTAAATCAATAATGTAAATCAATATTAGCATACTTAACAATATTTTTTATTGTTATCCAATAGAGGTATATGCCTAATGCTTTTTAATTCAATAAGTTTCACGGCAAATCAAGATCAACTCAATTTTAGGTTATACTTTATTAAAAGACTAAAAATTTTTTTGGAGTGATATTTTCATTTGATCTCTTTTCACCGATTCATGGACTAGTTGTGCCACTAATTTAAAAACAAGTACCGCTTGATAGATGTTTGTTTTCCTCTCCATTTACAAAAAGCTCATGTAATAACTCAGTTCTCTCTGTCCGTCGTTTAACCAAAAACGTTCCCATCTCCTTGCCAAAAAAGAAAAAGAAAAGAAAAGAAAATTTCCCTGTCCTCCTGTAAAAGTGATGAGATTGTTTTCATATTCTAGTATTTCCACTACAAAATTACTAAATTTTCTTTTTGAGAAATATTTACGTATGATCTCATATTTATCGAAATAGAAACTTTTCGCAGTTCATGGACTAGTTGTGCTGCTAATTAAAAATAAAAAGCACCCTTTGATAGATGTTTATATTCCTCTCCTTTTACAAAAAGCTCGTGTAATGACTCGGTTCTCTCTGTCCATCGCTTAAGCGAAAGCATTCCCCATCTCCTTGCTGAAAAAGAAAAAGAAAAGAAAATTTCCCTGTCCTCCTATAGAAGCGATGAAGATTGTTTTCATATTCTAGTATTTTCACTACAAAATATACACAGAGGTGCTTGAAAATAAAAAGGTTGGATAAAGCATAATCATTGGAATTGTTCACTCTTTTGACCAAAAGGATGAGACTCAATAGATGTCCCTGGCTTCATCAGAAAGAAAAGAAAAAGGGGCGCTTTGGAATATTAAGCTTTTCCTTCTTGGACCACTGCCCCCCATCTTCAATCCATGGATGACAAATTGAGCCTACTTTTACTCACTAGTTACCATCATGAGTTTCATAATTAAAAACTCCGTTTGTCACGGTTTGATCTACATTAGGTTAATAATTTTCGGCAGGGCCCAATACTTTAGGAGCAATCACAAAAGGAATGTTAGCAAAAAAGAAAAAAAAAAGAGACCGTGGGCCACTGAACACTTGAAATGACCGAATTAAAATCCCTTCGGAATATCAAAAAAGAAATAAAGTTAATACATTAAAAATTCAAAACCAGTATCCCGTGCAGCCGTGACATACTTACTTCAAACTAATTTTCATCTTAATAAACATCTCAAATCGGTATCCATTGATATATTTACTCAAAACTACTTCTCATCGCGCAAAAAATTCAAACCGGTACCCAACGGCGCATTCACCCCAAATCTACCCCGTTAGCAAGTTGGGATCCAATGTAGAGAATAGTTTTGAATCGGGGATACCGGTTCAAGATTTCTCACGAGGCTTAAATTATTCGAAATAAATGTACTATGGACTGTTGGTTTGAGATTTCTAATGGATAACCCGAAAAAGTATTCTAGAAGCACCCAAATACTTGAACTTTCTCCCTTGCAGCTGCCCCTGCCCTTGTTCAAATTTGCTTTATTCGGGGGGACAAAAAGCAAATCACAATGCCCAAATTTGTTTTTTGCTGGCGATTTATTTACGTACTGGCGCCACGAGAAGTTTGAGTTACTGGTGTAGCTGCATTGGAAGTTCGAAACTGCACTGACCTTTTTGTTTGCTTGTTTGTTTTGTTTTTATTACTTCCCCCGTTTCTTTTTGGATGCCACTCCTCCTCCAAAATGCCAATCGAAACGAGAAGCGAGGAAAAGGGGCAAAGAAAGGCCAGCAAGAAAGACAGACACGAACATCGCGGCCGATGGTTGTTCCGAGTAGCCGACAAATTGGGAGCATTCAATTTGAAGGACAGTGCGGACCCGCCCGTCCTCGCCCTCCTCTCCCGCGCAATCAGCTCCATAAATCAGATCCCAAACTCCTCTCAACTCTTTTTTTTTTTTCAAAGGATAAAAAGGCGAGGCGACTAGCACCGGCACGGGCACCGGCGACCCTCCCCGAGAATCATCGAGAGAGTTACGCACTGGTTATGCAATGTTCGAGTTGAGTCATGAGTATTATGCTTGGCCCGTGACCCAAAATTCTGAGTTTGGCGAATTGTTACCATAGCTCCAACGAGATGACGAAAGTTTGAAAGCCTCTCCGCATAAAATATACTGCAACTAGGCAACATAACATGAGACGTTCGGAGATCCACAAGAGCTTTGGTGGTAACTTGGCTATCTCGAAAGGACACCCCGATGTGCATTTTGGATTCATCATCACAGAATGCGCCGCAATTGAGTTGCCGCTAGCGGAACTGGTCTAAAGTTATCGCATCGCACCACTTTTGAGTATCGTAATCGACATATGATATATTTTTTTTGTTCGAAACATATGACATTGTAAAGGCTCTATTACGAAGCAAATAACATTTTTAGTACGGGCTGAATTACAAGAACCGTGTCCAGGGTCTTCCCTAACTTTAATTTCATGCTTTCGATTAGAAATAAATACTTCTCATTTCGTAATTTTGAAGGATTTTTTTTTATTGTAAATTTCGCCGGTGGAGAACATTTCTCCACGCGCGGCTCTCGTTACTGTCAGTGCATAAAGTTCGTGAAGTGGTTCATGATTACAGTCAACACATCGCCAGTGATGCGGTCGGATGTGGAGGAAATCTTCTCCCTCGGTAGCGTTTCCGCGAATAGTCCATTTTCAAAAATGCTATGAGAATGCATTTTGTATTTTGCTTTTTATTTTTTTTTTGCTGCTTTCAGTGTGGAGTTAGGGAAGAAAAGTAGATTCCTCTTCAAATATTTATTTAAGATATATTATTCTCAACCCATCTGAATTTTGAAAATCACGAGATTGAGATACTTGATTTGTATTATACATTGTGATTTAAAAATTCAAATACACCGTGACATTGAGAAAAAAGCATGGCATTATATATAAATAAGTTGATTTGTGATTATAAGAATTTTATCAACGATTGAGATTTGTCGAGACATAAAACGGAGAATAGTATGCATATGACCAGAGGAACTCCACCATTTATATTTGACCGAAAAAAAAAATTCCCACCTTTTTTGGACTATGCAATGCCTCAACACAAGCAATCATATTGGGGCACCTAATATTTTTTGGGGAAAATAAGTCCTTTAACTTTAGTGCAATGAGGTCTATAAACTTTTAATCTGTTTAACGTGATCCTTAGACTTTAGCTTAGTGTGCAATGTCGTTCCCATTGAATATTTTCATATAGTTTAGGAACTAGCTCGAACATGTATCGATAGTTTAGAGGCCACGTTCATATTTCACATTTATATCAAAGTTTAGGGATTATTTGTGTCATCATCCTTGATATTTTTTTTTGAGAAAATTAACATGCAAATTTGTTTTGTTTTTCCATAGATGGATAAGAAATCCAAAACCGTCCAAATGCCATGAAAAAAAATTAGGACGATCTGTCGAGTTTTACTACCCGCTTAAAACAACGTCAAAACATTTTTACAAAACTCAATATCGTTTGGATATATGAAACGTGTATCCGAAGTCTTTTTTTATTATTAAATTCTCTGGCATGGTGAGCGCCTTAATTTTTTATATTTTTTTTTACAGCGGCGAAGGCGCAATAAAAAATGGAAAAAGTAAGTTTGAAATTTGGAATAACTAGAACTAGGAAGGAGAACGAAGTTTTTGTCCGCAAGGAAGGAACCCCCCCAACCAACGTTAGCGGATGATGATGGGTCGTGTCCCTCCTCCCCTGTCGATATTACCGATGCCAAGAAATGGTCGCTTTCTCTCTCTATCTCTACTGTGATAGCCCCAGTTTCACGTTCGCCTTCTGCTCCTTGTTCCCTTTCTCTCTCATCACCACCGGCGCCACACTGCACTTTCTCTCTCCTCCTCCTCCTCCGCTTCTTCTTCTTCTTCTTTGGCTCGCTCCAGCTATCAGAAGTTCATCCACGAACCCAATTCGAGCCTCTCGAATGGGTCAAGCTCCTTCTTCCTGTTCCTCTTCCTCCTCGGCCACCGCCACCGTCGACAGCCATGCCCGCGACGCCCCCGCCGCCGCCGCCGCCGGCCGTGGCCCCTGCGACCTCACGCTGGGCCTGCCCGACGAGTGCCTCGCCTCCGTGTTCGCCCTCCTCGGCTCCGACGACCGCAACTCCTGCTCACTCGCCTGCCGCCGGTGGCACCTCGTGGACGCCAAGTCGCGGCAGCGCCTCGCCCTCCTCGCCCGCTCCGAGGCATCCCCGTCGCTCCCGCCGCTGCTCCGCCGGTTCAGCTCCGTCTCGGTGCTCTCCCTCAAGTGCTCCCGCAAGCTCGTGAGCCTCGGGGACGATGCGCTCGCCCGGATCGCGGCGTCGCTGCCGTCGCTCAAGAAGCTCAAGCTCAAGGGCTGCGTCGACGTCTCCGACGACGGCCTCCGCGCCTTCTCCCTCCGGCGGCCCCCCGCGCTGGAGAAGGTCTCGCTCGCCGCGTGCGGGTTCGGCGCCCGGGGGATCGTCTCGCTGCTCCTCAACTGCCCGTCGCTCCGCGACCTCACGCTCAAGCGGCTGCGCAAGCTCGACGCGCAGAGCACCCCTCTCTCGATCGATGCGTATTACGACGGCGACGACGACGACGACCATGCAGCGAACGACGCGCATGCGCCGAAGAAGAAGAAGAAGCAAGCGAACTTTCAGCTGGAGCGACTGTGCATCAAGGACCTGCACAACGCTCGCCTCTTCATCCCTCTTCTCTGCTCGTCGAAGCCATTGAAGAGCCTCGTCGTTTGCAGGTAAATGCTAGTACACGCATAATTTTCAACACCCACGTTCGATTTGACACGAAACACGACCATGCAGTTCGAAATGATCGATTAGAAGCGCGACGGTTTCGAATCAATCCATTCCTGTCGTTGCAGGAGCTCCGGAAATTGGGACAGAGTGCTCGAGAGCCTCCGGCTCCGCGGAGGAGGAGGAGGAGCGACCGCCATCGCCGAGATTCAAATGCAGAACGTGCAGATGGGGGATTCCGGCTTGACCGCCATCGCCGGTTCGTGCCCCGATTTGGACACTCTGTACCTGAGCCGAGTTACGGATTGCTCCGACGAGGGCCTATCGGCGATCGCCAGCTCCTGCAAGAAGCTGAGGAAGCTCCACATCGACGCGTGGACCCGGTTCGGTGGGCGAACCATCGGCGAGGAGGGGATCGCGGCCCTGGCTGCGAAATGCTCGCGCCTCCAGGAGCTCGTCCTGATGGGCGTCCCGGTGAGGGCCCCTTCCCTCGGGCTCCTGGCCTCCAACTGCCCGTGCCTCGAGAGGGTGGCGCTGTGCAACACGGACTCGGTCGGGGACCGGGAGATGGAGGCCATAGCGGCCAAGTTCGGGGCGGTGAAGAAGCTCTGCATCAAGAACTGCCCGATCACGGCGAGGGGCATCGAGGCGGTGGTCGCGGGGTGCGCGAGCCTGGTGAAGCTGAAGGTGAAGAGGTGCCGGGGGATCGGCCAGGAGAGCGTGAGCCAATTGAGGGCGAGGAGGGGCGGGCTGGTGATCTCGGTGGACGCCGGGTCGTTGGTGTTCGACGGGGCCGGGGGAGGAGGGGCGGGCTCGGACAACGAAGGAGGAGGGGACGAAGAAGGGAGGAGGAGGAGGGGAAGAAGAAGGGACGATGCCGGCGGCGGTCCGGCGGCCGCCAGGACTAATGCGACGCATGTGATATGCAGCAGCAGGAGCGCGCTTCTGTTGAGGTCCAAGTTCGGGAGCAGGAACGCCTCTCGTGCTTGATCCGACCAAAATCTTGGATTCGTTTTAGGTTTCCTTTTAATTTTTTTACACAATTGAATTCCCTTTTCCTCCTTTTTTTTTTCGATTAATTTCTTTTGGTCGAATTTTTCGATTAAATCAAAAGATGCTTCCGTGCTTCGTTTCCTCCGAAGGTGCTGAGAAAAAATTCGGGCGGAGTTCAAGATTCGAATGTTCGGATTTTCAATTTACATGCGGGTTTTTCTGTTCATTGGTTGCAGCGTGTTCCTAATCAGAATTCGTAACCTAACCCCAATCGCCGCCCTAGTCATTTTTACGATATTCGAAATTACTCATTCCGCCGGTTTCGAAACCAGAATGCTTGGCGGACTGGTTTTTTGACCGGGTTAATATCACAAAAAATCCTAAATTATATCTACTAATGTGACGCAAATATTCTGAAATTCTTTTTGTATCACTAAAAACTCTAAGCTGGTTTATTGTAAAATTTAACCCCGAATAGATATAGTTGAAATAAATGGTATATATATTATACATGTATAAGTTTAGGTTTTTTCGTGACTAAAAAAAAAGTTGAAAGTATTTGTGTCAAAGTAGACTAGATAAGTTTAGGATTTTTGGTAAAAGCTGAGAATATTTGCGTTACGGTGAATATAATTCGGAGTATATTTAAGGATTTTTCCATTTTCGGACTGGTTAGTGAACAGGTTTATGAACAAATGACAGCACCGTGGGGCCGACTCCTTTAGCAGAATGCCAATGTCGGAAGGGGACAAGGAGATAAGTAGGTCCTTGTCCAATGTCCGTGCCTTTTCAGGAATTGTACGGCTGCATTTCACATTAGTACCTCAAAGAGTCGAGCCTATTTGCAATACGTCTAGAGCTCTCCCCGACCTTTGTTTTGTCCTGAAGGTCTTGAACTGTCTGTCGGGGCTTCCTCCCAAACCAAAGCAACTTTCGCTTTCAAGCGCATGGAAGTAGTTTCGGCTTCCCTCTGCCTTGGGCTTATTGACTGGAATTCAGCTCATGGTAATGCGCAACCTTATTGAGGTAAATAGACGGGGTCGATGCCGAGGCCCGGCCCAGATCTCCGTCTTCAGCTGCCGCTGGGACCGATGGGTCTGATTCGGATCGTGGAATCGATACCGTTCTCGATGTGACCGGGCTAAATCTGAATACGACTTCTTTGTGAGCCGTCTCTTGGCCCGACATGGCCCGTGATGGTCTTGTGCCGGGCCATTCCGAGGGCGGGTCGCCCCTGGGCCCTATGTGGCCCAGAGTGAATGGGGCAAGGGCCGGCACGGCCCATTACCGCCGCATGCTGGCCATGCCAGACACGGTCCGTTACGCTAGTAGGCTTGGTTGAGCCACGCACATCCCATGCCGGGATGCGCGAGGGACCCATGTTGTTTGGCATCTAGAACCCAACCGCCAAAACTAACAAAAGGGTGCATCATGCCCTTGGATATGCTTAGTATCCCACTCGGACAAACACAGATCCCAGGTCACATCCATGGGCATATCCGAGTTTGACCGGAATAAGATCAACTTCGCATGCTTGAGATTCATGTCACCACCTTCAGTGATTTTTGGACGGGCAGTTACTTGGATCGAGTTATGGACCTAGCAGGAAAAATGTGTTAAAAAGGTAATTTTTATTGCTCGTTTGTGGGAGGTTTTAACGGGGTCAACATAAAATCCATCTTTACTTGAAGAATAATATTTTGGGAGTAGACTTCCTAGCAGCAGCCGTGATCTTCCGTATTTACTATGGGCTGTAAGTCTAATCAACCACGTGAGTTTTTTTATGAATGAGAAGGTTTTTATTTTTTTGTGTACTTTTGTTTGGTACCCAATTACCTAGAACCAATAACATACTTATCATGCATTATGCAAATTTCGAGGGGCCTTCGAGAGATTCCAACCTTGATCGTGATGGGTTATAACTAAACCTATCAAAATCGGTAAAAAAATCCATATCTTAACTTACATATAATGGGTTGGGTTGTTAGATTAGTTAGTTATACTTATATTCAGTAAGTGTGTCATAAATTGATTTAAACATGGCCTGTTTAGTTCAGCTTTCAAGCTAGCATTGGCTAAATGCTAGCATTTGGAATGCTATTGTTCACGTCTCTTTTTTTTTTAAAGATGTTCATTTTCTTCACCAGGCAGCCGGTGAGAGTGATCGGCGAGGGTGGCCGACAAGGGAGAAGAGCCGGCGAGGGAGAAGAGCCAGCGAGGTCGCCTGGGGTTGGGCGACCGCCCAGGTGACACTGTTGCTAGGGTCGCTTAACCCAGGCCATTGCCGCCAGAGGTCGTGCGACCAGGCGGCGACAACCGCTTGGGGTCGCTCGACCCAGGCTATCGCCTCCTGGAGTCGCACAACTCAGGCGACGCCGTCGCTGGGGTCGCTTGACCCAGGCCGTCGCTACTTGGGTTGCGCGACCTCAGGTGATGGCTGCCGGCGCCAGATCTGGCTTGCCGGTGGTCGTAGCCCTTCGCCGGAGTCGGCGAAGGGTGCTTTAACAAAAAAAACTCCTAAAGCCCATTTGTAAATAAAAATAATCAAACACAACTTGTATTTTCCCAAGTGGCTTTCAAATGATTTTTACCAATCGCCATTTGCATTTCCCCAAGTGGTTTTCACCTAAAGGTATTTGCATTTTCCAAATGAGCATTCTAAAAGCCGAACCAAACGGGCTCATAATATGGTGTTAAATGGGTCATGAATAAATTTGTAATTTACTTAAACCTAACTCTTCTATATCACTCTCTCCTAATCCTCTCTCGACCTCACTTGATCTCACGTTCACTCACCAGCATTCTTATTTCGATTTGGATATGAGTTTTCCTAAATTGAGTTAAATATAAAAGAGCTTTGGCAATATAGACAGGGTCGAGGTATGTGTTGAGTATGGGCCGGATCGGGCATGTGTCACTAGACATGCATTGCATGGAAATAGTCAAAACGGATTAAACGTATCTACTTAGGTCGGACCATTTGCAATACAACCAAAAATCTGATCCGACCATGTCCATTTCATTACCATTCGCATATAAATGTCATAATACACAAAAACGTTAAAAGTTTATGATCAAATGACTAAGATTTAATCATATAATTCATCGCTCGTCACCTCAATCTATATATATATATATATATATATATATATATATATATATATATTGAGGATTTATAGAAACCTCATATTTCCAAAGGGAGCTCGGACTTGGGTCTACCGGATCGGGTGAATCATGACCGTCAATTTTGCGACGCTATCCCTAGGGGCTCTGATTCTACAAGATCAAAGGGTCGAGGGGTTTTCTTTTCTCCAACGCCCCCTCGAGCCCTTAGGGGGGATCTTTGCTTAGGGTTTGTTTGGCAACTTGCCAAATAGTGTTTGATTCTGTTCTTTTGTTCTCCGAATCGGTTTGGGAATAGAAATCCGTTTGTTAAAATTTTTGTGCATGGGCACAATTTTGCCAAAAATTGATCCCAGAATCAGTTTTGGAACATAATCAAAAATAAAAAAAAAGTAGCTTCTTGATTCTGAGAACAAAAATGAGAATCAATTCTTTTTTCTTCTTCTTTTTATTAATTTTTAATGTAGCTTCTAATGATCGCCGCGAGGGCCACCCTCGCCGTATCTGGAGAGATTAAAATATTTTAATAAAAAAATATTATTAATAAAAAAAATATTTTACCGGATATGAAAAAAAATTTATTTTACCAGCCATGGCCAGTGACTAGGCCATGAAAAAAAATATTATTAATAAAAAAATTTATCGACTATGGCCGGCGACCAGGCCATGGCAAAAAAAAATGAAAAAAATATTTTCAATAAAAATATTTTAATAAAAAATGTTAATAAAAAAATATTTTACTGGCTATGGCTGGCGACCAGGCCATGGCAAAAAAAAATAAAAAAAATATTTTCAATAATAAATATTAAAATATTTTAATAAAAAATATTATTAATAAAAAAATATTTATAAAAAAATATTTTACCAGTTATGTCCGGCGACCAGGCCATCGCAAAAAAAATATATTTTCAGTAAAAATATTTTTATTAAAATATTTTAATAAAAAAATATTTTACCGGCCATGGCCAAAAAAAAGAAAAAAATATTATTAATAAAAAAAATTTACCGGCCATAGCCAAAAAAATAAAATAATTATTTTAAATAAAAGTATTATTAATTAAAAAATATTTTACCTGCCATGGCCAAGGAGGAGAAGAAAAAAAGAAAAGAAAGAAATATTAAAACATATAAATATATTATTAAAATATTATTAATAAAAAGAAATTTTATGCCGTTACCAAATACATTTATGTTCTTTTACTATTTCAGGAATAAAAATTTTGGGCCGTTACCAAACGCCTTTAAATGCTCAGAATCAGTTCCCGCGCACAGAATAAAAAAGAATCATTTCTGATCAGAATCCGATTCTGGGCACAGAATGGTTGTCATGCGCAGCCTTAGGTGCCAAACCGATACTGGAGCAGCTCCAGCAAAAAGTAGGTGCACCTCGCCACACGCGAACCCGCCTCCGCAAATATCTTTCTTTCCCGACGTGGAACCAAAGAAAGAAAACGAAAAAGAAAAAGAAACGAGAAAAATCTCCCAGTCGCATATAAAGCCTTTTCGACGTCTCTCTTCGTTACTCACGCTTCCCTCTGCAGCAGCAGCAGCAGCAGCATCCCCTCCTCCTAAGAGATGATGCACATTGTTCTGAGGAAGACGTCTTCCTCGCCGATCGCCTCCGGTCGCGCGCTCTCCGCCGCCCTCGAGACCCTGCTCCGCCGTCCCCAGCCGCTCGCCGCTCCCTCGGACGCCGCCGCCGCCGCTGCGGTCGAGCCGGGCCATTTCCCGGCCCCCGGCGGACTCCTGAGGCCGCCGCAGCCGTGGCTCGGCGGCTCCTCTGCGAGGGGCTTCCACGCGAGCCCCGGGACGCTGGGGTTCCGGGCGTCGGGGGCCTCGCGGGCCGAGTACGCCGTCGACGATGTCGCGCCCGACGAGGAGGAGAAAGGGAGCGGTGGTAGCGACGAAGGTCTCGAGATCGCGAAGCTCGGGATTGCTCCGGAGATCGTGTCTGCTTTGGCTAAGAGGGGCATAACTAAGCTCTTTCCCATACAGGTAACCCTGTCCGTGTGCTTCTGTTTTGCTGTTGTTTGGGAAGATGGGGGTGCAAATTGCCGTGACTCTACCGTGTGAATTTTCCGATTGCGGGTTGATTGTTGGTTCTTGTAGTTGTTGTGTGTCCAACTGTTAGCGGCTCCTCTTGTTTATCGAATCGTTTTGTAGTTGGGGTTTTGGATGTATCATGACTGAGGGTTGGAATCTTTGGCATGTTAGAGTATACATTCTTCAGTTTGATTACTGAGGGCTATTTCTTTAAGTATGTTTAAGGAATTTACATAATTGATAGCTTTTTCAAGGCGATTGTACTTTTTTGGGATTCTTATCCTGGATTCTCTGTTACTGAGGTTAGATATGTGCTCTGGTATTATGAATGGATCTTTCTTTCTCGATATGAGGAGTGTAATCCTGGCAGAATTTCGCATTAGAAATGCAAGAGCTCATTGAATGATATTTTTCCTGTTGTTATATATGATTAATTTGCCTAGAAATCTGAATTTTAAAGTCTGCTTGGAGTGACCTTTGCTTGTGGCCTTTTGCTTTCCGTTGTCTTTTAGCATTTGAGATTCAACTTTTGATTGCTATCAGACACCCACAAACATTTCAAAAATTATGCACGCGGACAATTTTAGACATTTGGGATCATGCACAATTCTAACATAAAAATACTAAACTAATCTCTTTTTGGTTATAGCCTAGAAAAGCTGGAACTTAAAGGCCCTTTACTTTTTGCTGTCCTCTTTTTGTGCAGAAAGCTGTGCTTGAACCAGCAATGCAAGGGTGGGACATGATTGGGCGAGCCAAAACTGGAACAGGGAAAACTCTTGCTTTTGGGATCCCCATCATGGACAAGATAATTCAGTTTATTGCAAAACATGGGTTTGTTCACTTTGATAACCTTTTGCATAATCAGTTTGTCTAGTTTTGTTCGCTTTTAAGTGGGAAAGGCTCGGAATTCTGGGAATTATGTAATCATGGAATGACACCTGTGATTTCCAAATGAGCAGACGTGGGAGGAATCCCTTGGCTTTAATCTTGGCTCCAACAAGAGAACTTGCTAAACAAGTTGATAAGGAATTCCGTGAGTCTGCTCCCAATTTGGATTCTATCTGTGTTTATGGGGGTACACCCATCGGCCAACAAATGAAGCAGCTTGACTATGGTGTTGATGTTGTTGTTGGAACACCTGGTCGTATTATTGACCTGCTCAAGAGAGGTGCACTGAACTTATCAAAAGTCCAATTTGTTGTCCTTGATGAAGCGGATCAGATGCTTGCAGTGGGATTTGAGGAAGATGTCGAAACAATATTACAGAAGTTGCCACAGAACAGGCAGAGTATGATGTTTTCAGCGACGATGCCAAATTGGATAAAAAGCCTCACCAGGAAATATTTAAAGGATCCGTTGACTATTGATTTGGTAAGCACCCTATGCACGAGAACAAGCAAGAGTTTCTGCATTTGTTCTCCTTCTTATTCTTCTGTTTTTTTTTTCGGGGCCGCTTTGAAAATTGTGCCAGTACCTGCTTCTTGGCGTTCGTACTGGAATATTACCTGAAAATATCATTATTTTTGCTGTGCGATAGAATTATTACAGAGAAACTGATGCAGCTTAGTGACTTAAATATTGAAGAATGTGCGGTTTCAAATCTCCTTTTTGGGGTGTTTCAGTGGCTTATTAACTTTTTCCAGCCGATCAAAATAATCCCACCCATTTTTGTGCTTTTAGATGGTGAGTCTTTGGATCGAAGGGTGAAATGACACATGTTGTTAGTATCCTAAATACAAACATGGGTAAGCTGTAATGTGGATGAAATAACTGCTGCTTAATTGGAGACAGCTCTTTATTATATGAGAAACAGCAGCATGTGTTGATGCGATTGATTTTGCTAGGAGTGTTGATTTCATGTAAAATTGCAGGTTGGAGATTCTGATCAAAAGTTGGCGGAAGGTATTTCACTACATTCGATTGCATCTGACATGTATGGAAAAGCATCAATTATTGGACGTCTGATAACAGTAAGAACCCAAAGCCTTATGGTTACTATTAAGATGTTTAATGAGATGCCTTCTTGTAATTGTCAACTTTTCCTCCTCCATGTCTGTAACCTAATGCTTAAATACTGCTACCCGCTCATCCGGTTTCCTATTTCTGTTATTTGATGACCTTGTAGGAACATGCAAAAGGTGTGTTGAATCGATGGCGGAATCTATCCCGTTCCTGATGTGACGGGACTAAACCTGAATAGGACTTGTGGGAGCCATCTTTTGGCCCGACATGACCCGTGATGGTCTTGTGCCGTGCCATTCCGAGGGCAGGTTGCCTCCAGTGATATTGGACGGGTAGTCACTTGGATCGAGTTATGGACCTAGCAGGAAAAGTGTGTTGAAAATAGTTCTTATTGCTCGTTTGCAGGGTTTTAACGGTCTTTATAAAATCCATCTTTACTTAAAGAATGATATTTTGGGATTAGACTTTCTAACGGCAGCAGTGATCTTTCGTATTTATTATGGGCTATAAGTCTAATCAGCCACATTTTTTTAGATTGAGAAGGTTTTCTTTTTGTGCACTTTTATTTGGTACGCGATTATTAAGAACCAATCACATACTTATTATGCATGACGCAAATTTCGAGGGGCCTCTTTGGTATATTGAGAGATACTGACATTGATTGTAGTCGGTCGTAACTAGACTCGTTAGAGTGAGTTATAAATCTATTTTTTAACTCATACATAATGGCCTGGATTGTTATCTAAGTTAGTTATATTTAATAAATGGGTTAAAATATAATGTGTGTTAATTGATTTATAAATGGATTTACAACTTATTGATCCCACTCTTCTTCGTGACTATCTCTTCATTCTCTTTTCCCATCACTCGATCTCGCGTTTACTTAATCTACACTCACTTTGGTATTGGTACAATTTTTTTTAAATGGGTTAAATATATAAGTGTTTTTTTCTCGATTACTATCTCTTCATTCTCTTTTACTATTATTCGATCTTGAGTTCACTTATTCCACATTCTCATTTTCGTTTTGGTACAAATCTTTTTAAATTTGATTAAATATATAAGTGTTTTAGTAATATAGATTGGATTGGATATGGGCCGAATTGGTTATGTGTGACTAGATTTGCATTGCATGAAAATAAATTAAAATGGATTAAATGTGTCTATTTGGATTGGACTATTTTTGACATGATCCAAACCTAACTCAGCCTACTCGTTAGACAAGTCTATTTATCGATCACATCCATCTATGACGATATAATACACAAAAACGTTAAAAGTTGACGATCAAATGTCTCAATTTACTCATTTAATTTATCATTCGCCGCCTCAATTTATATATATCGAGGATTTATAGAAACCCCATATTTCAAAGGGAGAGCTTCTTTCTCGGACTTGGGTCTACCAGATCGGGCGAATCACGACCGTCGATTTTGTGATCCCCTTGCACTCTGGACGCGGATTTCACGAAATCAAAGAGCCGGGGGAATTTCTCTGACAACCCCCCAAGCCGTCGAACCGACGCCGGAGCAGCTCCAGCAAAAAGCAGGTGCACCTCGCCGCACGCGAACCCACCTCCGCAAATATCTTTCTTTGCCGACGTGGAACCGAAGAAAGAAATAGAAAAAAAAAAGCGAGAGAGAAAAATCTCACGGTCGCACATAAACCCTTCCCGACATCTCTCTTCATTTCTCATACACTTGCCTCTGCCCCCACCCCGCAGCAGCATCAGCAGCAGCAGCAGCAGCATCCCCTCCTCCTAAAACCCTCGCTTTCTCCCCACCCTCCTTAAACCCTAATCCCTCCCCCCTCACTCTCTCTCTATCTCTCTCTCCCTCTCCCTCACCTTCCTCTGAGCGTGCATCTCTCCGCGAAGATGATGCACATCGTTCTGAGGAAGGCGTCTTCCTCGCCGATCGCCCCGGGTCGCGCGCTCTCGGCCGCCCTCGCCTCCCTCGAGGCCCTGCTCCGCCGTCCCCAGCCGCTCGCCGCTCCCTCGGACGCCGCCGCCGCCGCCGCGGTCGAGCCGGGTCATTTCCCATCCACCGGCGGGCTCCTGAGGAGGCCGCAGCCGTGGCTCGGCGGCTCCTCGGCGAGGGGCTTCCACGCGAGCCCCGGGCCGCTGGGGTTCCGGGCGTCGGGGGCCTCGCGGGCCGAGTTCGCCGTCGACGATTTCGCGCCCTACGAGGAGGAGAAAGGGAGCGGCGGTAGCGACGAAGGTCTCGAGATCGCGAAGCTCGGGATTGCTCCGGAGATCGTCTCTGCTTTGGCTAAGAAGGGCATAACTAAGCTCTTTCCCATACAGGTATCCCTGTCTGTGTGCTTCGGTTTTGCAGTTGTGATGTTGTTTGGGAAGGCGGGGGTACAAATTGCTGTGACTCTACGGTGTGAATTTTCTGATTGTGGTTCGATTGTCGGTTCTTGTAGTTGTAGTGTGTCGAACTGTTAGTGGCTCCTCTTGTTTATCGAATCGTTTTGTAGTTGGGGTTTTGGATGTATCATGACTGAGGGTTGGAATCTTTGGCATGTTAGAGTATATATTCTTTAGTTTGATTACTGAGGGCTATTTCTTTAAGTATGTTTACGGAATTTACATAATTGACAGTTTTTCCAAGGTGTCTGTATTTTTGGGATTCATATCCTGGATTCTCTGTTACTGAGGTTAGATATGTGCTCTGGTAGTATGAATGGATCTTTCTTCCTCGATATGAGGAGTGTAATCACACGGAATTTTGCATTAGAAATGCAAGAGCTCATTGAATGATATTTTTTCTGTTGTTATATATGATTATTTTTCCTAGAAATCTGAATTTTAAAGTCTGCTTGTAGTGACCTTTGCTTATGGCCTTTTGCTTTCCGTTGTCTTTTAGCATTTGAGATTCAACTTTTGATTGCTATCAAACACCCACAAACATTTAAAAAATTATGCACGCGGACAATTTTAGACATTTGGGATCATGCACAATTCTAATATAAAAATACTAAATTAATCTCTTTTATGTTATAGCCTAGAAAAGCTCGAACGTATAGACCCTTTACTTTTTGCTGTCCTCGTTTTGTGCAGAAAGCTGTGCTTGAACCAGCAATGCAAGGGCGGGACATGATTGGGCGAGCCAAAACTGGAACAGGGAAAACTCTTGCTTTTGGGATCCCCATCATGGACAAGATAATTCAGTTTAATGCAAAACATGGGTTTGTTCACTTTGATAACCTTTTGCATAATCAGTCTGTTTAGTTTCGTTTGCTTTTAAGTGGGAAAGGCTTGGAATTATGGGAATTATGTAATCATGGAATGACACCTGTGATTTCCAAATGCGCAGACGTGGGAGGAATCCCTTGGCTTTAATCTTGGCTCCAACAAGAGAACTTGCTAAACAAGTTGATAAGGAATTCTATGAGTCTGCTCCCAATTTGGATTCTATCTGTGTTTATGGGGGTACACCCATCGGCCAACAAATGAAGCAGCTTGACTATGGTGTTGATGTTGTTGTTGGAACACCTGGTCGTATTATTGACCTGCTCAAGAGAGGTGCACTGAACTTATCAGAAGTCCAATTTGTTGTCCTTGATGAAGCGGATCAGATGCTTGCAGTGGGATTTGAGGAAGATGTCGAAACAATATTACAGAAGTTGCCACAGAACAGGCAGAGTATGATGTTTTCAGCGACGATGCCAAATTGGATAAAAAGCCTCACCAGGAAATATTTAAAGGATCCGTTGACTATTGATTTGGTAAGCACCCTATGCACGAGAACAAGCAAGAGTTTCTGCATTTGTTCTCCTTCTTATTCTTCTGTTTTTTTTTTGGGGCCGCTTTGAAAATTGTGCCAGTACCTGCTTCTTGGCATTCGTACTGGAATATTACCTGAAAATATCATTATTTTTGCTGTGCGATAGAATTATTACAGAGAAACTGATTTTTTTTTTTGGTAAGGATTACAGAGAAACTGATGCAGCAGTGAATTAAAAATTGAAGAAATGTGCAGTTTCAAATCTTCTTTTTGGGGTGTTTCAGTGGCTTATTAACTTTTTCCAGCCGATCAAAATAATCCCACCCATTTTGTGCTTTTACATGGCGAGTCCTTGGATCGAAGGGTGAAATGACGCATATTGTTAGTATCCTAAATACAAACATGGGTAAGCTGTAATGTGGATGGAAATGACTGCTGCTTAATTGGAGACAGCTCTTTATTAAATAAGAAACAGCAGCATAGAGTACATGAAATGGATGTGTTGATGTGATTGATTTTGCTAGGAGTGTTGATTACATGTAAAATTGCAGGTTGGAGATTCTGATCAAAAGTTGGCAGAAGGTATTTCACTATATTCGATTGCATCTGACATGTATGGAAAAGCATCAATTATTGGACCTCTGATAACAGTAAGAACCCAAAGCCTTATGGTTACTGTTAAGATGTTTAATGAGATGCCTTCTTGTAATTGTCAACTTTTCCTCCTCCGTTTCTGGAGCCTAATGCTTAAATACTGCTGCCCGCTCATCCGGTTTCCTATTTCTGTTATTTGA
Organism: Syzygium malaccense; assembly: GCA_031216405.1. NCBI lineage: Eukaryota > Viridiplantae > Streptophyta > Magnoliopsida > Myrtales > Myrtaceae > Syzygium > Syzygium malaccense. The sequence continues at coordinate 12,892,221 of CM062263.1, forward strand.
TGACCTTGTAGGAACATGCAAAAGGTGGAAAGTGCATTGTTTTCACTCAAACAAAAAGAGATGCCGATAGACTGGCATATGCTATGGGCAGGAACTTTAAATGTGAGGCTCTGCATGGGGATATTTCACAAAGTCAGAGGGAGAGAACGCTTTCAGGTTTCCGGGATGGGCATTTTAATATTCTAGTGGCGACAGATGTTGCTTCCCGTGGTCTTGATATTCCCAATGTTGATTTGGTTAGTTCTACTGCTTTCTGCTCTCTGGATAACAATCTCTTGATATTTCATACTTCTGCTTTCTGCTAATGAAATAAGTTGCATATTAACTGATATTTCCTGTTAGGGGTGCGGTCATTGTTGCTTGGTGACTTTATGGCCCTTAATTTGGTTTTACTTCTCAAGTCGTTCTCTCTCTGTCTCTGATACTCTCTTCTCGGTTGGGTGCAATGCCTTTTTTTTAAATTTTATTTAGTGGCTAGTGTTTTAACGTCATAGTATGTAATGTAAGCACAAGCTGAATGTGACCTTATTGCTAATTTTCTTGCAGCTCAATATTCTGTAGTGGTTCATCATAGGCTGGAATAGAATGGGTAGTAGTGGATGTGGTTTGTGTGATATAAAGGGTGGTTGGTGTGCTTTGTACTTAATTTGTCTGCTCACCAATGCCTCTGATATTGTTGCATGCGGGATGATCTTTGTTTGGAGGGGAGACTGCTTAATACATAATATCTTGATAGATATGTGCAGCTGTTCTGTACACCTACTAAATTTTTGTTACCATCTATTAAAGTTCTATGTTATAATCCGTTAATGTACAGGTCATACATTTTGAGCTTCCAAACTCTTCAGAGATTTTTGTCCATCGCTCTGGTCGAACAGGGCGAGCTGGTAAGAAAGGAAGTGCGATCCTCATCTACACACGGGAGCAGACAAGGGCCGTGAAGGTTATTGAGCGAGACGTTGGATGCCGATTTATCGAGGTAAATTTGCACCTTGCATTTTCCCACTTGCATTTTCTTCAATGCAAGATGTTTGCATCGAAGTCCTGTTTGACTCGTACATTTTAGATAGTTGAATAAGCTTTGTCAGCCATTTATCTTCTGTGTCTTTTTTTCTTCCCGGCAAGCTTTCTTCCTTTTTTTTGTTTTTCAATTCTATCAAAAGAATCATATGCTGTTAATAAAAATGCAGCATAATTGTGTGAAAGGGATGGAGAATTTGCAGGTTCTTGCTCGGAGGAAAAATTTAATCTAAGAAGTTTTATATCTCGATGGTGTAGTGTGAAATTGTCCCTTTTTTCATGTTAAAGTTTACTTGACTAATTAGTCCTTGTTCATATCCATTAGCTTCCCGGTATAGCTGTTGAGGGAGGTAGTGCGGATATGTTCAATGACTTCGGTGGCGGTGGTGGCCGATCTGTCTCATATGGTGGTGGAAGAGAACGTCGTTTCGGTGATTCAGGATTTGGACGTAGTCAAAGAGGTTCAGACTTTGGTCGATACGGAAGTTCTAGCAACTCTAGTCGTTTTGGTTCCTTTGGTGGTCCTAGTACAGGTTCTTCTGGAGGAGGCTTTGGTAACTCAAACCGATCTGGGAATTTTGGTGGCTCTGGTTTTGGTCGCCCTTCAGGATTCAGCGATCGCTCCAACAGCTTTGGAGACTCTGGCTCAGGCAGATCAGGTCGCACTGGTGGATTTGGCTTTGGAGGATTTGGCGACAACAGTTCCAGCAGGAGTGGTGGTTTTGGAGATAATAAGTCTAGCCGAAGTGGTGGTTTTGGCAACTCTTATTCCAGCCGTTTTGGTGGCTTTGGCGATAATAAAAGCTGATGATCTGTAAACTGTGGGATCATCCAATACAGTTGAAGGGTGAGCATGCCCTGTCCTCAAATATTCCGTTTTTTCTGTCTGCTTTGTGTTTTCATTAGTTATCCAGTTAATTTTTCTCGCCTATGTTCTCTTGCATGTACTCAAGTATATGCTCAAAGTCACCTGTGCACCTAGACTATATAAATGCCGCATTGAAAGTTTTGCTTTAGCGACAGAGTTGCCTGTACCGATCTGCTGTAGTGCAGCTCTCCCGACCTTAATACACACGAGATTATTATGGGTTGTCCCTCCCTTGTATAATTCAGGCGGTTATGCTTTCCATTGGTGTCAAGATGGTTAGTAATAAGGATCGTTTATTTGGTGTTTCTTAAATCTCCCATGCGTGCACTTTTCTTCGAATTGCAGGTGCCTAGAAGAGGCATATAAATGTTTACCAAGGTAATTTAATGCCCCATTGATGTCAAAGCTTCTGCACACATGATGTTTTGCTGCAAGGACACGGGTCTCCGTCGGGGCTTTTACTCAACCGAAGAGGAGAGCGCTGAAGTGGCGAAGTTAGTGTGAACCGCGTAGGGTTTTTGTGCTGTCGATATCTACTATATGTTATCATTCTATGGGGGGAATAAACTGTAGTTGAGATCCAACATGAGGAAAAAGAGGTGGCCTATCTTTGATTTTTTATTTATTTTTTTCCGCATCAATAGTAAAACAAATTTCGGTTCTTTGCCCGTTCCTCTTGCGACAGGAAGTGCTGGGGAGTTGCTGGTGTTTCCCTTTTAACGTTGTATTGGTTAAACTAGCTGATGAATTTCCTGGTCCTATGTTTAACGATGCGACCATAAGATACGGGGGCGTTGGACGCCAGCAGGACAGCACTCGTGTGGGCGAAAGGGGGAAGAAAGGGCAGTGGGACTAATGCTTTTGCTGTCTTGTCTTTGTCAAAGTACGAGAAAACAACTTACGGTCTGACAGCGTCCTATTCTCTCTTTTTTTATTGATGGGGAAAGTGAGAAAAAGGAGCGCATCGCATTTATGGATGCGCACGCAACAAAAACAACTGGCGTGGCTGTTTTTTTAAGACATATAAAACGCGAACGGATCTCACACGGTTTGATTGTGTCTTTTCTTTTGACATTAGGAATTTCTTTCTCACCAATAGTATTTTCTCTTTCGCGTGCATTTATTGGTTATTTACCTCTTCTTGTTGTAAGTTTTGCGATCCCTATGGTTTACACTATTGCACGTAATTTCCCTTTGGTGGTCGTCGGTTCTTTGGTGCACGTGATTCGTAAATTCTTTGTTGTGTGCGTAATTGCTACTGAAACATCTAGTTAATTGTATCCTATCTTTACATTTCGTAAGTCCTTCAGCCTAGTCAGTACTTATCCTGACCCACCGTAATTTTTAAGTTCGATCGTCTTCGTGCAACTTTCTTGTACCGTCGGGGATAGAAAACCGATTTCCAAAGCAGATTTGAGGAATCCCGTTTTCCCCATTTCATGCCTCGTAAGAACACTTACGGAACTGTAGATACACGAAAATAGATTTTATAGTCTCTTGGACACACAAACACGCACCAATAAGATCGATTCATGTTGCCAGCGAAAATTTGTAGGGCTCGTGTTGCGTTGCCTGACTGCAGCATCACTCATGTTGAAAAAAACTTCACGGTTGCTAATATCTCGATGGGATTGCGGATTACGGACTTGTCGACATTGAATTTTTAGATCACATGCAACGCGAAATAATTATGGCTCGTATCAAACATTCCTTACGAGCCCCTTATAATGATATGCCCAAAAGAGGATTGCTAGGGTCGATTGTCCCATTTTTTATTTGACTTTTTATGGGGGGTGGGGGGGAATGAGAAGAGAAAACGATCTTTTCTAATGATGAATGAGTGCGACACAAGCGATCCTCTTTGGTTGATAAGTGATAACACTCCCAAACACGCACTGCCGAGTGAGTTACGTTGTCACCATCGTCATTACCATTGCCCCCCCACCCCCAATATAAAATTTTGAACTTCACTCCATCCCCCCCCCCCGGATGCGTAAAACCTACCACTGCCTTCTCTCTCTCTCTCTCCCTCTCCCTCCCTTTCCTTCTCGGCTTGATCGGTCCGAGCTCCGATGGAGTGCTCCGCCGGAGAGCACCTCCGCCCGGAGGAATACGCCGCGGAATCTCCCGACGGTCCCCAGGTACTTCCGTCCGTTAGCTCGCAGCCGCCTGGTCCCGTGCCTGAAGTCGAGGAATGCGGTGCGCGAGTTGCGGAGACGAGCGGTGCTCGATCCCGTTCTCGCTTTGCCGCTCTGTGTTCGAGCGGTTCGGTCGCCGTCGCGGTGAAACAAAAAAAAAAAAAGAAGAAGTCGAGTCCGAGGGGAGGAATTTGGCGATTCTTCCGGCGGCGTCGTCGGCGGCGTCGGCGTCGGCGTCGGCGTCGCGCGTGATTCGTCCGCTGAAGAACGTCGCGTTTGATCCTTCTCCTCGCTTAGGGCAAGGAGGATAGTGATGAGCTGATCATGTTACAGTGTTACTGCGGGGATGCGATGATCGCGTTCGCGAGATGTTTCGTTAGGCCGCCGCTCGAGCGTGCTTGAAATGTTTGCTCAAGCTATCGATGATTCTTTCGGATATATTTCGTGGAGCGTGTTCCGTTACGTTCCGTGCGGAGCGGAGCGGATTTGTTTGTGCTCCTCGCTTCTTCAGTTAGCTCTTAGCTTCGTCCACCTATCCTGGCTTTACTTGGTGTTGAATTTCGATGCTTTGGTCTTGTTTTCCTTCCGTGTAATCGAGCGACTCGTTTGTCTTTCTAGGCGTGCGATGAGACGGAAACAAACGAACAGATCAACCCGGCTCAACAGTCTAGGCGGCCGAATCTGTCGTCCCTGCAGATACCCGATAGGTCTCTGGAAAGCGCCATCTCCACTTTCGTGAGAATCGACATCCCGTCGACGTCGAGTCCCGGTTCGAGCAGAGTCGGGCTGCCCCCGAGACCCAATTCCGCCAAGTTCAAATCGTCCGCGAGGAATCTGCTTCCTCAGAGGAGCCTCCGGGCGAAAGAAATCTCCCGGGATGTCGAGAAGGCGGTTCTCATCGTCCCGGACACTCCGCTGTCCGACGGTCGTCCTAATAGGCCTAATACCCCGAGATCGTTTTCCCTCAAGGAAGTCTTCTCGCCTTCGCCGGCGAAAGTCGCGCATTCTGTCCCAGGTACCCCGGTTACCAGTATGGGTCCTGAAAGTGCGAGGGAAAGGCCAGTTGACGGTCCTAATCACTCTGTAAGTGGTCCTTTTTTGTTCCCTCTGATCATAACTTAAAGGCAGTAATTAGTACTGGTCATGTGAATTTCATTCATTCTTACAGGAAACAGAAGTTCACCACCATATGACGCGATCCTTCTCGGTTCCGGTTAATGTCAAAACTAGAAGCCTGAAAAGGATAAACTCCGGGGGCCTCATCCGTGTGATTTCGGCCACACCTCGCCCTGAAGCCGTAGATCCTGCCTCGGCGAATGATGCTCCTGTGGAAGATATTGGTAAGATTAATGATGCTGGAAAACTCGAGCTTTGTTCGTCTTGTACATGCTGAAAAGTATTGCTGTCCTGCAAATTGTCTGCTTCAGCTAATGAAGATGCCGGTGAAGATATTCCGGAAGAGGAAGCAGTTTGCAGGATTTGTTTGGTCGAGCTTAGTGAAGGAGGAGATACTCTTAAAATGGAATGCAGCTGCAAAGGGGAGCTCGCACTTGCTCATCAAGAGTGTGCGGTGAAGTGGTTCAGCATAAAAGGGAACAAGACTTGTGATGTTTGCAAGCAAGATGTTCGGAACTTACCAGTTACATTATTAAAGATACATAATCCTCAGGGTGTAATTAGACGGCCGCCAAATGTACAGCAGCAAAGGGACGCACCTCGTTACAGGCAAGCGCCACGAATTTTAACAATCTTCCTAGCACTTTTTCTGGGTGGGGATTGTCAATACTTCCATGAGTAAAATATGCGATTATTTTTTGTTAAAAAGCATGTTTCTCTAGAAAGGGAGAAAGAATCTGGACACCGTCCTACTAGTTATCTATTCAGAGAAGTGCTGCAAAGGCTTCGGGATGCATTTGATTCTTGAGAAGTCTTCTTGTTTCCAGTTACACTAAATCTTCTCCGCCAACTATTTTTGCTTTTCCACTGTCCTGTAATATGTTTGGATGCATATTTTTCTTTTCTTTCAAAGTAAGACAGCTGCCCACTTGCATCTTCCCACTCTACCATGAGGTTCAAGGTTTGAACCTGGACTCTCCCTTTCCACCCTTTCCAAATCAGATAAATGCCACTGAATGGGTACATTATCTCTATTAACTTTTTTTTTGACTTTTCCCTTAGTTTGCTATAGATATGGTCCAGTAAATCAAATGCTAAAAAAATTCATCCTCAGAGTTTTTCTTCTCATTTCATTCAGAAAGCATGGGAAAGAACTTGTTTATTGTCTTCTGGTTTTGTTTTTTTTTTTTGGTAAGGCAAGTCTTCTGGTTTTGTTTCAGCTCTCAGAAGATGAAAATACAAGGGAGGGTGCCAAATACGTCTTCTAAGTTCTAATCGACTTGTTTTTTCCTTGAAAACAACATTAAACTACCACAATGTTACCAATATGACACTTGAATAGGTCCTACTACCATATTGTACGTTGCCATGGTGGTATCCATAGTTGATTGGACTCTACCTACTACTCAAACTGTTAACTGTTTTTTTTTTTTGGTAAGGGCAAACTGTTAACTGTTCGTATCTTCTCTGGATGATATATTGCATGCTTCATTAAACTACCACAATGCTTACCAATATGAGTTTTCTCTGGTAGTATAACCAAAAAAAAAGTTATCTGTGGCAGGCGTTATTTGCTGATGCACGATTGTGACTTGATTTGCGGCCTCTCATGCAACAATATTGAAGGCTCTACAGGAGTCAAATAGTTCATAGCATTGCTTAGAATGACTAAGACTTCTTCTTGTGATGCTTTCTCAATCCATGTTTATTTTGTAGACGAATTTAACCCTAGATTGAGCTGTTTGCTGTTGTATTTGATGGTGAAAAGCAGTATAAATGGATTGATGATGTGACCTATGTCATCCAAGTAGACTTTATCAATTTTGCTGCACATCATAGTTTTGGTAGCCCAATTAAATCTCTAATATATTCTCTTGGCTGTTCGATGGTTAACAGGGTCTGGCAGGATGTACCAGTCCTAGTCATGGTCAGCATGCTTGCATACTTCTGCTTTTTGGAGCAACTCCTGGTACATGCATTTTTTTGAACAGTTGGTTATTCCTGAGATTAGATACCTTTGTCATTGTGTGGATCACATTATGGTGCCATATGACTTAGCAACTATTCAATTGATGGTTAATTTCTCATTAGAGTACCATCTTCAGTTGCTGTGTGTCTATAAGTTCATATGATCATCTTAAGCAGGGTAGTAACGCAAGGTTCAAGACTTAGTTTGAAACTTATTGCAAACTTCACTATACTAAGAACAACTCTTTTTAGTGAAGAATCTTAAAGATGTACATGAAAATAAAGTTCCACTCATCTTAGCCATCCATAGACTTATACTACAAGGACAAAGTCTGCAAGTTGTTCATGGATATTTAATCTTCTCTTAGATGCATGTGCGTATTTTTTGTTCAGTCTATACGTCTGCCTTCTTGTAAATAACCATGAATGTTCAGTTTTTTTGTTTTTTTTTTATTTCTTAACCCCATTGGTGATTGTATTTTGAGCAATGCCCCTAAAAGAATTTTTATTTCTTATTGACTCTGATGACATTATATATTTTACCCAGGTATCAGATTTGGGACCTAGAGCTCTAGCCATAGCATTGCCCTTCTCGTGTGTCCTAGGCCTTCTTTCATCTATGATTGCTTCCACCATGGGTAAGTCAAAAAGCCTTAAATTACCTACCATTTATTTTGGTAAAGAAAATCTGACATCTTTCCCACGTTTACCTACCACTACCAAATAATGATTTCCCCTTCAATGGGTGAATACATGGATCATCCTATGCTATTGCTTTCTGTCAAAGATTGAACGACTGAATAAAGTCCACATATTGTGGGTTCTTTGACACTTAGTTTGGTTTTCTTTGACTTCTCTCTTTCCAGTCTTCATGAGTGCTTTGCCTATATTCACGTTTTCTTACTAGTACTTCTTGAGGATGTCTTCACCTTTTAGTCCTGGCTTATTTTCCAAGAATTTCTGTCAAAATGCATTCTGGGTGCAATCGTTTCTCATCTAGTCAGAGAATGCTAAACAACTTAACATTCTTCTATAAAACTCTCTTATTGCCATCTCCTTGATCTTTCTTTAAGTTGTGTTCTGCTGTCACAAGGCCATATAGCTTATCCATTCCAATTGGGTATTGCCAGTATTTAGTAATTACTACTGCTTACTTTTCATCTGCATTTTTGTCAGTCCCACCTGTTCACTTCTATTCACTTTGCTTTTGTTATAATGCATTCCATGGATTTTTGTATATATAAAGCGATTGAAGTGGAAATTGTAAAATGATGAGCGGCTCTCTGAGAGATTTTTTCAATGGTTTCTTTTTGTTTTTGGTTTTCATGCATTGTTGCTTTTCACAATTTGGTTACTATTAGTAAAATGAAATGTATATACATTTTCAACAAAGTAGAATGGGGTTCTAAAGAATATGAGGACTCTAGAAGATTCTCATATGCTTTTAAATTTATTTTTCGATCTCACAAATTGCTTAATGTATTTGTATTCTTACTTTTCCTAATCTTGTAATATTCCAATTTTGATATATATGGCAACATTGTACCTATATACAAAAACAAAATGGGAGTATGGTTGTTCTAGGGTGATGTGGTCTTCTTAAAAATTGTGAATTTATTTTCCAATTTGAAGAGGTGGAAATAATAATGTTAGTTTTTCCTGGGAAAATGGTGTGTAATTTACTTGATGTATTCCAAACTTGAGTTCTTTAAATGTTTTCTAATAGTGAACTAAAAACTTTAACTTTAGTTATGCCTACTTTTTAATTATAGATGTTACTCTTTTCAGATTTTGTGCAATAATAAATTCAATTATATTATGTATTTTGGTATCTTGCCTAACCTAAGTTCAACCGCTTATGATGTTTGATGATGAACTTTACGGTAGATGTGGTCTTTATCTATGATAATCCATGGTATATTATGCTAAATATTACACATCAACATTTGTAGTTTACCCTTGTATATTTTCTTATAAAAAGTTATAATATGATAATCACAAGGTTTTTTGCACCCTAGCACTATCTATACGAGGTGTTTTGTGAACGATTATTTAAATACAATTTAAACAATCAAAGATGGTCTGTTTGATTGTTAACTTAGATTATTAAGATTACCAAGATAAAAATGATTAGAAGTACAAATTTTGTCTTCTCAACTTATGTACACTCTTTTGATAAGAATAAAATTTACGTAAGAGACATTACATGGATTTGCCATTCTATAGACAAACTAGTTGATTTTTTTAAGCCAACAAGATCTTTGGACCTTCTTAAGCCTAGCCCATCTGAATTTCCGGTAATATTCGAGTAAATAGTTTAAAAGCAGAATATGGGAGGTGAATGACACCCCAGTTTTTTGCTCTTTTCAGCATAATACTACTAAAGTTCTTATTCTCAAACTTTTATTTTACCTCTCTCTGTTTTTGTTTACTTGCTACAGCTCTAACTTGATTCCTGTGTAGTTATTTGCTGTGACCTTTAACTCATAAATTCAGTAAGTTGGACGTCCCTCCTGCAGCACTATATATCCTTGGCTCTAAACAAAATTTTGAGTTCATGGATGCACTGTAGCAACAGGTTTATTTATCACAGCAAAAGACCATCACTGCCCTTGCCTTGTATAATGCAGAAATCTTAGTCAAACTCTGTCAGCTTTGTTTGTGTCGTTTTTTAGGTCTATTTTTGTTTCTGCACTTCAGAGTGTATAGCCTCCCGTAGGAGTCTCAACCTTTGACTTTCGGATATTTGCAGTGAGCAGGGGTTATATCTGGGCATATGCTTCGTTTCAGTTTGCCGTTGTGATTCTCTTTGCTCATATCTTCTATAACGTGGTGAGTGAAACAAATTTAATATGTACTTTCTGCATTCTACTTTTGTATCTGAACGTCCCCTGTAATTCGTCGCTTTAACTCGATTCTTCCTGCTAATGCAGCTTAGCGTGAACGCCATTCTCTCGGTCCTACTGTCCTCATTCACGGGTTTCGGGATTGCAATTAGCACTAACTCCCTCCTTGTGGAGTACCTTCGATGGAGAATGAGCAGGCAACTAAGACCTCGTCCTAATAATCCGAACAGAAGAGTGCAGGAGCGGCAGCATTTGCACCCTCCGCAGCATGAAGCACGCCACGAACAACATCTAGAGCACTCACAACGGCATAATCACCACATCCATCACCAGCAAGATCGTCAAAACCCGCACCACCAACTTCAACCAACAGAAGAACCGAGTGTAGTTCCAATCGATAGATCCAATCGGCAAGAAACAGGGATTCAGCAGAGCACGTAAGTCCCTATCACTGGGTCGAATGCTGGTTTTCATCAGGAGGTAGAGTTGCACGGGGTCTTCAAATTGCGAATGGTCAAATTATTTCACTTTTCCTGAGAAATGGGTGTTCAGAACTTCTAACCACACATAATGACCTGTGAAGCACTTCACTATGAAGTACAAAATACAGAAGAAAAGAAAAGATAATTATCTAAATCGAATCTGTACAAATTAGAGATGATATGTGCATGCGGTCTTTGTATTCTGACAAAAGAAATCTGATAAATATCTTTGGTCAAAGAAGAAAATGGATCATGAAATTGAATAACATAGAAATGAATCAAACGAGAAGCCCGAGGAAAGCAAGTCGTAAAACGGGGGACTGCACTCCAAAGACTTAAAAGGAAGAGAAGAATCCTGTGGATTAACACACAATGTGGCCAGGGATGACCGGAGTGTAGAATGGAAAATAACCTCCGTATATGATATGTTTAGCTCATGTAAATAAGAGAATTGTCAGCATTGCTCGACTTGTAACTATTTCTTCGTGAGCGACTGCTCTTCGTTTCGTCATTGCCGCGAGGCTTTGCAGAAGACAAAGCTCGGTTTTCTGTGACATCCATCCCCAACAACCACTTGGAAGGAAAATTACCAAAAAAGTCATAAATCTTTTGCAATTGTGTCAATTCAGTTCTAAACTTTTTGCAATTGTGCCAATTTAGTTTATTCGGCTACTTTTGACCGCCAACGCTGACGTGGTAATTTTTAATAAAATTTTTATTTAATTTATTTAATTTTTTCTCTTTATTTTTTTTTTCACCTATTTTCTTCCCCGATTGCCGGTCCGGCAACACTGGCGACCGGCGAGAGGATGAGGCCAACGAGAGCTAGCCTTGCCGTCGTCGGGCGAGGTCTCACCAGATGTGGGCGGCCTCGCTATCATCGGGCGAGGTCGGGCTCGCCCAGTGACGGCGAGGCCTTGCCGTCGCTGGGCGAGGTGGACCTCGCCTTGGCCATGGCAAGGTGGACCTCACCCGGCGACGGCGAGGTTGGCCCTCGTTGGCCTTAGCCTCTCGCTGGTCATCGGACTAGAGACCGGAGAAAAAGATAGGCAAAAAAAAAAAAGAAAGAGAAAAAAATAAAAAAAATTTGAAAAATAATAAAAAAATATTAAAAATTGCCACGTTAGCCGGCCAGCGTTGGCCGGCCAAAAGTGGCCGGATGGACTGAATTGGCACAATTGTAAAAGGTTTAGGACTTTTTTGGTAATTTTCCTATCACTTGGAAGATCTGTAGGATGGGATGCCATGAACCTCATATTCTCGAGATTGTACAAATGGACTCATTCCCTAAATGACGCAGTGGCAGCTTGTTAGTTTCACGTAGATCTGTCGAAATGTAGTCACTATAGTATTCGCAGGAGGGTCCTACTGATGTGATCCTATATTGGTGTGTCCACTCTTTGCTCGTGTCATCCCAGTGCCAAGGTCCCTTCAAGCTCAAACATTCCTTACATGTCGAGTGAAAATGAAATGTCCTAAAAATTATGGGATCTCGATCAAGTTGAATTCCTGTTTGTTGCGGTCGAATGAAAGCATCTTCTCTCTCCGGGAACCGTTCGGTGCTGAAGATCTGTCGGGCACCCCAGTTTTAGAGGCTCAATTCCCTAAAAAACCCCCAACTTTACCCTTTGTCCCAATTATATCCCAAATATTTTTGTCTAAAAAAAAACCCCAAACTTTTACTTTTGTCCCAAATCTACCCAATTTATTATTTATCCAATTTTTTAATATTATTTTATATTATTTCGAATTTTTTTCTTTTTTCTTTTCTTTTCTTTTCTTTTTTTTTCACCTTCAACCTCCGGCCGGTCGCCGGTCCGGCGACCGGCCAGAGGCGGGGGCCGGCGAGGTCGGCCCCGCCGGCCGCTGGCGAGGCTCGGCCTCGCCGTTGCTGGGCGAGGCCGACCTCGCTGGCGGCCGGAGGGGCTGAGCCTCGCCAGATTTGGCGAGGCTCGGCCTCGCCCTGCAACGGCGAGGCTCGGCCCCGCCGACAGCGAGCGAGGCTCGGCCCCGCCCGTAGCGGGCGAGGTCAGCCTCGCCCTGCAACGGCGAGGCCGACCTTGCCAGCTGCCGGCGGGGCCGAGCCTCGCCAGATCTAGCGAGGCTCGGCCCCGCCGGCAGCGGGCGAGGTCGGCCTCGCCCTGCAACGGCGAGGCCGAGCCTCGCCAGATCTGGCGAGGCTCGGCCCCGCCGACAGCCGGCGAGCTCGGCCTCGCCCAGCAACGGCAAGGCCGAGCCTCGCCAGCAACGGCGAGGCCGAGCCTCGCCAGCAGCCGCGGGCCGACCTCGCCGGACCGGCGATCGGCCGGAGGTTGAAGATGAAACAAAAAAAAAGAAAAGAAAAGAAAAAAGAAAAAAATTCGAAATAATATTAAAAAATTGAATAAATAATAAACGGGGTAGATTTGGGACAAAAGTAAAAGTTTGGAGTTTTTTTTTAGACAAAAAAAAGTTTGGGATATAATTGGGAAAAAGGGTAAAGTTGGGGGTTTTTTAGGGAATTGGACCCAATTTTAGAGCTCCAAACATGAACACGGAATCATTGGGTACCGGAGGATGAGGAGGGACATTTCAAGTTCTCCGCTCTTTTTCTAAAGTCATAAATACTAGAACCCCCATTATGCTGTTGCAAGTCTTTTTCCAGAGTCGATGGTGTAGACGTGAACCGTCTTTGTCTGTGTTTGCGCAACGATCGAACCCCTATTGTGTCCGTCATGATGTCACGAGACTCTAGCCATTGCGGCCATTGGCTACCTCAACATATCCTTTTGTAACGGTGTAAACTGAGTCCGTAGATCAGTTTTCTTGAAGATCGATTCGAGAAATTTCCATTTCCATTAAAGGATTTACCTGCCATAGCTACCCAAATCGACGAATGTCGAGTTCAGGAAGTCTCGCTCTCTCCTTTCGGCTTCATTTGATAAGATAATCCCATTTATTGAGAGAGTTCACGTTGAAATGCAATAACATGGGTTCTTCTTCTGATGCGAAAATTTCGAACATCAATGTTATCTTTCCAGACTCCGGAGACGAACTTGTAACGCAGCAACGACTTTGGCGAGACTTTTGAAAGAATGTTGAAAAAGGATAGGATGTGGAAGTTCATCCATGTTCGTCTTGTGATGGGGACTTCCAGTCTTGCAATAGGTGCTGAACTTTCTTAAAATTCGAAAATTTTCCACTAGATTTAATTATGACCCTCAATTTGTACTCCAAACTTAATGAAATTCTTCAGAAACCAAAATGACCACAACTAATAAGAAAATTAGTTAATTTGGAAACTGTAATCTTTACAAAATCAATCATTTGACCCAATAGTAATTAATTTCTTAGAATTAGAAGTTCTTCCTTTAAAATGTACTAAAATCCTCAATTTTTGCTCCATACTTCGTTAAGTTCTTTTAGAATCAGAATGATCGCATTTGTTTTATGCATAAATCAAACCCTCTAATTAACTTAATTAATGGGATCACATTCCCGTGATGATTCATCAGTCAAATTGCTAATTATTGACATGGATAAATTACTAAGATAGCAATGCCATACTTTCATGGACAATCTAAAACAAGAACATTGTAACAGAAACCCAAGAGTAACAATCTACTTTCAAAATGAGAAACCTGCTAGAGAAGAGAGAGAAACCGCTTTGGAAACATGTTGACTAGGGGCGAACAACCTTCGTGCCCCTGCCCTCGAGCCAGCTAAAAAAGACCTTCAGCCAACATAGTCAATGTGAAACCCAACTGCAGCATGGTCCGTCCATTGTCGATTCAACATCAAATCATGACTCACCTGAATCCACTTAAACCAACATGGGGATGACTCCTGCATGCTGAACAAATACATGTTCTAGACTCTGTTTCGAGCAGGCACAGAAGACTGTCAGCCAATACAGCCAACGTGAAACTACTGCAGATCCACCAAAATGTGACTAGCACGCCATAGAGATCATACTCTGGAACAAAGTACGCAAGTACTGCTTGTTCTAGACTCTGTTTCTCTGAGGTAGATGTGTTCACACATTTAAAAAGAAAGTCTATCTGATTTCATTTGCTTCTCTTTTGGAAATGATTTGTAGAAATAATCAAATTCTTGGTCAAAACTAAGATACATTCAGTACATTAAATCACTTTCTGTCTACTGAAACTACAGTGACGACGATAAATAGACGAGATCTACAATTCAAACCCCCGGCCTCATATCTAACCCAATGGTACATGGGCGAGAAATCTCCCATAGAATTTAAGAATGTTCTGTTCAAAATTTTCAGGAGAAATGACAGGTAATCAGAGCTCCCCAACCTTATCAGCGTACACTTCTCGGGTTTGGCTTAGTGATGGTCTCAAGAAGCCTGTACATCCAACGATCAAGCATTCCTGTCAATGGGGCAAGAAAGAAATAGGCATACAGAAGGTTAGGCAAATGCATCTAAAAGGAACTGTCAAACACAGGACAGTTGAAGAAGAACCATCAACAAAGTACTACTTTCACGCATAAATTGCAGGCACAATTTCAACACCAGTTAATTCCCACAAGTTGCACATGATTCATTACATCAAATACTACGTATTCACCATCATTAGCAGCAATACAATGAGGAAGAGAAGAGTTTAATATCTAGCTAAGTCCATGACTTTCCATGCTTATCATATTTCCAAGAGAACCACTCTCAAGACCTTAAGTTGATTCTATAGCAACCCCATTCAAATTCCAGTCCAAGGGTACTCATGGAAGTTATTCTAACCCACATCAGGAAGAGGGCGAGACCTACCTGTCAAAGCAAATGTACCGCCAAGTACAGCACAAAGCCGAGTGATGAAATGAAGAAAACTACGACGTTCTTCTCTGATAGTCACAGTAATGGGTGATAGATCATACAGGAAATAAACCGCTGAACCAAGAAAAAGCAGAGAAGTTTCATTAGAAAAGAATAGAGGAAAAAGGCAAGATTAATATCTACATTTGAATAGTCACAAAATAAGTCAAATGACATTCCTTGAGCACAACACAAGCTCACACAAACGAAAGGATAGAGACAAAAGAAGTCTAACCTGGCCATGTCCTGTCATACTCATTCATTGGCGAAAAGTATTCTGTTACAGAAAATTGATTTGTCGGCAAAACCTCTTTTGAAATATATCTATATTCAGTCGGGACTATCTGCAATGCAGTTACAGAAGCGAGCACAATTAATAATCTAAAATAGAGCTATAACATGGAAATGCTTATGAGAGAAGTAAGCTTCCATGCCACAATTCTGCACTTTTAATCTGAAAAGCTTCCCTCTTAATTGGCTATTTCATGGAAAGAGAACACATTCAGCACTTCACAAGAAGAAAATCCAAGTGGTAGAACAAAAGAAGACTCGAAAGAATGAAAACCTAGGATGACGACAGCACCAAATAATTGACAGTGAAAACTTAACCTGAGCCTTGAGTGTATAAAGAGCCACATGAAGACACCCCACCCCTCAAAAAAAATAAAAAAAACACACAAACACAAAGAGGGTAATGAAGTCAGACAATACAGACAAAAGTAAGATCTCTTTCCCAGGAAAGACATTTTTTGCTATCTTGTTTCTAGCATCTACTTCAATTTTTTCATGCTTCATGTCAAGTCATTTCACAGCCTTGACCCCATATTAATTCTAGTTCCTGCCAAAATTCTTTTATACCTGATGAAAGACATCTGAAATCCAGACTCCATCCAAATTGAAAGGTTTATGGGATCATACCTTAATATAATACTTGAAAGTTCCGCTCGCCTTATGTAGAATTCGCACTGTCCCATCAAGTGGATTGTGGAGTCCCGGATACTTTGGGCCAAATGACAGATCGTGGATGATGTGACTAACATTTACATGCATAGCTCCTTCAAATATCTGCACTAACATATTACTTCAGCTTGGATAATACTGCTGAAGCTCCAAAAAAGAGCAAAAGAGAACAGTCTCTCAGCTAATAATGTTTCTTAAGGCTCAACAGAAGCATCTAAGACAACTTGTAATATAAAATTCAACCCACTCTCAAGTTACAGCTTCAAGCTTAACATACACCAACTAGGCAATTGTTGGAGTCGACCTACATCAGACTCGTTGCACAAAAGATCAAGTATGCTCTAACAATCTTCTTTTTCTTCTTCTTTTGAAGTTTTACATTGGTATACAATGGAAACAAGAAAAGGAAGATTCGTCGAACAAACTCTAAACATTTGAAGAGAACATTAGGTTATGAAGGTACAATCTCAATAAAACATTCAATTAGAAAGGTTCTTAAGTAGCACGAGCAGTTAATAGAAAGATACTCAGAAGTCCACCCACAATAACAAAGTTACATTTTTTATCCATTGACTTACCTAATTGTTAAGTGCATTAAATATCCTAAAAATTTTATAATGAAGTGCAATCGAGTTCTAAAACTTTTAAATAGTGTAATCAAGTTCTAAAATTAGTTCATTTGTACAATCACGTACTTCCGTTAGCTCCGTCCACTTGATTGACGAAAATTCTGATGTGAATTTTTTTAACATATTTTGATGACACATGGTGTAGATGTGGCATCAAAGGGTGCCATGTCAAAGAAAGGCCATAACTAAAAATTAAAAAAGCCAAGAAAGAAAAAAAAAAGAAAATCAAAAGGAAAGCCAAAGAAAATGAATATGGAAAAAGGAAGACCACATATGGCCATGAGTGATGGTTGAAGAGGCACTGACGCCATCCCGTCTTCGTCGATGAGGGCCGTCGACCCTCTCCAGGGCGTTGGCAAGGGCCATCGACCCTTGCCCAAAGAAGAGAGGATAAGCCAGATCCAAGCGCAGCCATTGCTGCCAGCGTCCAATTGAGGTTGACACCACTCAATCCCAACCTTGTCAATGCCTAAAAACCGGAGTTCAAGCAAGATTAGGGTTGGGCTCGCTTCATTCCAACAAGAGCCAAGCCTTGAGGGGCCAGACCTGGTCTCCCTCTAGCTTCGGTGCCGCGCAATGGCGCCTACAAGACCACACTTGCAAGAACAGTTGCTCAAGCTTTTTCCTTGAGCAAGATTGGATATGGTCAATCTCAAAAATCTGGAGGGAGTTCAGTGGAAATGGAAATGGCAATGGCAATGGCAATTTGCTGGTGGAAGATTTCTCTCGTGCTCCATCTCCAAGCAATGCCTATTCTGGTGAATATCAACATTAGGGAAAACGGAAATGGCAATTTGCCAGTTTTGTTCACTCAGATCCATCAATCTCCATTTCTGATGAACAATGATGGAGGACAGTGGCCTCAAGTAGCAGTGGTGGCCTTGCCCAGATCTGGTCGACCCTCTCTTCAATGGTCCTCACCTTTGGCCGGCAAGGGTCAGACCCTCGTCGGTGAAGATGGGGTGGTGGGGGCACCCCTTCTCAAACACCAACTACGGGATTATGAAATCTCCCTCCCTTCATTCCACGTGTCCAGATTCAAATTTTCATCTCTTTTGAAAATTTTCACTTTCCTTGGGTTTTCTTTTCTTTTTTCGGTTTTTCTTTTTGGCTTTTTTCAGTGTTTTCTCTCTGGCTTTTTTCAACGTTTTCTCTTTGGCTTTTTTCAATGTTTTCTCTTTTGAAGATAGGTGAGATAAAGGTTGAAAGCAGCCAACCAATAGAGCGAACAATTACATCAGAAATGGGGATAATTTCTTTAAACTATTTAAATATCAAGATCTTAAAACCATTAGGAGTATAGGGATATTAAAAGCCTAGAAGGCTATTACAGTAAAACAACAAGAACTGCTAAAAACCAAAGCTGACCTATGGAGATTATCTCTCATATGAGGAGACAGGGGGCAACACATTTTCACAGTTTAAACGTAATTCAAAACAGATATAATATAGATTCATTAGCCAGATTCGCTATTTCACCAAACAAGCAGCTGATTATTATTATTGTTAAGAACCTACAGTAAGTTATCACAATTTTTTCTTTAAAAATTCGTGTGATTTAGGGTAAAAATTAACTTTTTTGATCATATTATTCAGTAAAATATTTTGAATCTATGTCGAACTAATCTGCCATGACCTCCGGTTATAAATCCATTGGGACCTTTACCTAATTATAGACACTATTTTCTTGACACACAAGCAATAGTAGACATGCAATCATTCATGCAGCTGTTATCTCTCTAAGCTCTCCTCGAAATTCAATTCAGTAACAAAGTTGAGTGCTTATGAATCTAACTTGACTATGAAAAAACTTTAAACCTAATTAAGTGGTAAACATCTTATGTTACAAGCCCCACAATCTCAACAAATCAACCATCCTCAATTTTACCCACATCCATTTTAAGCATTAGGTTTCACAAAATCTATAAGAGATAAATCTAAGATAAATATGAAGTCAAGCATATCCAGTTGACAGAATACTAGAGATCAATGTCATAGAAAAGGAAAATGAAGAAGCGGCATTACCATCTGAGCAACAAATATATTCAACCCATGAACTGAAATGTGGAAGTTTCCAGCAACCCTTTGCACATCCAGAACTCCATACACCTGGAAGAAGTGTCAAGGTAATGAATTAGCTATTGCATATTGGAGCAGAAACTACCAGCAACTCAACTTTTGTCTCCTTTAAAACTAGAGCCACACTTAATTAAATGAACATGTATGCAAAAAAATTCAAAGTAAGGACATAAGTACCCGACAGCCTTCTTCATTTGCCAATGCTTGCTTCACATTCTTAATCATTTTCTCTGCAGTCTCATCAAAGCCATGGCCATGAGTCTTTTCACTTGATTCCTTGTGATGATCCTTACCATCATCTGGTCAACGTTTTCTAAATGTTATAATCGTACACCCTCTTGATACACATTAATATGTTAAAATAAAAAAGCAGCCTTATGAGCTGCAACCCATAGTGGGTTGACAATCACAGAAGGATGTAATGATACACGAACAAAACCAAAGAAATTATTCTTATCTAGGTGGGAAAATAAACTAAAAAAGAAAAAAAAAACAAGGCCCATTCAGCAAAATTTGAAGTCAATAGTTATGGGATGGAATCATGTCTAAATTTCTTCAAATAGACTACTTTAATCACAACCGACTTTCCTGAAACCTAATGAAAGAAAATAAACCAAGTTTCCTCTATATCAAAAGTAAACCCGTTCTCTATATGAGGACTGTAAAAAAGCTAGTTTATCCAATAAAAAAAAACTATCAATTAAAGGAGCGTCAGCTTAATAATACTTTTCAACTTGCTCCTAATGGAGTCTAATACTTTCTAGATACCTCACTAGTAGGGAACCTCCAAAATGAGCCCATCGGCAATTAACTTTTATTAGCCTGATTAAGGGACGAGTAATTTGAAGTAGTGATTAATTGAGTAATCTCTTGGTAACTTCACAATCAATGGTCTGGTAAACTCATTAATCACTTGTGGTGAGCCAACATTTATCATGCAGGTAAGAAATAAATAAAAATGCCTCAAAACCATGATATGAGACTACAGCCTTGAGAGCAACTTATGCTCTGAAAGCTTTTCTTTAATACATGTATGTTGCAATTTTCTTTGCCTATCTTCCTGTCTCAGTTCTTATTGCCCTTTCTCTCCCTTTTTTTGGCGAAATTCCTATTCTTGGTCCTTTGGTAAATTTGTTTGCTGTTCCGTTTTCTTGCCTTTCACATTTTCTGCCTCTCAAATCAAGCTAATCAGGTAAGTTGTATATCTCCTTATTGTTGCTCCAACTTTCTTCATAAGTGAGGCAATGCAAATATAGTTTCTTAGGGTAAATCACGAAACTGGAAGATGAAAGATATGGTCAATGGAGAACTATTGAAAGGTAAATCATTGTTCAAGCCCATCGATTCATCTAATGAAAGGATTTGTTGATGCCAACAGTTGAAAGAGCAACCAACGACGATGAAAAAAGTTTGGTGGTTGGCATCTAGGATAAACTGCCATTGTAGATACTGCCGGTTAATCCTTCTTGTATGTCATTTGATAATGCTATACCCTAAATATGTGTAGTGAAGTATAACACAAAATAGTGATTAATAATACACTATCGAGAGGGACAAACCCTACATATGACATCATATACAACCACAAAACAGAACTGCACCTCAGAGACAATCCTAATAAACAGAATTTAGAATAAGTGACAATCTATGCCACCTGTGGACTTATTACAAAAAGAGCAGCTAAAAACTTAATATTGCGCCCGCAAAATGATATTCACACCAAGGATTTTACCATGCTTATGATCTTCATGCTCATGATGTTCATGCCCCTTCTCCACAAGGTCCGACAAATACTCCGTACCAATTATCTGGCCATATTTGTTCAGTCGAAGCTGCAAAACAAGCGCAACACATCCATATGAATATGGGTGAAAGGAGTATATTAGGCTCTCCACAGCAAACACATATCACATCCTACTAAAACAACTTTCGCAACTGCCTTGTCAACTTTGAGAGGCAATAACCCCACCAATTTGAAATTTGAAGCTTCACAAAGACACCTAGGTATGTCCACAGTATCGTGGTGAAATGCCCATGTCACAAAGCATGTTAACTTTCATCTGTCAAAGAGAAATGTTTCCTATAAAGGGCAAAGAATAATTATTTGACCTAAATCCATAATCCCTTTGTTAAACTGAGATGGCATCTAGATATGGGTAATGGCAGAAATATTGCCTCACTGACAAATGACTTCCTTAAAATATGTTCTCTTTATCAACTATTAATGCAAGAAAACCTTTTAACAGTGAATAAACAAAGAGCTCTTCGTCAATAGTTTTCCTCACAGTCGAGCCAAACTGCAAAGCAATTCTTCCATTGCTTTTCTCCTGATTTCTTCATATACTTAAATGTGAAGTAAAAATTTGAATGTCCACAAGTGGTGGAGAGCTGTTGCCAATCCAACTAGTCAGGGAGCAGAGAGTTAATCATACATAACTAAAGGTGTCCTCATATTCCTCAAAACTTGTGGATGAGTGAGTAATCATACATTCGACAAGAGATAACGCACATAGCATTCAATCATCAATCAGCTCAAACCAATAAAGGGTTTCAATATGGAGCAAGAATACATTACTTTCCAAATGTTAGTATCGAGATCCACTTCATGCTTCCCCGACATGTCAATAGCATCAACACTTACAACTGCATGAAGCCAAAAATAAAAAAAAGATTAAAACAAAGCCTACGTATAGATAAGCTGACAGAAACTGCTGATGTTTAGTACGAACCATCACAAGGCAAAGATGGAAACGTCATATTTATGTGAATTGGAAGTGTTTCTCCTCGTTTCAGGTCCACTGACATCTGCCACACACACATAACCAAGTGAGGCACCAACAACAGATATTAGAATCACTTACCTTCCAAAACTAATTTCGCAACAATATCTAGTGCCTGGACAACCCTAGAAACTTCAATCTCGAGCAAGGATACACCATATAGATATTATGGTGAAAACATACACACTATGTGAAAAAAGCTTCATGATTTAATTCTTCTCTTTGCTCTCTACAAAGCATTGGAGAATAGAACTAAACCATCCTCTTCCCTCATTCTCTCTAACCGCATCTACCAATTTAAGGATTAGAATGTCCAGAGGCATTAGCAGAACAACCACAAACTATGAGAAAAATAAGAATGATGTTCTAACATGAACTTCGAAGTAATAATCAAAGCTATTCCTGTAAAGAAAAAGTGATTTATACTCATTTTGCATCATTCATAACAAAACAAAACAGATGTTACAACTATGCAGAGAAACAAGTGCCAACAATCCTCAAGAAACTTGAATACGTCCTTCATACGCATGTTCCACAAGAAAAATATATGAAATCTCATGCACAAATTGCCAAAAGTAACTCTAACAACAAAGTGGTTTTTGCCTAAAAAACTCAGGAGAAACATGCACTTATGGTCATCTCATTGGCAACCCTCAAAAATCACAAGCGGTTGCAGAAGAGCAGACAGACACTGTTTGAAAACTTTTGACTCGGAAAAATTAGACAGCAAATTGACAAGGGACAAATGTCAGACTACCAAGAGGCAAAAGGAAAGGGCATGTAATGTTGTCAGGATGAACATGTATCAAAAAAGGAATAAATCAATAGCATGCTGATGTCATTCATGCCCATGAAAACAAAACAAATAAGTTCTGGTCCCTGGGCTTCAGCACGTAAAGGATGTGCTTATGAGTTCCATGCATAACTCAGCATGACAGATTCCAAGAACCACATAAATTCTGTCAATCCTGGAATGAAACATCTGAAACTGGCCTAAACCCCAAGCATGCGACATGCTCAAGCTAGTCATACATCCCAAAAAAGTTGCAGCATCGGTATATCTACAATTGAAAGATAGAAACAAACCTGATGAACTGTATACGTGGTAATGTAATATCTCAGCTCGTGCCAGAACAATGTGGCCATTATTGTGAGCCCAATGACAGAAACTACAATAACATAAAGGAAAAGTCTCGGGTTACAAACATTATCAACCGTCCATATGGAGGATCAGAACAACCAACCAGCGATGACAGTAATCAATCCTTCATATTGTAGGGAAAAGCATCAGCCATTGCCAAAATCGCATGTTTTAAATTATCCACCGCATAAACTTAGAAGAATATGACGGTTAAATGACTTCTTGACAAGATAATCATGAAAGACTGGAGATGTGTTTAGAACAAATATAGGATGGTCTGGAAAGAAGGCACAATTTCAGACAATCTTCAATATAAGCTTTCAGAATGCAGCCGAATTCTTTTGGACTACAATGAAATAAATATCACCAATACTCGTGCCACGGCTAACAGCCAGCAGAGCTAGCCTTTGGGTGGACTAAGAAACTTAATTTGAAATCCTCAAGTAAACCTTGATGTCGGAGGACCAATACTCTATGCTCTTCAGCCCCTTCTGCACTCACTTCACGTCCTTTTTTATGTTTGAGAAAAGACTAGCAACAGAGGGAGGTAAAAGAGGAAATAACAGGTTGGTGACGCCTGATCAACAACATATTTTGCTTTTCTCGGAAACCCATATAGTGGAAGCGAATTGACTAGTAAACCACACGCCCCTGTGAGTCCAAAACCCCCGCCAAAAGCATCCTTAAAACTACTCAATCCCTATCAGAAAGAATTTCAAAAAAGACAGATGCAAAGAGGGAGTTGCATTAAGCCAACAAATGGCCCCCTCAAATCTCGGCAATTTGCTCCCCCGCCCTATTCAAGCGACACACCTTCCAGGACGGGCATCGAAAGTTAGGCCCTCGGCAAATCCCCCCCCTTCAGCACACAATCGCAAACGCCCCCGCAATCGCAACGCGCAATCGCAATCAGGAAGAGCCCATTCGACCCCCTTCCACACCAGTCACGGACGAACCGCGAAGGCCCCGAAAAAAATAAAGGGCATTCATTCTCGCGAACAATCCCACCGAAACCGAGAACAAGGCGGCGAAGCGCGAGCAAAACCCCGAAGAAAGGACCCCCAAAAAGAGCAGCGACCAGCGACAGCTCACCGAGAGCTCCGGACTGCGTCTTCTGCAGCAGGTGCTCCTCCGCGCGCGGGAACGCATCGAGGCTCTTCAGAGCTTGCCTGACCCCCATCGCCGTTCCTCCCTCCTTTTCACCCTCGATTCAGCGCAGCAGAGGAGATCTTCCGGAATTTCAATTCGCCGCCACCTGAAAACGCCGATCACGAGATGCTCCCGTCATTGGCCCATTCAACAATCCCCCCCAAAAAAGAGGAATCAAAGAAAAATCGAGCATGACACGATGACGGAATCGATGCGATCGGAAAGCGCATGAGCTCGTACCCGACGAGTCGCGGTCGTGATCGCGGTCGGTAAACGCAGAGCGAGAGCGAGAGGGAGACGACGACGGAGAAAGATAGGTGGAATCGGGTCAACCGGGTACGGACCGAATCCAGAAATTGCAGATTTCGCCGTTTATATTTTTTATTTCCGTTATCTAGTCATTTATTTAGGAAGACAATTGGCTTTTTTTTCTTTTCTTTTCTTGCGATTTTCTTCTGCTTTTTATCTATTTTAATTTTACATCGTCTAGCTATTTATTTAGAGACTGAGTTGAGAGTTAGAGTATGACAGATAAAAAAAAAATTGAGCATGTCCTGGCCCTCACCCGCGGTCAGCAAGGCCCTGGTGAGCCTCACCGGCCGTAATTAAAAAAAAGAAAAGAAGGAAAAGAGAGAAAATTAAAAAAATTAATAAAATAACAAATTTGTCTACGT
>CM062263.1:12917086-12979174 GCA_031216405.1 Syzygium malaccense
AATTTGTCTACGTCAGTATCGACCATATCACGTAAGGTCAACGTAGACTGTGCTACGTAAATTACCATCATCCATGTCAATGATTTCTGGCCAACATTGGTCGAATAGATTCAATTGGAAAAACGTGAAAAATATTTAGGACTTAATTAGTACAATTAAAAAATTTATGATTAAATTGATAAAAATGTAATAAATTGAAAACTTTTTTGGTAATTTTCCCAAAAACATGTGTTAATGAAGGTTCCTATAAAAATTGGATGACCAAAATCAATCTTTTTTGTTTCCTTGCCAAAATAACAAGCCCCTTATTAGCTCTTTGACACCCTCTTATCACTATAAATTGACTATATTGCTTTTTGCGAGTCTCACTCTCAATTTAAGATTATTTCTTACATCTTTTATTTCAATTTTATAAAAAGGGAAAACTACCCACGTCCCTTTCAAACAATTTTTTTCACCCAAACTGCTTCTTCCACACCCATCGCATTTTAGGTTTCCTTCATGTTTGTCTTCTTCTAGACTTATTCCACCAACCCGGATAATTCTCATGATCATAAATTTTTTTATTTGATTTTCAGTACAAATTTACGAGAATTTACTCAAAGATCGTTGTATTTTTTTTACAATGTAGTCACTATGGAAGACAATGTTGAAGATGACCCAAATTGCTTGACTATATCCATTGTGATTGGAGGATAGAAATGAATCATGTCAGCAAGTTTATTTGGAGAAAATTATTCCTTGATATATATTGTTTTAAGCGAACAGTGACTCTCTCATCAATATAATTGATAACTTTTATTGTCTAATTCAAATAAAAGCAACTCGATGATTTTATGAAAATTCTGATGCGTTCAAAATTGACAAAAAAATATATGTTTTCAAATGGTTTGGATGGGTTGTCTTATGATGCTATTACAACTGCCATAATTTCTTGTCAACAGCTAATTATATTACATAATCAAGGCAAGATAGTATTATATGTAATAATGTTATAGGGAGCATTTTCTTTTGCATTTGCATGATAATAATGGATGTTTAGAATTTTTTATGTACTAACTCTGTCAAATTTTTTAATTTTATTAAAGTATCTTTTAAAACATGATGGAATGATGGCATGAAAAATAATTAAAAGTTAGACTATTATATTCACTTAATAAAATGAAAGTCGAGCAGTGACAATATACAAATTACGTCTTGACACATATTAAAGTTACAATTAAACGAAATGCATACTAAAAATCTGTAGATTGTCTTTTTTACTCTTGCTTGCGCTTAGGTTACTTTTCAAATAATAATTTCTTAGTACAAAAAAAGATCATACAACTCGATCATTAACATAATAATTAGTTAGTCATCTACTAAATAAACTACTTTTGACACCAACTTATTCCAAGTGGAGAAAGAAAAGAAAAAACTAAAAAAGAAGAAAAGAAGGCAAAAAATCTTAAATCAAGAACAAATCTCATATTTAACCTAAATAAATATTGTTTGAGATGATCATGGGTAGCTCAAGAAAATCGAAATAAAATAATAAGTAAAAAAAGATAAGAAATCATCTCAAATTAAAAGTCATCAGTAAAAGATAATATAGTCAATTTAATGTGGTAGTGAAAATAGCGAGCCAATAAAAATAGTTTGTTTTTGACAAAAAAATGAAAATGGTATTTTGATTTCTCTCTCTACAAACAAGAAGGGAAACGAACTGTAGTTGCAGAAGAAGGAAGACGACACCAACCTAACAACCGAGCAAATGAACATGGTCCATGCCTGCCGTAAGACATTAGTACGAGAAAACCAGGAACCGCCGCGAGCGTCGGGGAGGATATGCCGGTGCCCAAGTGCGCTTGGGTGGGGATCACCTCAGTTTCGGTCGCTCTCGTTGCCCTTCTCATCAAGATCAACCCAACTCCATTCTCCTTCTCTCGACAGGTCCGTATTCTCTCGCTTGCCATCTCCCTGCTTTTCTTTACTTTTCTTTCTTCCTTTCGATACTCGAGGTCATTTTGAGTTCTGGGTCTCCAACTTTTGTTGTCCAACGAACGAAAGTTTGGATCTTTGACTTCGAACAGCTCTCCAATTGCTCAAGCAATAGCTGAATTTGAGTGGGACTGGTTGATTTTTTGTGGCAACGGTGGTGTTCATCTTGGAGGCTTTTTTGATGGGACTGTGCTTAACGGTGCTGTTATTGAATTATTTGTAGAGGGTGTTCACGGTTGAAGAACTAGCTTTGTATAATGGGACTGATGACGCTTTACCTATTCTTCTAGGAATTCTGGGGTACTCTCTCTCTCTCTCTCTCTCTCTCACACACACACACACACACACACTGCAATTGTATTTCTCAGAGTCTCAGTTTCTTTGATATTGTATCCGAAGAAATATACTCGTCTATTCAATTCTTAATGAATATCAAACATGGGATTCTGCTTATTTATAAAGAAAAAGAAACGTGGGATTCCTCAAATTTGTCATGTTATGTTTCCTCTTCAGCATCAACCGATTAAACTTGGGTTCAAAACATTTGTCTGGCTATCTGGTGACGATGATTCTCTACTTACTACAGGGGATGTTCATATGATCAGATCGGATGAATAGCTAGTTTCGTTTTGTAGAGATACGTTGACTTCATTCTGGAAAATCCTCTTCTATTATACTTCTTGAAATCGTGAAGTTTGAGAACTTGTTATGATTGCTCAAACAAAGGAATTGCCACTGTGACAGAGTGGGTCTTACTTTTCCTCGAAGAACAGGAGAATTATGATGTAATTGGATATTAACTAATAATGCAACCACTTAGATTTCTATGCGTAGAAAATTATGATATAATTGGATATTAACTAATAATGCAACCACTTAGATTTCTATGCGTAGAACAATCACATGCACTTTGCCGAGAGAATGAGACAATGTTTCAAAAAATTGAGATTTGTGATTTTGAGGATTTTTAATGTAGCAAACACAGACAGGAAATTTAAAGAATAGCTTTTCTCATATCAAAATCAAGAAGCATGTAGTTTGTGATGCTGATTTGGTATTTCCTGCTTATTTGAGATTGGTATCATGTTATCTTGGACCAGTTCAGTGTTTGACGTAACAAAGGGAAAGTCACACTATGGCATGGGAGGAGGCTACCATCATTTTGCTGGAAGGTATGTGATTTGATTTGGGCTCTGTATCTCGTTGCTTGTGGATGCAAGTGTATTGGTCGCTGCTTGTAGAAGAAACTATCAACATCAGGCAATATTGGCTATTATTGTTAACTTACATGATGAATGCATTCAGGTCATCTGCATTCACATAAAAGGTATTACTTTAGTATCTTTCGGAAAGAGGGGAGTCCATCTCATTTCTACCTGAAGACTGTACAATTGAGCTACTTTAAAATTACGTTGTTAATTATAGTAGGATTGAATTATCCAGAGAAAATTTGAGGCAGAACAATCGCATTTCGTGTGTTGAGGTTTTTATCCATTGGCATATGGTAGGTAGATTTCATCATTTTAGTATATATTATCATCGAATCTCCTTACAAAAATTGCCTTTAAGGCTGAAGAGTAGAAAGATTGTTTATACCAATGGTCAAGGGAACTCCTTGATAATGGCGTAGCAGAACTTGCAGGATAAGAATTTGCAGAAACGAAATCCTCAAGTATGATCTCTTATTGAAAATTTTCTGGGTTAGTTCAATAAGTAAATGATAGCAAATGATTCTCGCTTTTATGCACTGATTCAGACTGGCTAGTCAGGGAAGTCCACATTATGTTCTTAGCGCAAAACCTATGTAATTTACCTGTAAAGGTTGGTGTTTCTATTGCTTTGACCATGGTACTCGAGAGCTCTATTTGTTATGGGCATTATTGGTGATGATACTGGATGCTCTGGCAAAATCTGCTGCAATTCTTACTTTTGGGCAAGCCTCTAATTCAGTTAAAACCCTATCTGTTAGCATTTTGCTATAGGATCTTGAATTTCTTTCACCTGTGACTCACGTACTGATGTCAGTCTTGACATGTTGCCTTGGTCAACTCAGAGACGCCTCCCGAGCATTTGTTTCAGGAAACTTTACAGGTAATGGTGATCTTTCCTTTCAGTATGAATACTGTATTGCAGTTAAATGAAAGAATTCATGGGCAAAAAATGGGTTGGTGCCCACATAATCAAAATTTTGGGTTCTTTTGACCTCTTGTCTTCTTTCTCATCTGGTATAAGATTTCATGATAATAAAAAGCAAGGCATTCCTAAAGGTAATGATTTATATCTATTTCTTTTACCTAAGAGAGGATAATAAGTCTAACACTCTATGTGTATAATTTGTATTTTTAGGCTTTATTAACTCTGCCTTCACTATGTAGGGTCTTAACTGTTTCTCTTTCAAGTTTCAGTCTGTAGTTGCACAAGTATCGGTTTGGTTTCTTCATTCTCATCCTCATCCTCACCAGAGTACTAGTCTCAGTAAATGACATAGTTTATGGAGTCTAAATTGAGAGATGATAATTTGCTTTGACATATTTAAATTATAGTTTCCAAAACTTCCAGATCTATTTACATTTATCTTTGTGCGTTTATATTGTTTCATTAAGGAGAGGGACTCACGGACTCGCTGCGTGATCTATCCAGCTCTCAGGTAATTAACATTATTTTGGACTCCAAATTGTTGTCTTGTGCTCATGAATTTGCAGCGACTCACTTTGTCAGATAGACCTTTGACAAGGCTGGTGCAAGTGTAGCTGTGCTTAAGGTCTTTAAGGTTGTGTGATTAGCAACCAAAAGGACACGAAACAGAAAGGACTTTAAGGCGAGCATATGAGCATCGGGCATTAAAATGCAAATATAGTCAAAATCTTCTACACATTGCCACAGTCAACACTTAGTTGCACGTGTATTGTTGCATGTATTATTGCAGCTCACAAATTTTTCTTCTGTTTTTTATTAACTTAGTTTAAAGCTATTTGATAGCACCAAAGTAATTTTTGGGCTAAAAAAATAAACTTTGTCATTTCCTCAAATACGGTGCTGCTTTAGTCAGAAACTATGTTTTATTGTAATCTTGTTAACTTGAGTTGCCGAAGACCTGTATCTTACCTAAACCTTACTCGATGAGGGATTGGCTTCATTGGTGCTTGGGGAATCTATGCAGACATGTATGCTGCAAATATCAAACTAAAAAATCATGTCACCGTCCATGCTTATCCGATATTGATCATTCTTTGATTCTACTTTGCCATTTTATGCAGGTGAAGAGTGTAGTTGATTGGAGGGACTTCTACTTTAGAAGTTACACGTGAGTTTATTATATGCTACATTCTAATGTTTACTAGTAGCTTCTTATTCTGTGCACTTAAAGTCTGCATGTATTATGGGTTGAGATTTTCCGCATCACATACTTATTTTGATAGAAGAATGAAAAGCCATTTAATCCGAAACTCACAGAGAGTGCTTTGATGCTGAGAATTGAGGACTCGGGGAAGCTTATTTGTTTGATCAATTTACTTTTTTTTCCCTAGGAGGTATATTCACACCACTTTTATTTTGTAGAAAAGATTTTCACTTGAATATGACTTTTGTAAGAGGGTGTTCAAAAGGTTCATGGGGCTTGCCGAGTTTTATATCTCACTGCAATACTTTGCTTGAATGTCTATTTGGAGGTCTCAGTAATTAAGAACGTATTGACCTTGGCCCTTAGGTGGGTTCAAGAGGTACTCTCATTGTCATCTTTTTCATTTGGAATGGAAGAGGTGAGAGGTAATGGCTTGAACCTAGGCCCTTAGGTGGGTTCATGGATCAAGAAAGTGGGTAATTGTAATTTTGCAAAATGCAGAGATTATACCCAACTTTTGTTGTCTAATGTAGTGGTCGCCGTAATGATTTCGGTTTAATTAAACCAAAAGTTCTTTTGTGTGGAGGTCTCTTATATATTTTCTTCATGTCATCAGATATGTAGGCAAGTTAGTCGGCCGTTATTATGACAGCCAAGGGAACCCCACAAAGTATTTGAAAGGAGTTGAAGCTAAGGCCGCTAGAGGTGCACAATTAATGGAAAAGCAGAAGAAAGAAGAAGCTAAGCAGCCTAGTTGCAATTCCAGATGGAGTCAGGACGAGGGAGGACAGGTATGTCCAGTTGGATGACTTCAGATGTCTACTTTAACAACCTCTAGATCATGATACAGATTCTATTTCTTTGTGTGCTGTGTCGGACGAAAGCGAACATGTCATCATTTTTGCAATACCCATAGGCATTTCAATCCGCTGAAGCGTGCATGACTGCTTGCGCATCATTTCTGATGATCTAAATGTTCTGTTTTTTTTTTCAACATCTGTCCTTATTTGTCAGGTTTGGTGTGACGTTGGCTTCCCGAGATTGGTACAGAGACCTCAAGAGATTGCTTTGACGGGGAAGATGAGCAAGCGTTGCGCCTGCTTTACAGAGGACCAGCTGAAGAATCCAGGGTTGGAAGTATATCAAGGATGTGACTACCTTGCTAAGACCTGCATTGTCTGAGTTGGGATTTTGCATGAGCCGTGCATAACAGATGTTTCTTTTTGTAGTGTAAACATTGAGCTTGAAATGTTCATGACGCCATAGAAGATAGAAATGTCTACACCAAAGCACATATATTGCTGCCGCACGCCAATGATGTGCTTCTTCAAAGAACAAAAGTCAGGATTTTGCACTCACTTGAGTTGAATTGATAGTTCATCATATTGTCTCTACATGTTAACTTCACTCGATTAAGTTCATTTGCAACGCCTGCATTTTGTTTGGTCCTATAGTGTTTGGTGTTGTTATTCACTCTCATCGGCATGACCAAACTGATTAACAGCGTTTTTAAGATTGAATAATTCTGTAAGGCGTAGTTGAAGCACAATGAAAACTACATAGGCAAAACAGGAGAGTCAGAAAGTGCCCTGGGCCAAACGAATGGTGAATGCGATGTGAAACTGGCTGCATAGCGTTGTGCTACTATACCTGGATTAATCTGTCGTTACCGTGACTTGTTTACCTTCTTCAATGGGTTGAGAAAGGACTCTGGAGGGGACTTCAGGACGTAATGTGACATGAGTGAGTTTCAGATCCCAACACTGGATGACACCATGCGTACAAAGACATGATATCCGACTATCAAAACTCCGAGTCTCGACAAGTTCTAAAATAAGTGAGGATGGTTGCAGACACAGCAACTGGAGAATCCTAAGAGCAAAGGTATTCGTCCAACGACCGAATCCTGTCATACAACACTACTTTGCATGTACCCACAACGTCAAGTTCAATAAGCCATTTCAATTATTAAAAGCTCAAGCTACTTCCAAATAGGCATGAAACAAACCTTTACATTAACATTCAAAAGCCACTTCTCTGGCTGTAGTTTTTAGGAAAGGAAGCAACATGTCGGTCTAATCAGCAGAGTTTTTAGAAATTTCAAGGGGAGGAAAACCATCAAATTAGAGCAAGCATAAAGTTCCTCAAACATATGCACGAGAGCAATATCAGATGGTAGAATCCCGTCTTTTGAACAATCCAGTGTGACAGCGAAAAGAGTTACTTTCTCTGCCACATTGTTATTGCCTTCCTCTCCTCATTGTTAGGAGGAAGGCAATCTTTTGCCCAGTGCCCTGCCTTGCTCATTGTTATTACCTTCCTCCCCTCATTGTTAGAAGAAAGGCAATCATTTGCCCATTGCCCTGCCTTGCTCATTGTTATTGCCTTCCTCCCCTCGTAGTTAGGAGAAAGGCAATCTTTTGCCCAGTGCCCTGCCTCGCCGCACTTGTAACAAGAACCAGGTGCAGATGACTTTCCAGTTCCACTTGAAGTGGAAGAATAGTCAGGTGCAGGCAAAGAGCAGTCCTTCGCCCAATGTCCCTCCTCGCCACACTTGAAACAGGACGATCCACTTGGTGTGCCATAGCTTTTGCCGCCCATGTCATTGAAGCTGTTATAGACCTTACCGGCACTTGCTGGAAGACTAGCTACCGCCGTATGGTGATTGCACCATTTGAAGTAACCACAGGAACTTCCCTGCATGAAAATGGACAACAGCTAAGATTCACAAACCACAAAATTTCGTCAAAAGTACTCCCATGAGTCCCAAAAGTAATATGACACATTATGGAAGTTCTAAATAACCAATTAGGTGATGCTAATCAGGCTGCCGCTATCAACTTCTATTGAAGATCTGAAAAGAGTCCAAGGTCATTCAACAGAGCCTCAACAGTGCCAGAAGAACGAAAGACCGATAAAACTGCTAATATCACCAATACCAGGACTAATGTTTCGCCAAAAAAAAAAAAAGCCGACCGAATATTTGTAATATCAATCATTTCCTATTCTCAAGTTGGAACTGCAGAACAAGTCCCCAAAGTGCTTCTATTTCCTCCCACCTCATATTTTGCTGTCTGCTCAAGTGGGATTAGGCACATCTTGTGTCATGTTGGAGGAGGACATACTGCAGGTAGGGGAGTAACTTGTTTCGAGATAAAAGTGGAACTTTCAATTGGAATGTGCAAAAATCTTTAACAGGAGTTATCTGACTTGTGGTGTGCAAAAATGTTGAACAGGAGTAATCTGACTTGTGGCCATTAGGCTGAT
The DNA here is from genome assembly GCA_031216405.1 of Syzygium malaccense. Taxonomy (NCBI): domain Eukaryota; kingdom Viridiplantae; phylum Streptophyta; class Magnoliopsida; order Myrtales; family Myrtaceae; genus Syzygium; species Syzygium malaccense. The sequence goes on from CM062263.1 coordinate 12,925,674, forward strand.
GCAGAAACTGGTGAAAGAGTCACAAGCCTCGCATCTACGACACAGTGAAAATAGCAATGGTTTTATCCAAATTTAACTCAAACCTCCAGAAAGAACAATTTAATGAAGAGGGACAAAGAATGCAAAAGCAGAGAAACTTTAATATGTGAGGGAGAATATTGGAAATCTATGAGGATTAAACCTCCTAGTGATACCTGATTGGCAGGACACCGATAGAATTGCTGCCCCACATTTTTCCCCGTTTTTGCTGTTAAAATTAAGCAAGACCCAGCCCCACATGGGCATAACAGATCTGGAAATTGAGAACTGCTGCGACTATCAAAAGACATATTGGGCATGTAGGTTGCTCCAGAAGCATTATCACACCACTCGAAGAAACCACATCCCCCATTTTCCTGTACAAAAGCAACAATTAATCCACGAAGTAATGACAGGAGCTCAACTGTCAGATTAGAGACATTCAAGATATCCTTAAAACTTGCTTCAGCCTAAACGACAATATCTCCACTGAAATTACTTAAATGAAAACCAAGTACACTGTGAATATGTGTGCTGGCATAACATTTGAGTTATGAAATGAAATGAGAGAGGAGGAGACTGAAAGGACAAAAAATCATGACCCTTTTAGTGCAAAAGGCAACAGAAGCTTTCTTATTTCTTACCAAAAAAAAAACAGAAGCTTTCTTATATAATCAAGCCAGACCCTCTCAAGACAGTAGAAACCAATAGGATGAAATAACTTGCCAGACCTCGATCTGTGAAATAATTTCATGGATTGAGCCAAACTCTTTTTGTATGAAGAATATGGTTCACGGCTAATTGAGAGCTCGATAAACATTAAAGGGAAGCAGAACTATTGTAGTCGGCCATTACTCAAGCTAAGAAACAACAGTCACTCAGCTACAATGAGGCAAGGCTTCAATGGGCAACAGATAAGCTCTTCAGGAATCAGAAAATCTGATTGCAGTATCTATTTTTTGGCTACTTTGGCAGAAATTAATATAGCTGTTGAGGACACTGAGACTAGTGTTTCTCCCATGATTTTATCAAACACAAATGAAAGGCGCACCAACCCTTCCCACGGTTGATGCGGACTGGTTAACTCATTTAAGTTTTTGGCCATTCTTTTATCTTCTTGATTGTTCAGTCGAAATGATTGTAGTGGTACGCAGGCAGCACCGCATTGATGCCATCTTGCGAAAGATTTGTGCCAAGTGATCAGCTGGCAACATTGCAGATTGTTGCGTGATTCTTATACAGCTTCCCGAATCATGACTTGTAACTGGAATTCTCGACCACCCTATAGAGAATTTCTACACCAAAATGCTGTGCAACGGTAATGCTAGCCACAGCTCCAGCTTCTCTCAGGAAGGAACATACACGCTTTCAATGAATAGCAAAATAATTTCCGCATAAACCATATCGAGTGTTTGTAGGTTCTAACACACTTGTCTGATCATCAAACATTCAACATAAATCGCCATTCGCTGATAAACATTTCAGTATGCGAAAATCAATACGCGTACCTCTCTCACAGGGCACTTGTAAAACCTCCTGCCCCTGTTCTTCTCAGTATTCGCAGTGAGGACCAAGCAATCGCCCAGCCCGCAGGGACACGCCTTCTGAGGCTCGCTCGATTGCGCCCCTCCCCCGACCGGAGCACCGTCGCAATCCCGCGCCCAGTGCCCTAACTTACCGCACTTGAAGCACGCGTTATCCCCGCCGCCGCCGAGCCCTAACCGATCGCCGCCAACATTAGCGCCGTCGGCCGCGACGACCTTGAGCCGGCTTCCCGCGCCGGCGGACTTGCTCTGCCGCTCGCGCCACAGGCCAGTCGCGTCGTCCCCTCTCAGAGCAGCGAGGTACGCCCCTCTGACCTGCGGCTTGACTTCTCCGGCACCATCGGCGGCGGTGAAGGAGGGCCTGGCGCGCTTGGCGGCGGCCTTCGAGGAGAGAGCGCGGGATTCGGCGTCCGCGACCTGGGAGAGGAAGTCGTAATCGGCGTCCTCTCCGTCGTCGAGGTCGATGACCTGCCGGAGTTCTCTCTTCATGATCTCGCCGGCCGGACGGGAGACGCCGCGATCGTCCGCCTTTTGTGATTTTTCGAATCTCTGCATCTGTTTCGGGGTTTTTGTAGCTCCACTTTTCTGGCGCATCGTCTTTCCCGCCCCTTTCTTTCCATGCGTTTTCGAGCGTACGGCCGTAGACATACGAATCCGTATATTTAGAAGTATATATATATGTATATATTTGTTCTTTCTTCCGCCGAATTTAAAATGTTATGCGATTTCGAAAAGATCACGGAGAAGTAACATATAAATCTGCATGTCGATATCTATTATTTTTTTCAAATTAATTATTCTGGTATAACTTGAAATTAAAATTGGAACTTAAACTAACCATTCGAAGAGCATACAGGTGACAAGCAAATGGCCTATCCAATACAAAGTAAAAAAACTAACAGAGTCATTTTATTCTATGACTTAAAAGGATTTGCAAAATAAATCTTTGAGACATGAATGGTAGATGATAATAAATATTATTAGCAATAAAAACTGTCGGAGATATGATTGGAGATATGAAGGGATTTGATTGTGATACCGATTCTGATTACAAACTAATCGATTCGGTCAATCCGTAATCGGTTAAGTAAAATAGGAAAATGTAATTTTGTATATTCCTTTTTTCCCGTTTCCATCTTTCTTCCTTGTACTGTAAATAGACTTATGTACATGTGCACAAATTAGAGCAATACGATAAATTCCTCCAATATTCTTTAGTTTTTGTCAAAAAGTTAAAAGAATAAGATAAAAATTGCATAAACAACAAAGTAAACACATCAAAAGAAAGTAAGCTAGGTGATAACTTTGTAAATGGTACAACAAGATAATAAGAACCCTGAAAAGTTCTAGAGAGAAAATCTGAATTAGCCACGACTCACAATATCAACAGGACTAATCTAAAATTGGCATGAATTAATTCATTTTAATCTTTTTTCTATTACGATAGAAGAATTTCAAGATAATAGCTAAAGGACGAGCATATTTCATTTTATTATTTGCGAAAAAACTGACAATAGCTGAATAATAAGTAGAGCTATTTAGTTTTGGATCTATAATTGATATACTACTTCCATTTGATCATAGAATTGAGATTCAAGAACTCATTGATGGTTCCATCCATCGACGTAGTTCCAATTGCCATTGATTAACATCTTCCCAATCCTGTCACCTACCAATATGACATTGGTCTTTTTACTGTGCACAACATATACTCCAAATACACCTCCTCTTTAATGTAGATCACAAACCTGTACAAAACAATAAAGGTTTTAAAAAAAAATAGAGACATTAATAGCACACTGGACTGAAAATAGACATGAACATATGCACACGAGCTCCTAGAATATATCCAGAAATCATACGTTAGAACCTAGGAGAGAAAAGACCTGGGTGCACAAATATGATTTTGAACTTGAGGCCATGTTTGGAAAAAATAGTAACATAAAATGAGGTTTAAATAACTTTGATTTGTGCTGTCCGACACTCCTACCAAAAATTTCTAGGAGAATTGTAGGACAAGTGGGGGACATTTTTAATAACTCTGTTGTCTCAAAATTGTAATACGCAACGTGTATGTTTTGGAATTAGAGGAAAGTTGTGAATGGTTCTTGTAAACTTCCTGAAAGAAAAGATAAAAACATTCCATAATTATGTATAGTCTAACATGATTTCACCCTCGTTCGTTTAATTGGAATAAAATAATTGGAACGAACTATTTGGTGATCGAAATGGTGAATTACCATGTTTAGTAGTGGATTGGACTCGGAATAATTTGAAAAGATAAATTTGAGCAGAATTCGTGCAAGGTCCATGCCAAATTTGTGCAAGGTTCGTGCAGGATTTGTGCATGAGTCTTGCAATGTGTCGTGTTTTCATGTGCTTGAATGGTTTCTATTTGGATTTTATTTCAAAAATTTGCTCAAGCTAAAAAAGGATTTAGCACATTTGGGTGTTGTTACAATGGATTTAATCAACTAAAGCTAGTCGGAGTTGGCTCCCGGATGAAGTGAAACTACCGGAACCGTCCTTTGTCACCAGGAATCCCCTCATCCATTTCTCCTATGGCTTTCTTGCACAGGCTGCAATTCTAGAGAACCATTGCTGTATTTCCAAACACAAAATCCACCATGCCGTATACATTGCAGTCGTGATACAGCTGAAGACCAATGTGACAGCGTATCTTGGTATCTCAAGAAGCTGACCTGAAGAACGTCGACTTTCTGAGCTGCTCCAAAAAGCCACGGCTTGATGCATCCTTGGCCCTGCAAAATTCTCAATGGTGATTCCCTTAGCAAATATCCACTGGCCTTGACGGTTATAAAGAAAATGACACTAAAAATTTGCTAATTTAATTACATATCCTTTTAGAATTATACCCAGGATAAAATAATAGAGTGCTGTTATAGCATAACGTATGTCTAAAATTGATCAACTGGCCAAAAATTTCCCTTGCTATATAATTTTGGCCCAGACTACAGATTTCTCACAAAAAATGGACAAAGAAGTATAAAAACTATAGTCCAAATTAATTATCCTCATATAACTAAAGGGCAGAACCGAAACTTGAATTTTGCATTTAAGTGCGGACACGTCACATGTAAATGCCCTATCCAGTACAAAATAAAAAAAAAATTAACAGGGCGATCGTTTTGCTATAACTTTAAAGAATTTGCAAGGAAAAATCTTTTGAACTTGAAAAATGGGTGTGACTTGATAAATTTAAGGTGTAAAATCTATATTAAACAATATGTATTATATTTCAATTCTGAATTAGAGACCAAGTGTTATTGAGTATATGATAAGTTTATAAAGAAATGTTCTCAACATTTATTTATTTCCATTTTTGATATGGATGGCAGATGATATAGAGATATAATTTTCCCATAAAAAGTTAAAATAATAAGGTAAGAACTGCATATTAAATAAAGATTTCACGTACATTACAGTTGGTTTTTCTTTTTCGGTTTCTAAAAAATGAGAGTCGGTGTACATACGAGTCATGTACTAAAGTAATAAATGCCTTATTAGAAAAATACAGTATTAAAAAATAATGTAAATGCCCCTAGGTCTTATTACTATAACTAAATAATGTAAGTATAGGCGATAATTTAGCAAATGGTAAAACAAAATATCAAGAAACATGAAAACTTCTAGGCAGAAAATTTGAATTAGTCGACGCTCCCGATATCAATCTGATTAAAAAATTGGCATGAATTCGTTCATTCACATCCTTTTTCCATTACAATCAATTTTTTTCCTTTAATAATTAGCGGCCGAGTTATGAAATAAATTAAATAAATTCACGTCAATTTTTAAATTGATCATACTAATTTTTCGAGCCATGACTAATTCAGATTTTCTCCATAGAACTCTTCATGTTTCTTTATTATTTTCTTGTACCATTAACAAAGTTCTCACCCAAACCTACTTTCTTTTTCTTTTCTCTTTTTTTTATATCAAAACGGATCGGCATGTTTTATTGAGACTCAACATGAACAATGTCTCGAGAAGCCTGCTTAATTATTCGACTTATGGTGAAAAAGCGCCTTTAGAGGTTGGGAACTCGGGATGACGTGTTGTGGTTGTGCTTGTAATTCGTGTATCTTAATTCTGATTCTACCAACCAAATAACTAAATTACACTAAAAATATGTCAATATTGACATATGAAAGTAAGCATTGTCATGTTGGGTCATATTCGAATTTTCGCTCCTTTATCTCGTGTCACGATAATACAGCTCATAAATTATGAGTTTGTCCGGACTAGCTTTTTAATTTTGACTCTTTTTATTTCTTTCTTTCTCATTTTTACATTATACGTATTTTGACTTTTTTTTAGTTTTAAGTATCTGAAATCTTGATCATATGTAAATGTCGATACTGAAAACGTCCATGTATTTTATTATATTGAATCGTATTGGAGAATTAGATGAGAAAGTAAAAAAAATTATTTTTGACTTTTCATGAGTGCCAACAAACAAAACCCTAGTTTTAGAAAAATGAACGATGCTCAGCAATCAGAAACGAAAAATTTCAATTTTCAGTACGGTTACATTTAAAAAATTTAGAAAATTCCCTCGCTCTACAGCACTCATCAATTAACATACTAAAAATTTAAAAAAAATTCAGGTTAAACTAAAAACAACAGCATTAATGAGAAACGAAGCGTTCGAACTGAATCGACCCGGCCTGATAATGCAATTCGATTCGATTTTGCTTCGCTGAAAAAAAAAGAAAAGACATTTCAGCTTGACCTTTCCTTAGTCTTTGCCCAACCACTCGGACCTGATTCCTTGGTGTTTAAGCAATTCATGTTTTTTTCTGGGATTTCTTTTTCCGCGTACGTTGAGAAAGACACAAGAACGTTCTCGGAAACCTACCATGCGGGTCTTCCTCCCAATCTCAAGTAATTGAATTCCTTCGTACAAAAGTTATGTTCAGAGCCGATCTCCGACTTGGCTCGGCGACGGACGAGCCTGCCAGCTATGATTCGCGAAACCGGGCGGATCACGACTCGGAGCGGCGGCCTGAACGGCAAACCCTTTGCGTTCGGCTGGCCCCGTGAGGAATTCGAACTTATGTCGAGTGCCTAGTCGCTGCACTCGAGGCCTTTTTTCTCGATCACCGAATCCACCGTGCGGATTGTTATTTATTTCTACCGCCGGCATATGAGCACACGCACTGTTGAAAACATGTCTCGAGTTTGAGTCCGAAGCGAAAATCTGAATTTAAAAAAAAAGAAGAAAAAGAAAAAATAATCAATGTCCAAGTTTCGGAAATTAGCTTTCCGAATATGCTTCTGAGCCTCGGGCGTGAAACAGGAAAGTCCAACTTGGCTTCTTATTTCCGTGAATAAGTCCCCCAAGTGTTTGCTGGACTTTGACCGTGAAAAGAGGGCTTCTGGGTTTTGCTGATTAGTAAGAGACAAGAAAGAAAGAAAAAAAGAATAAGAATTATCCTGCCTTGGTGAAGACGGCAAAGAAGAAGGGCCTCACATTTATATGCATATGAATATTCGGACAGAGGAGTCCTTATGCACGATTGTTGATAAAGAAGCAGAGTGGCGACTGAGCTGAGGAATTGTGGGAGGGAGGCATCATGGCAACAGCAGAGGCAGAACATAGAGACATAGTCATTGTTGGTGGCGGCATCTGTGGCCTAGCCACTGCACTTGCTCTTCACAGGTCATTTAGAATCATACCCTTTTCGATCTTGTGATTTTTCCTGGTTTTAATTTGCCGTCGCACGGTCAGTTTTCGCCCGCACCAGTCGGTGCTGACGTAATCGCCTGTCTATTATCATCTCTAAAGAATTGGCTCATCTTCCCGTCAAAGGAGATATCCGAGGCATGGACGTGTAATTTGCAATTGTTGGGAGCTAAAGTGTTCTTATGCTCATATTTGTGCAATGCTTGGCTTTCGTTGGTCACAGGAAGGGGATTAGCAGCCTGGTTCTTGAACGGTCAGATGCTCTTCGGGCCACAGGGACAACTATCGGCATTCAGACTAACGGTTGGCGCGCGCTCGATCAGCTCAGGGTTGGGTCGAAGCTCAGACAAACTTCTCTTCCTCTCAAAGGGTAAGCACCACTTCTCCCGCAGTGAACTCGAGCCATTCCGTCACGCTATGGCGACAATACAATACGATATGAGCATATGGGATTTCACCTTAGGCCGGCCTCTATTTACTCGATTGAACTTGAGCGGCTCGTCCATCTCGAGAGGATAATATGAGTTGGAAGCCTTTTCTTGTTGTCCTGTTTTCTGCATAAATGAACCGAGTCTAGTGCACTAAGCCTCGTAATTAAGCCGGATCGATGTTTATCCCAACAAATATTGTCACGTTATCGAGTGAAACGATCGAAATTTCCGGTCGAAATGAAGAATGCCCTTGTGTTTATGCATGTAAATTGACATACTTGTGTTTGTGTCGCCAGATTTCGCGATGTATCGATCAACAATACTACTCTCAAGGAGGTTCCTCTTGGGTATGCTCTTGCTCTTTCTTCTTCGACATATGTGGTGTTACAATCTGATGGGGCTAAATAAAGCACCCATTCTTGCTGGCGAAAGTAGCTTCGCAATTCAGCTGAACCGCAGAAGCCGTTCGCAATATGAATTACACTGAAATCTCTGGGCGGATGCTCTCATATTGATTGAACCAATCTGCAGAATTAGGATGTGGACTGACCTTATGTTATACTAAGAAATCGCCGAAATCAGAAGGAGGCGAAAGTAAGGGGATGCTCGGTCGAAACTAAGTTCCCTTTCCTTCTTGATTGCTCACAGGCTTGGAGAAGCGCGATGCTTGAGACGCAGCGTTCTCTTGGAAGCTTTAGCCGGTGATCTACCGAGCGGAACAATACGCTTCGGAAGCCGAGTACTGACCATCGAAACGGATCCTCAAACTTCATATCCTATCCTCCGGCTACACGACGGTAGCGTCATCAAAGCTAAGGTATCCCGATTCATATATCGTGCTTGGTGCATTTAGACAAGAAACTACAATCGAAAGCAGACAGAACACCGTTAGGACATGTCGAAATCGAACAACTGCGTGATCAGTCTCTCATTGTGGATTTCACAGGTCGTGATCGGATGCGACGGAGTGAACTCCGAGGTCGCTAACTTTCTAGATTTGAGGCCGCCAAGAATGTCAACCACATGCAACGTGAGGGGGTTCACAATTTATCCGGACGGGCACGGTTACCCTCACGACTTTGTCACGATAAACCATAATCGTGTTTTTCTCGGAAGAATCCCACTCGACGATAAGTCGGTCTATTGGTTCATAGCCCGACCGTGGACACATCAAGGTAACTCCTTTTCTCGCGCCATTCTCTTCCAAGATTCATGTAATCCTCCATGTTCTCTTCAGCTGGTTTTTTGGTGATAGCAATGTTGTCTGCAACTTCGTTATAGCTTGTTGATCAGCAAATTTGCCGTAGAAAACTCAATCTTGTGATGATTTTGTGTCATCATTTGACAGATTCAACCATCTCAAAGAACTCTGATCTGATCAAGCGATCGACCGTGGAATCGATGCTTGGCTTCCCAGCAGAAATCCTGGAGATGATCGAGAACAGCGAGCTCGATTCGTTGTCCCTGACACGCACGAGGTACCGTGTGCCGTGGGATGTCCTATTTGGAAGCTTTAGGAAAGGAACCGTGACAGTTGCCGGGGACGCCATGCACGTGATGGGCCCGTTCCTAGGACAAGGCGGGTCCGCCGCATTAGAAGACGCGATCGTCCTAGCTCGATGCTTAGCGCCGAGTATGGCTTCCCTAGACCACGGGGAATCAAGCAGGGAAAGAATAGGCGGCGCATTGGACAGCTATATAAGCAAACGGAGGACAAGGCTGGTCCGGTTGTCGGCGAAGACCTACACTATCGGGTCGCTGCTCGAGTCGACGTCGCTGGTCGCGAAATTGATCTGCATTTTGGTGATAATTTTGTTCTTCCGAGACCGGCTCGACCACACGCGATACGACTGCGGCCAACTATGAACCCTCAGAACGTTCTTCTTGTTGCTTCTTGTTCGGATGTGCTCTAATGTACTTGATTTGTGTCCTTGGCTGTTTTAATTAGTGTTGTATTGATTTATTCGGTAGACATTTCGTTTTCATGCAAAATTGGCTCCGGCGAACGAGGGAGGGCCATTTCTACCGCGCCGCTCGCTAAATCGCGGTAAAGTTGTGGAAAGATTTAAGACTAAATTGATTAAATTAAAAGGTTTACTTTTTTGATAATTATCTCCTTATTATTCTATCAACTTCGTTCTTTACTAGATCCAAGTATTTTAATTTTCGCTGGACATAATTTTTTCGTAAGTGAATAAAACTATGGGTGATCGATTCCCGCTTCTCAAAATCGGGAACTAGGGACCGGACCGGTTCAATGAAACCGGTCACTTAGGTCTTAGTTCACATTTTACTACTTTTTGTCAATGAATTTATGTCAATAAAATTCACTTAAGGTTAAGTTCATATTTTACTAATTTTTTTGAATATATATATATGTAGTCGGTCCGGTTTCTCCTTGAAATCAGGAACCGGACCGCCTGGGTACCGGTTCTACTTTTAGGGATCGGAAGCCGGACTGACACTCTCAGGAATCGGACCCAACCGGCCAGTTTGGTCCGGTCCGGACGATTCCCAGTTTGGGCGGCCCGTTTTGCACGTTTCTAAAATAGAGATAGTCAATCGGAGAGGGCACGTGTGACTTGGGGCCTAAGAATTGGTACCACAACCAATACAACGACCTCCCTCAGAAAAAGAAAAATATCTCCTTGACTAGTCCCAACATTTTCCCGGAAAAGAAAATTCACATTTTCCATGCAAATCTCTCCTCCCTCGTACCTAAGAAAATATCTCTCGTTGTTTTCTACTTCTTTTCTTTTCTTGTCAGTTTCTCTTTCTGGTTCGCGAGGCTGAGATTCGTTGTGTTCGGCCCGAACTGCAAAAGCTAGAAAAGTCAGAAGCCGCACGCCAAACATCGTCACATGAGATCCTTTTCGAGAACTTCCACGAGCAGCACACGTTCACGGTCCCGATCACTATTTTCCGGCAAAGGGAGTCGGCCGACGTGTCCCCGTTTTCATACGGCCCTATGATCCGTCGCCGATGATCGGGATAGTCAGTGGAATTCGCAAGTCAGGATGGGCTTGGATGGTATACTTTTGTTGGTCTTTCAATTACGTCGTTGAGTGTTGATTTTACTTGGCCGCTGCACCGAATTTTATGGGATTCTGCAATTGGTACGATCTAAGCAGAATTCGGCACAATTTGGTCCTGGAACTTATCTCCAATGAGAAGTTTTAGGGACCGTATTCAATCTTCCGTCTAGTTGTGTAGCGGTGCCTACATGTACGGATTTCTAGAATATTACACTTTCGGTCCTTGTACTTTTGTGACGTTCAACTTTAGTCCTTACGTTTGATATTTGTTACAAAACCGGTCTTGATATTATTTTTCAATGAAAAATTAATTTCTTTCATCACATTTTTATCCCAAAACCTTGTGAAAATTTAAATTAAAACAAATTATTAATCGGCGATTCCTACGTTTACAAAAGTGTCTAATCTGATGAAAAGCCCAATTAAGATAAATTCTATCATATCTACAATTTAACATCTTGAGTTTTGATATAGATCCACATTCAAGTAACTAGGCTGCTTTTAGGAAGAAAAAAGTAGAAAACTTTTTAATATTCCAACCGCAGTTTTAACTCACCATTTTATAGGCAAAATATTTTAGATTGGTTAAATTGGTCTTCACTTTACAGGATCATCAACATGTTTGCATCATCTTCACTAAACCCATCAAATGAGTGGATTGGGTCAGATTTGGGTTAGAATGAAAATGGTCCGAAATTAACCCATTTCATTTGTTTTGATCAATTTTCATGCAATACAAATCTAGTGACACATACTCGATCCGATCCGACCCGACCCCGTACTGCTAAAACGCTTATATATTTAACCCAATTTAATAAAACTCATACCCAAATCGAATTGAGAGTGCGCGCGAGATCAAGTGAGGGTGAGAAAGATTGAAGAGAGAGTTATAGAAGTGGGTCGAGTCTAAGTAAATTGTAAACCCATTTAACGTCCATAACGTTTTGGGCTTTGCCAATCTAAACCTATTTATGACCTAAATATAACTACTACATATAACAACTCATCTCATTAAATATGGATTAAGAAATTGGTTTATGACTCATTTTGACAAGTCTGCTTATTGACGGTAGAGAATTGTTCATGTCGCGAGGAGGCAGTTAGTGTGGAGTATCCATTCAACTCTTGTTAGAATGGAATTAGTAAAAATGACACTTGCTCAATGGCATGGAGACATGAACAATTCACATATAGACTAATATTCATTGTAAAAGCAAAATAAATGGATTAATTTGACACAACTTACATATGCAAGTGTCATTCTGTATTAACATATTTCAGCTCCAGTTTTCATGTTTCTTTAATATTTTCTTATGCCATTTACAAAGTTATCACCTAAGCTTACTTTCTTTTCTTTCTTTTTTATATAAAAAAATGGATCAATATGTTTTATTGAGACTCAACATGAACAATGTCTCGAGAAGAATGCCGAATCATTCGACTTACGGTGAAAAAACGCTTTGAGGTTAGGAGCTCGGGATAATGTATTGTGGTCGTGTTTGTAATTCATGTATCTTGATTTTTATTCTAAATACCAAATAACTAAATTATATTAAAAATATGTCAATTCATATTGACGTATAAAAGTAAGTATCGTTACATTTTATATTCGAATTTTCGCTCTTTTACTTGTCATGATAGTACAACTCAGAAATTAAGAGTTTGTCAGGGGTAGCTTTTTAATTTTCACTTTTTTTATTTCTTGCCTTCTCATTTTTACATTACACGTATTTTTAATTTTTTAGTTTTAAATATATGAAATTTTGATAATATGTAAATGTCAATACTGAAAACCTCCATATATATTTTATAATAGTTTTTAACATTTGAATCATACGTGGAGAATTTGATAAGAAAGTACAAAAAAATTATTTTTGACTTTTCACGACTCCCAACAAACAAAACCCTAATTTTAGAAAAATGAACGATGCTCAGCAATCAGAAAAGAAAAATTTTCAACTTTCGGTTACATTTAAAAAATTTGGAAAATTCCCTCGTTCTATAGCACTCATCAATTAACATGACAAAAATTTTTAAAAAAATCAGGTTAAACTAAAACAACAGGATTAATGAGAAATGAAGCGTTCGAACCGAACCGACCCGGCTTAATCACGTGATTCAATTCGATTCGATTTTGCTTCACCGGAAAAAAAAAAGTTCACTTTTATCTTTCCGTGACTTTTGCCCAATCTCTCAGACCTGATTCCTTGGTGTTTAGGCAATTCAAGTTTTTTCTGGAATTTTTTTTTCATAAATATAGTTCCTTTTAAAATGCTAGGTAAATGTCGTATACGCTGACGAACATAGCTCACCTCCTCTTACGATGAGAAAGACAAAAGAACGTTCTCAGAAATCTACCATGCACAGTTCTTCCTACCAAGCCGTTGACCACCACAAATAAGATTCCAATCTCAAGTAATTGAATGCCTTCATATACAAATTATGTTCAAAGCCGATCTCTGACTTGGCTTGGAGACGGATGAGCCCGCCGGCTATGATTCGCGAACCCCGGCGGATCACGACTCGGAGCAGTGGCCTGAACGGCGAACCGTTTGCATTTGGCCGGCCTTATGAAGAATTCGAACTTATGTCGGGTGTCTAGTCGCTGCACACGAGCCCTTTTTCTTAATCACCGAATCGATCGCGCGGATTGTTATGATTTCTACCGCCGGCAGATGAGCACACGCATGAAGTCATTTTTTTCTCTTGATCACAAGTCAACGGAAGGAAGCAGCGAACGAAGCAAGGATGTACGCCTTTGGCCTGCGATGGTTCCTGCACTGTTGGACCACATTTTGGACTTCGATTATACGCATGAAGGCGCGTTTCTGGCTACTTTTCTATTGCGCGTGGAAGCATGTATTAAACTTGAACTTCTCCTTCCACTCCTATAAATCTCCATGGAATAGAAACTGTGTCCATGCAAAATTCAGCAGAGAGAGAGAGAGAGATTGAGAGAGAGAGAGAGAGAGAGAGAGAGAGAGAGAGAGAGAGAGAGTTATCAGTGACTGAGCTGAGAAATTGTGGGAGGAGGCATCATGGCAACAGCAGAGGCAGAACATAGAGACATAGTCATTGTTGGTGGTGGCATCTGTGGCCTAGCCACTGCACTTGCTCTTCACAGGTCATTTAGAATCATACCCTTTTCGATCTTGTGATTTTTCCTGGTTTTAATTTGCCGTTGCACGGTCAGTTTTTGCCCGCACCAGTCGATGCTGACGTAATCGCCTATATATTATCATCTCTAAAGAATTGGCTCATCTTCCCGTCAAACGATATCTGAGGCATGGACGTGTAATTTGCAATTGTTGGGAGCTAAAGTGTTCTTATGCTCATATTTGCGCAATGCTTGGTTTTCGTTGGCCACAGGAAGGGGATTAGCAGCCTGGTTCTTGAACGGTCAGATGCTCTTCGGGCCACAGGGACAGCTATTGGCATTCAGACTAACGGTTGGCGCGCGCTCGATCAGCTCAGGGTTGGGTCGAAGCTCAGACAAACTTCGCTTCCTCTCAAAGGGTAAGCACTACTTCTCCGGTTCTCCCGCAATGAACTCGAGCCATTCTATCACGTTATGGCGACAATACAATACGATATGAGCATATGGGATTTCATCTTAGGCCGGCCTCTATTTGCTCGAATGAACTTGAGCGGCTTGTCCATCTCGAGAGGATAATATGAGTTGGAAGCCTTTTCTTGTTGTCCTGTTTTCTGCATAAATGAACCGAGTCTAGGGCACTAAGCCTCATAATTAAGCCTGATCGATGCGTATCACAACAAATATTGTCACGTTATCGAGTGAAACGATCCAAAATTTCCGGTCGAAATGAAGAATGCCCTTGTGTTTATGCATGTAAATTGACATATTTGTGTTTGTGTCGCCAGATTTCGCGATGTATCGATCAACAATACTACTCTCAAGGAGGTTCCTATCGGGTATGCTCTTGCTCTTTCTTCTTCGACATATGTGGTGTTACAATCTGATAAGGCTAAATAAAGCACCCATTCTTGCTGGCGAAAGTAGCTTCGCAATTCAGCTGAACTGCAGAAGCCGTTCGCAATATGAATTACACTGAAATCTCTGGGCGGATGCTCTCATATTGATTGAACCAATCTGCAGAATTAGGATGTGGACTGACCTTATGTTATACTAAGAAATCGCTGAAATCAGAAGGAGGCGAAAGTAAGGGGATGCTCGGTCGAAACTAAGTTCCCTTTCCTTCTTGATTGCTCACAGGCTTGGAGAAGCGCGATGCTTGAGACGCAGCGTTCTCTTGGAAGCTTTAGCCGGTGATCTACCGAGCGGGACAATACGCTTCGGAAGCCGAGTACTGGCCATCAAAACAGATCCTCAAACTTCATATCCTATCCTCCAGCTACACGACGGTAGCGTCATCAAAGCTAAGGTATCCCGATTCATATATCGTGCTTGGTGCATTTAGACAAGAAACTACGGTCGAAAGCGGATAGAACACCGTTAGGACATGTCGGAATTGAACAACTGTGTGATCAGTCTCTCATTGTGGATTTCACAGGTCGTGATCGGATGCGACGGAGTGAACTCCGAGGTCGCTAACTTCTTAGATTTGAGGCCGCCAAGAATGTCAACCACATGCAACGTGAGGGGGTTCACAATTTATCCGGACGGGCACGGTTACCCTCACGACTTTGTCACGATAAACCATAATCGTGTTTTTCTCGGAAGAATCCCACTCGACGATAAGTCGGTCTACTGGTTCATAGCCCGACCGTGGACACATCAAGGTAACTCCTTTTCTCGCGCCATTCTCTTCCAAGATTCATGTAATCCTCCATGTTCTCTTCAGCTGGTTTTCTGGTGATAGCCACGTTGTCTGCAACTTCGTTATAGCTTGTTGATCAGCAAATTTGCCGTAGAAAACTCAATCTTGTGATGATTTTGTGTCATCATTTGACAGATTCAACCATCTCAAAGAACTCTGATCTGATCAAGCGATCGACCGTGGAATCGATGCTTGGCTTCCCAGCAGAAATCCTGGAGATGATCGAGAATGGCGAGCCCGATTCGTTGTCCCTGACACGCACGAGGTACCGTGCGCCGTGGGACGTGCTACTCGGAAGCTTCAGGAAAGGAACCGTGACAGTTGCCGGGGACGCCATGCACGTGATGGGCCCGTTCCTGGGACAAGGCGGGTCCGCCGCATTAGAAGACGCGATCGTCCTAGCTCGATGCTTAGCACCGAGTATGACTTCCCTAGACCACGGGGAATTAAGCAGGGAAAGAATAGGTGGCGCATTGGACAGCTATATAAGCGAACGGAGGATGAGGCTGGTCCGGTTGTCCGTGAAGACCTACACTATCGGGTCGCTGCTCGAGTCGACGTCGCTGGTCGCGAAATTGATCTGCATTTTGGTGATAATTTTGTTCTTCCGAGACCGGCTCGGCCACACGCGATACGACTGCGGCCGACTATGAACCCTCGGAACGTTCTTCTTGCTGCTTCTTGTTCGGATGTGCTCTAATGTACTTGATTTGTGTCCTTGGCTGTTTTAATTAGTGTTGTATTGATTTATTCGGTAGACATTTCGTTTTCATGCAAAATTGGCTCCGGCGAACGAGGGAGGGCCATTTCTACCCCACCGCTGGCTAAATCGCGGTAAAGTTGTGGAAAGATTTAAGACTAAATTGATTAAATTAAAAGGTTTACTTTTTTGATAATTATCTCCTTATTATTCTATCAACTTCGTTCTTTACTAGATCCAAGTATTTTAATTTTCGTTGGACATAATTTTTTCGTAAGTGGATAAAACTATGGGTGATCGATTCCCGCTTCTCAAAATCGGGAACTAGGGACCGGACCGGTTCAATGAAACCGGTCACTTAGGTCTTAGTTCACATTTTACTACTTTTTGTCAATGAATTTATGTCAATAAAATTCACTTAAGGTTAAGTTCACATTTTACTAATTTTTTTGAATATATATATGTAGTCGGTCCGGTTTCCCCTTGAAATCAGGAACCGGACCGCCTGGGTACCGGTTCTACTTTGAGGAATCGGGAGCCGGACTGACACTCTCAGGAACCGGACCCAACCGGCCAGTTCGGTTCGGTCCGAGCGATTCCCAGTTTGGGCGGCCCGTTTTGCACGTTTCTAAAATAGAGATAGTCAATCGGAGAGGGCACGTGTGACTTGGGGCCTAAGAATTGGTACCACAACCAATACAACGACCTCCCTCAGAAAAAGAAAAATATCTCCTTGACTAGTCCCAACTTTTTCCCGGAAAAGAAAATTCACATTTTCCATGCAAATCTCTCCTCCCTCGTGCCTAAGAAAATATCTCTCGTTGTTTTCGACTTCTTTTCTTTTCTTGTGAGTTTCTCTTTCTGGTTCGTAAGGCTGAGATTCGTTGTGTTCGGGCCGAACTGCAAAAGCTAGAAAAGTCAGAAGCCGCACGCCAAACATCGTCACATGAAATCCTTTTCGAGAACTTCCACGAGCAGCACACGTTCCCGGTCCCGATCGACGTTTTCCGGCGAAGGGAGTCGGCCGACGTGTCCCCGTTTTCATACGGCCCTATGATCTGTCGCTGATGATTGGGATAGTTAGTGGAATTCGCAAGTCACGACAGGCTTGGATGGTATACTTTTGTTGGTCTTTCAATTAGGGGTGAGCGGTTTCCGATCAGGTTCGATCCAACCCAAGAACCGGAAATTGGACAAGGAGGACCGGTTCCCAGTTTGTAGGACTAAGAACCGGACCGGCTAGTCTTGAGACCATGGACCGGTTTTAATGGGACCGTGGACCGGTTTCAATGGGATTAATATTAAATATTATTTGTGAACCGGAAACCGATTGCTCTGTTCTTTTCTTTGTAGTTCTGATTTGATCTCATGAGGTCATGGAAAAAATTAGAAAAATATATATAATATATGAAAAAATTGAACAATCGATTCTAATGGGACCAATGTTAAATATTATATATATTTTAAATATTATATATATGAAAAAATTAGAAAAATACATATTTATTAATCCAGTTCGGTTCCCACCTTAGAACTGGGAATCGGATTGCCCGGAAACTGGTTTCACTTTTAGGAACCGGGGACTGGACCGATATTCCTAAGAACTAGACCGAACCGATCGGTCTGATCTGATCCGATCGGGTCCCGATTTAGGTGGTTTATCTTGCTCATCCCTAATTTCAATTATGTCGTTGAGTGTTGATTTGACTCGTCCGCTGCACCGAATTTTATGGATTCTGCAACCAATACGAACTAGGCAGAATTCAGCACAATTTGGTCCTGGAACTTTTCTCCAATGACAAGTTTTAGGGACCGTATTCAATCTTCCGTCCAGTTGTGTAGTGGTGCCTACATGTACGGATTTCTAGAGTATTACACTTTCGGTCCTTGTACTTTTGTGATGTTCAACTTTAGTCCTTATGTTCGATTTTAGTTACAAAACCGGTCTTGATATTAATTTTCAATGAAAAATTAATTTCTTTCCGTCACATTTTTATCCCAAAACCTTATGAAAATTTAAATTAAAACCAAGTATTAATCGGCGATTCCTACGTTTACAAAAGTGTCTAATGTGATGAAAAGTCCAATTAAGATAAATTCCATCGTATCTACAATTTAACATCTTGAGTTTTGATACAGATCCACATTCAAGTAACTAGGCCGCTTTTAGGAAGAAAAAAGTAGAAAACCTTTTAATATTCCAACCGCAGTTTTAACTCACCATTTTATAGGCAAAATATTTTAGATTGGTTAAATTGGTCTTCAATTTACAGGATCATCAACATGTTTGCATCATCTTCACTAAACCCATCAAATGGGTGGATCGGATCAGGTTTGGGTTGAGATGAAAATGGTCCGATCCAAATTAACCCATTTCATTCATTTTGATAAATTTTCATGCAATACCAATCTAGTGACACATACTTGATCCGATCCGACTCAACCAGATCCGTACTGCTAAAACACTTATATATTTAACCCAATTTAATAAAACTCATACCAAAACCGAATTGAGAGTGCGGAGTGGCAAGTGCGGGATTAAGTGAGGGTAAGAAAAATTGAAAAGAGAGTTATAAAGGTGGATTGAGAGTAAGTAAATTGTAAACCCATTTAACGTCCATATCGTTTTGGGCTTTGCCAATCTAAATCTATTTATGACCTTTATACTAAATATAACTATAACATATAACAACTCAGCTCATTGAATACGAATTAAGAAATTAGTTTATGACTCGTTTTGACAAATCTGCTTCTTTACTGTAAAGAATTGTTCATGTCACGAGGAGGCAATTAGTATGGAGTATCAATTCAACTCTTGTTAGAATGGAATTAGTAAAAATGGCACTTGCTCAATGGCATGGAGACATGAACAATTCACATATAGACTAATATTCATTGTAAAAGCAAAATAAATGGACTAATCTGACACAACTCACATATGCACGTGCGAGCTCCGGTCTTAGGCATGCTCACCTTAATTCAAGTGCCATTCTGTATTAACATATTTTAACTTGAATCTTCACATTATTGCAATGCATCCGGAGTTATGCAACTATCATCAATTTGCACTGTGTTTTTGTTGCCCAAAGCCCGCTGGCACTCATAATCTCTATCACGCTTATCAGATCAGCCGTCCATTTTTCTATCACTCCAAATAAGTATTAATTATGAGAATTCTTTCTTTAAATATATCGAAAAAAGGATATCGGAATATATTGGAAGCCTACCAATCAATCATCGCACACCACTTTGTTAGGACGTGCAGCAATTGAGGCGGCTCAGCCGTGATGGCGACGGCACAAAAATTAGGACCACCTCTTGGTGGGCGATTTAGCATTTGAGAGCGATTGCACATGAACTTGCCCTCGAATTGGGAGGATCTACATCTGGTAATTGACGGAACGGGGGAGAGCCCTTTGCCCGGGGAATTGCGCACGTGCCATGTGGAACAATTGTCAAACGTTGTTCACGCGAGGCAAATGGCGAAGGGGCAAAAGAACCTCGTTGAACATCAGGTGTTGCCTTCGTTTCTCTAATTAATAATGCTCATGCTCGCACGTTAGTCCTTGAATTTCAACAAACATTTAGCGTGTGTTCCAGCTCTCGAACATATTCCATTTCGCGAGCGATTCATCCGAATTTTCGTAGCCATTTTTCTCTTTCCTCTTTTTTTTTTTGGCATCCTTTTTTGACTTTCTATCTATCACTGGATTTTCGCGCAACCAAAAAGAATATGTAACGAATACATCAACCGGTAACTATCGAGGGCTTCATTATATCATGGTAATCAGACCTCACTCAATAACATGAACGGACTAACTGAACACCTCAAGCCATCGATATAACACGTTGCAATCACTTTAGGAAATGCTTATACCCCAGTCAAAATTCTCCACAAGCTATATGAAATTGGGCATTGCTACGTTATCTCCGCTGTAATCATAAATCGTCACGACATGCTGTCGTGAATATTGTGTTATGATATCACAGCAACCGAGTATGAGAGTCGAAGAAAAAACCGTGGCGTGACATATCAGCGTGCCTTAAAATATTGCATGTGAAATTGTGTTGCAGTAAGACGCGCTGTATTTTGGAAATTTAATCGCGTGGTTAAATGAGAGCAACGGAAGGTAAATGTATTGCATTTCTTTAAATCACGTGAAAGTAATTATTTATAAAAAAACTCGTTTGCCTCATTCCAATTTCCGCCTCCTCCAAAAGCGGGAAATTAAAGACAATAAAACTTTCCAATTTTAGCAACCGTTCCAAAAGCAAAAGCACGTGAATTGTGGAAATTTCCGAAAAAAATCATTTTCATGTTTCTTTTCAGTTTTTTCCCCGCACATGCTCCGCTCGCTCGCTCGCTCGCTCGTGTTCCACGTGCGCTTTTACATGGTCGCCGATGTTTTCTGTTCGTACGTTTCTTTTCGTGCTCTGCTACGTCGAATCACTTAAAAAACAAAAAAATAAAAGAAAATAACCCAAAAAAATATGAAAAAAAAATCTGAGAAAAAAAAAATGATTCCACTATAAAAATCGCCACGGTCTGTCACTGCCCTTCTTCTTCGTTGCGTCCTCCTCCTCCTCCTCCTTCTCATCTCCGTGCAGTTATGGCGTTTGTTCTTACATCCTCAATCTGACAAGATCTAGAGCGAGAGCGCGCCAATCGCCGTCGTTTCGATTACGGCTTTTGCCATGGGGAAGAACTGCAACCTGGATCTTCACCTCCTCTCTTCCATCTCCTCTTCTTCTTCTTCTTCTTCTTCTTATGACGAGAGCTCATCAACGTGCGTCCCTTCTCCCTCCCTCCCCCCCCCCTCTCTCTCTCTCTCTCTCTACGAGGGTTCATCGTCGTGTTTTTTTTTGGTTTCTTTGGTCTGCTTGTTCGTTCATTATCGATGATTATCGATGTTGATGTGATTTCTGTGTAATTTGCATGTAAGCTCATGAGGATGCACATGGTTATGTGAATGCATGCAGGACTGAGCAATCGCATGTAAATCAGCAACAGCTCGCCATTTTTTACAAGGGGCGAGTCCCTCCCTTTGACTTAACAGAGTTTCAGGTAAATCAATTTAAATTCTCGAACGGAAGTCCATTGCAATGCCCATGTTTCTCAGAAAATTCGAAAAGGAAAGAAGCATATATATGATATCGGCATATATGCACAGATCCACATACTTTGTGTACAGATTTTCAGGACACGTTAGATGATGCATAATGAATTCTCGTGCACTCTTGATCGTTTTATCATTCACGGATAATTTCATCGTTAGCAGCCATATATGTTGCCTTTTTTTCTACCTTAATTTTTGATTTAAGGTTATTGGGTGCACTTGCAAATCCATACACCTGAATTCTTGGATCCCCGATCCCACATGGGATCCACATTATTCGAGGGTCAGCATGAATTGGGTGCATAAACGCGTGCTCGGTTTGTGCTGGAGTTTTCCCTAATCTTCAGATTCTGTCGAACCCCGAATCGTGATCGTTCTCTCTCTCTTGTATAATCCCATCATGGCACAGCTTCATGCATTTCAGAAGCAGCAAAGATGAGGGCAATTAGTGATTTTGAGTGGAAGGAGAAAGAAAGATCAACACTCATGCATCTTCACTTTGTTTCTGCTGATGCAGGCAAGAGCCATCATTTGGCTTGCAAGCCGAGAAGTGGAATCAAAAGCTGGTTCATCTCCGCCATTGAAGAAGACCCAGCTGTGGAGCCCCTCATCTTCAGGCCTGTCAATGAAGAGATCGCTGCAGAGATTCCTCCAGGAAAGAAGGAAGAGGGCTCGAGCCATGTCTCCTTATATCAGCCATTAGCCACCCTTTGTTTAACTCATGATATTGTACTATTGTCCCCTTAACAACTAAAATTGGCACTGTGGATTAGTGCTTGTGGGGGAAATTTATCAACAAAAATATTCGAGATTAAAGTGATTGTATGCTTAATTTCGCATCCTAGCATTACGAGCAGTTTTCTTTCTTCTTTTATCTCCTCTAGATTTGGCAATGATATATTTGTTAGAAATTTCGTGTGAATGCCTAATTTGAATATCGAATGGAACAAAAACAAGTAACTATCATGTTAAGGCGCGTAACCATTTTCCATTCCGTTCCAATCAAGTTTTTGTTGTTATCTCAACTTAATCGAATGTCTGTTGGGTGAACAGATGTGATGATTGGATGATGTCACATTAGTTTAATGCGTTGATGTCCTATTGTAGATACACATTCGATAGTTTATATGTCAGCACCCAATTCTAGTTTGGATCAAGTTGGCTGCTATTTAGACATGGTTCTCTAACTTATGCTCGATTCATCTCAATTTACCAAGACGACATAAGATGTCACACGCATCAATAGTTTGCAGTACCCGATACCTAATCGTGTGCTCTCTATTGATGACAATGGAAATAGTCTCATGAAGTTACGAGACAAGCACCCCTATGCCTTTATGTACGAATACATAATCTAATTGACTTTAGATCGCCGAGCAACAAACTCAACGCTTTAGGGCATTCTCAACCACTAATCCAACAGGCAATTTAGACCCGAAAGGCAAATAGTCAAAGTTGAAATGGTAAAAGGTCGAAAAGCCGAAGCTTGGTCTAGACTCGGCCCTATCCAAATCCGCCCATTTTGAGCAGTTATATTCATAATGCACTGGTAATATATACTTATTACTTACGTTTAGGGAAAATGACACAAACAGTCTCTAAACTTTGGCTCAATGTGCAATTTGGTCTTTGAACTTTTAATTTATTCAATATAGCCCATGAAATTTAGCCTAATGTTCAATGTGATTCTTGAATTTTTAATTTGTTCAATATGGTCTCTAGATAAGTTCAATTTAGTCCCTGAATTATATGAAAATGTTCAATGTGATCCTTCCATTAATTCAAGTTCAGGGACTACATTAAATATATTAATATAGTTCAGGGACTAAATTGAACATGTACCAAAAGTCTAGAGACCACATGGAACATTAGACTAAAGTTCAAGGACTGTATTGAACAAATTAAAAATTCAAAGATTAAATTACACATTGGACCAAAATTCAGGAACTGTTTATGTCATTATTGCCGAGCAACAGACTCAATGCTTTAGGGCATTCTCAACCACTAATCCGATAGGCGATTCAGACCCAAAAGGCAAATAGTCAAAGTTGAAATGGTAAAAGGTCGAAAAGCCGAACCTTGGTCTAGACTCGGCCCTGTCCGAATCTGCCCATTTGAGCAGTTATATTCGTAATGCGCTGGTAATATATACTTATTAATTACGTTTAAGATAGTCAGACCGTACCTTTGATGGGGTTATCCTTCCCACTCATAATTACTAACCATCAAATTAGACAGGATATTGTTGATCGGTGGCATGATGGTAATAATGTCGAAAGTGCGGGCGGGTTTTGTTTTCCACCATCGGATTCGGGGCGGCCCAAATGAATTGCGGATCTTCAGCCCTCCTCAGGGCCCACAGCCCGTTCCAGGATTCGGACCTTCTTCGGTGTGTACGATGAAAAGCAACCGGCGATCGTCCCTTCCTTCCTCTGTCGAAGCCGCGAAAGATCAAGAGCACGCACGGGCGCGGCGCAGGACGGCGCTGCACAGGGCAATGTCCGGAGGCATGGAGGAAGAAGATGGGGCGGAACGACTTCGCCAGCGCAAGCTCGAGGAAGCTCTCGAAGCCAAGTCTCTCCGGCGCATCATCAGCGCCTTTCTCAAGTACGCACACACACTCTCTCTCTCGGTGTGTATATCTCTCCGTGCTAAATTTCCCCATTTTTTTCGTTCTTTTATGCTTCTTTTGAGTACCCATTTTTCCAGAATTGCGAGATTCAGCTTCTGTGGGTTCATGCAAGGAAGGGGCAGTTGAATTTTCATTTTGCATATCTGTATGTCTGTGACTGTGAGCGCGTGTTGATTCGAAGTTAATTTGCTCAAGCGGCAATAGCTGTGCCGAGATAGTTACACATAGGTAAATGAAGTTGGTCGATTAGCGGGAAAGCACAGGTCTTGTATCTGATTTCCGCAAGAATTAGCTGGTTGATTGATTTGTCTGTTGGACTGAAGGATGCATGAAAGGAGGGAAAAAAAAGAAAAACTTCACTGATGAATCCTTTGAAAGAAAAGTGTTTGGGGGGGGGGGGGGGAGTTTTTTTCTCGGGCACAGGAGTGATTTGGCGAAAAAGCATGTGGGAGTATCGGGGTGGTGAAGCTGATAGTTCTGGATTAGCTTTTTCGGTGAAAGAGTTTATAATTTCTTTTTTCCCACGTTCTGCTATCTAATGGCATTACTGTTATGATTATTTTTTGTTTCTAGTTGAACCCGGAGATGATAGGTTATATCAGTAACCAGTGCTCTTGGATGGTTATTAGTCACAAAACCGTCGAAAAAGCTGGTGGCAGAGTGCTCTTCTGGCTGTTGCCATGCAAAATATTCAAAGCATTAGTTCTTTTCAGCTTTTCGAACATGTGATGAGGAAGCTTCACTGATGTTATAGTGGTTATGGAGATTCCCTTGTAGCTTGCTTTCAGAGCTTTAATTCATGGCACTTCTCAAAAATTGATGTTATATTTCATCGAGTTCTATTTCAATTTTGTTTTGTTGCCTTGATTATTCAAATTTTGAAGCCTTTTGTTTTAGGTGATACATTCCTTTGTTGGCATCATGCGAACCATTTTTCGGTTTTATCTTTTTGTATTGCTGAACTATCTTCTTGTACAGTTATCCAGAAGCCGCAGAAGAAGATGTAAAACGATATGAAAGATCTTTCAGAAAGCTTCCTCCTGCTCATGAGGTACATAATAACTTTTGTTAAATTATTGTTGATTCTCCAGTTAATAAATGTTGATTCTCCAGTATGATATAGAGAGATGTTCGTCTTCCAAACTTTGACAAAAATCAAGATTTTATTTGGCTTTGTGCTTCTTGCTTGTCACTTCCTTGGTGTACTCGCCAGCTACTAATCCATTAAGCACTCTTGAGATTTTCCTCCTGTTAAATTGAGAGCATTTGGAAGAGAAAGATGTAGATGCCATGTGACTGGGATAATACCGCTTTTGTCAGGTCAGACAGTCCCATATCAAATCGGGTCTTGGCATCATGTCATCAGCCCAAGTTGATAAAGCTGTGTGTGAAGTGGTTATGAAGGTGTTTAATGGTAATATTTTTCTATTGGGGGGGGGGGGGGGGAGTTGTTTTTAGCAAAGTGAGGGATTGAACATTCTAGCAAAATGAAGTTTTTACAAAGAAGTCATTGCTATGGACTGTGGTGGTAAACTTTTGGGAGCTGGACCGTGATTTATGAAGAATCTGTAGATAAATTTCTGTTACTTTTAGCCATGCCATGATAATGCAAACGACAAACCTCCGAACTGAGCTCTAGAACCTTTTTTTGTTGGCGGGGAAGATGATTGCCTTGGTATGTCTTCTATATAAGTTGAAGAGGGAAGCGAGTCTGGAATGTTCTGTTACCAGGAAAATACCAATGCTAATATCCCTGGTAATAATAAGTTGGCATTATTCCTGGCACAAGATTATTTATTGGCATTGAAGTTTTGCCATGATGAGGTTGTTTCATTTTGGGTGAGGTGGGTATCAAATTCCCCTCGGAAGTTATTTTGAAATGGGGATGCTTAATCCTGGCTTCTAGTCTTCATCCCCCTCCGCACCTTTTGTAACCAAATAGATGGAAATTACAGCATCCTGATGGTTGTGAACAGATGCATATGGAGTCTATAAGTAACTTTCTTCTAAATTGTGCCTCAACTAGGAAGATGTGATTACTGACCTTCACTGCCAGGTATTAAGTGGGGTGAGATCATGTGGCCTAGGACTGATTGTTCTACTAAATATGAGGTACACCCAGTGACAGTTTCGTCTCACCGGAACTGCATGATATAGAGTTAACACAAATGCAGGGACACAGTATGGAGATCTGTCAAGGCTGACCAGGTCAGACTCAAAAAGTTGTCCTTTGTCGGGCAAACCTGACAACAGTCTTGACTCTGCAAGCGAGGTGCAAAAGGTCATCCTGAATTTGGTCTTGACAAAGGATATTATCGGGCAACCCTAGGAGAAAACCAGGACATACCAGGGGTTCGTCAACCCAGGACTGTAAGGGTGCGCATGACAACGATACTATGTCGGGGAACTGATTTTGCTAAGAAATGATTATTTTTGATTCCGTGCTCGGGAACAATTTCTAAGCATTTGAAGGCGTTTGATAACTCCCCAAAATTTCTATTATTAGAATAGAAAAAGAATATAAATGCGTATGGTAACTATACAAAATTTTTTTTATTAAAAATATTTTGAATTTTTTAATATTTTTTTTTCCTTTTTTTTCTTTCTTTCCCTTTCCTTCTTTGGCCATGGCCGGTTGCCGGTGCCGGCATCAGCGACCGGCCGCAAGCCAAGGCCGTCGAGGGCATCGTAGCCCTTGCCGTCGGCCTCGCCATCGCCACCCCGGCAACGACGAGGTTGGCCTCACCATGGCTGGGCGAGGCCTCGTCGTCGCGGCTGCGGGCTGCCCTCACCGGCCACCGGCGAGGGCCGCGAAGCCTTGGCTGGCGGTCGGTGGCAGATCGGGAAGAAAAAGAACAACAAACCAAAAAGGAAGAAGAAAACCAAAAAGAATCAGAAATGGAAAAATTATTTCAGAATCAAGAAGCTACTTTTTTTTGCTTTTTGATTCTATTCCAAAATTGATTATGGGAACAATTTTTTGCAAATTTGTGCCTGGACACAAAAAATTTAACAGATTTTTATTCCCAAACTGATTTTGGAAATAAAAGAACAGAAATTTTCACTATTTGGCAACTTGCCAAACGCCCCCTAACTGATCTTCTTTCTATCCTATGACTAGGACAAACCAGGAGAATGGTTGGAACAATGACCAAGGAACATGCAAACTTGAAAGGATAGGTCATAAACTTTAGGGAACCAATTATGTGAAGTTGAGGCTATGGAACCGTTTGGTGAAGCTGACAATACCTCTCTTAACATTACAATATTGAATCCTCAATCCTTTGTTTGCTTATTATCGGTGTAAATGTTTGTGTCGGTCATTGTGACAGAGATTTAGTGTATGATACTCCTCTTAGTTTTAACATTTAGAAGTTGCTTTTTTTCAATTCAAAGAACCATCAATTGCCTTTAGTCAACTTACATTCTCTGAGGAAAAAGTTGTAAAAGCACTAGCATCAGAGTGGGAAAAGAGTTGGCTGATGAAGCAAGAAGTAGTGTTTCATTTTGAATTATACATTCATGAAGAAGTTGTTTAAGCTGGTCAGCTGGCATGAATTTAGCTTATGCATGAAGCAGAAGAGAGTCATATTGATGTAGTTTCTATTCTGGTCCTCGTGTCGACTGTCGCTTGTGGTGCTATAAGCATAGATTCGTAAAGACTATGGACTATTGGTAAAGACTATAATTTTTGGTTTGTTATGGACATAAACGATATTGGTAAGTGAATTGCTTTGATGTTTTTCTTCCCGCTTAGTCTAACTTTCATCGTACTGATGATTCTTTGTCTTAATAGTGATGCATTAAGAATGTATTCTGTAGTCTTCTAAAATTGCCATTGTTTAAGCTCGACAAGTGCTTTCTTAATTTGTGTGGGAGAAAAAGTGATTGGCCTGTATTTTGATCAAGACACTGTTTGCCCATTTTAGTTTTGTTGAGTGACTCGATAAAATGCACGAACCTTAATTCGTTAAATTTCTACAAATTTACTGATATTCTGTTTGAGTAGTTTAATTGTAGAATTGTTTCACTACTTTAATGTGCTTTTGCAGGCATTGCTGTCACACTACCCTCAGAAGTTTCGAAGATTGAGAGAGTGCGTTGCTTCGGCCTGTTTCTTGTGTTGACTTATTATGGGTTTTATTTCAATATGTTCATTTTGTAGTTTCAATGCTCAAACGCGCTGCCCCTTAGTAGTGTCATCCTTCTTCAAGCTCTCTGAGATCTGCTTCTCCAAGTAGTTGTTCTAGTTCTTTTCAATGTTTTCCAGAGGTCTGCATTTCTTCTTTGTTGTCAATGAGAAGGTATGAAAGATATATCCGACCTAAATGAGTGTTGTAAGAGGAAATAGGGAAGATGAACACTATACATGGGGATTGTGGAATTCATACTAAATTCATTTTAGCATGTGCTAGTCATTCTTAAGTCAAATTCACTCATCTCAGTGTTGGAACAGTATAAATGTGATCCATCATGTCAAATTGATTCTCTCAAAATATGTCAATTGGTTCTTTCAAAACATGCCAATTGTTTATTTTTCCAGCCAAACATGTTGAGTCGCCAATATTTATCATTTAGCCCTTTGGACGTTGTCCTTGTGTTATGTTATTGTCCACTAGTACTCTAGTCTAGCCTTCAAGTATGTCCTAGGCAACACAATGCCAGATTTACTATACTATAACCACAATGATTAAGCCTTTTGACTAAATATGGTCCCCTCCCCTTCAATAAACATAGGTTAAGCACACTTGATTGTAGATGATTTTTCTTTTATGCTACTGTGACCTATTCAGTATATTTCCATACATCAGAAGCATCTTCACTTGGCAATTTGGAACTGACTGCTGTCATAGGGGTTATATAGTTTCTTTTGGGTGATTTGACTTACAAATTTAGAGAAAATGCAGATAGACAACTTTCTTGATATTGTGTAATACGCTGGTCCAAAATTGGCATCCTAGACAGAAGTGCTTTGCTTCTATTAATCTTTTCACCCAGATATGCGTAGAAATTTTTTTTTCAATTATGTAAAAGAGCCCAATTACCTTTTTGATTTATCTTTGAAATCTGTGCATATAGCATTTGAACTTAGGTTCCACACTACACGTCTCTGTTATAAAGTTAGATATCCATCTGGACTTTTGCTTGCTGCTAAAGCATGCCAGAGGTTTTGACAGTTTCTTTGGTTGGTTTTTACAATCCTGGGGATGTGCTATCTTGGATAAGCTGCATTTGGATATTAATATTGATAGTTAGTTAGATTATCATGGGCATATTTAAAGGTAGTATTTGATTGAGTTTCTCAATGATACAGGTGCATCTCAGCAAATTCATACTTCATTTTCAGCATGCTTCAGGTATGTTGCAGCTTATCCATGCCATAATATTTTTCCATAAGTTCGTTCTTGATTCTTTCTCTCCAATGAAGATAATGGATCCTTTTATGCTATTGCTGACCCGGCCAAAGATGAGCCCTTGTGAGGTTATTGAGGTGACTTGCGCTGACCTTAGGGTTAAGGGGGTGGGTGAGGGTCCATTGTCTAATCTTTGGTTGGTCAAACTAGTTATTTATGACTGCTATGCCATGCAAGTTTGATACGTTCTATTAACTAAAATCGACTATGCTCCCCCCCTCCCCGGGCCAAAGAAAAAAAAAAGAAGGAAAAGAAAATCTGTAAGCAACAATATGCATATTAATTGTAATATAGTGCCTATTTTATCACTTTTTTCAAACTCACTGGCCACTTCGCCTTCCTCAAGGGCTTTCAATTGCTCCAGGTAATCAACTGCATTCCTCTTTTATACAATCATTCATTATCATCAGAACTGTTCTAATGAATTATGCAAAAGAAGTACTGGAAATGAGCTCCAGGGCAAGTGCTATGATTCTTGAGTTGTTAAACTCAACGGAATTTGAGTCTCTTTTTGAGACATTGATCATCTACTTGGCACCATTGGCTACATATCAATATTTGGCATCATGTTGTGCAATTTAAAGTTTAACGCTTGCTTTCTTTGCAGGCATTTGAACCCCCAATTGATTTGAGCCAAGAGATTGATATTTGTGAACACTCAGATCATGAAAACATGCAAAATGGTGACCTCTTCTCATCAGAGAGGAACATTTGCTCAAGTCAGACTGCTTTCAGCAGTGGAAGTTTGTTGTCATCTGCATGCGAAGCTGCTTCTGAAGATGGTGACAATGCAAAATACAAAGCAGAAGAAAAGACTAACAATAAGGTCCATCAACTTTCATGAGTAACAGTAATTGTTCTGTAGCTGTTGTGTGCCGACTTCAATTGTGCTTTCTCATTACAAACTAACCTGACTTCTCTAGATGCATTGCAGGAGCTTGCAAGCAGAGGACACCATGACTCCACTGCGAGGAATTCTTGTGGTTGCTCAGAGTTCCATGAACAGAGAAGAGAAAGTGATGGGAATAGTCTTGCCGACTCCAATAGAGATGTAAGCTCACTAATCACCTCCAATGGGGCAAATGCAAGTGCCCCACAGAGATGGGGAGAAAGAAAGAAGAGAAAAGCTATCAGGCCTCATGCGGCTGGATCTCTGCTCGTTGAATGATAGTGCATCCTGGCACTTGTGTTTCCCTAAGAATTTTCAAAGCCTGTGTAGAGTTGTCCAAAACTAAAATGCATTTTATGCAAGATGGTTACTTCTTTGTTGCTCACAATTTCAGGTTTCTTCCTCTTCTTGTGACTGGTTAGATCCTTCATTGCAGTTGCATGTCCCTTTGGTTGACGTTGATAAGGTATGTATCATTCTGATTTTACTTTGACGTTGGTTTGTCATCTCTTTAAGAATGGTGGTTTTTCCCCTTGGGTCGCATTGCTTTCTATTGTACATGTATAATTGGAAACATGCAAATGCTTGGGTTGCTGCGGGAGCTTAGAATTAGAATGTTAAAAGGGTTGGCTTGATCATACTCTCAGTGTCTGTAAATCTTGGTTCTTTAATGCCATGGAAGACATGCACAAGAGGCAAGGAAG
Organism: Syzygium malaccense; assembly: GCA_031216405.1. Lineage (NCBI taxonomy): Eukaryota > Viridiplantae > Streptophyta > Magnoliopsida > Myrtales > Myrtaceae > Syzygium > Syzygium malaccense. The sequence continues at coordinate 12,956,664 of CM062263.1, forward strand.
CCATGGGTGACATGTCCCATGTGTAGATTATGAGTTTTGGATCAGTGGTTGGTCCTTAATTGACCAATGGGTATGGTAAATTGGATTTGTGGGAAATTCATGTGGAGAGGAGGTTCCCTGATATAGCATCAGTAGATTTTATTTAGTTGTTACATTGTTATTGTCATTGTCATAACTTCTTCAAGCGCAAGAGCCTTACATGCAAAACTTGTGGCATGCAAAGTGGATTGAGGATTTCAGTTAATGATCGATAATGTCCTATTCCTTGAGGGTAGCGTGAATTGGGATTCGAGAAGCGTAAAAGTCCACTTGCAATGAGAAGACTGTGTGTTAGAATGCTGCTATTAATGCTTCATTACAGCTACTACTGGTCTCGATAGCCACAATGGGCATCAATTAGTGGATGGATCTGGCTTAGCCAATGGCCAATCATGTCTAATTAGCCATGTCAATCAGAGATCTTAGAGTTGCTGAAAGCTTAGCAGCAGCCCAACCCTGTACTAATGCTTCTGCTCATAACACAGTGAAGGTTAATAGGCCATTTTTACTCTTGGTCAGTGCCCAGATTTTTGGCAGCTTTAAGTAATTTAAAAGCTGGTGACTTGGTAATATAGTACCTTTGTGAGGTATCTTGGTGTATGTATGTGTTGCTTCTTCAAGATGATATCTTGGATTTGCTGTACTTCTTGCTGTTATTTATGATCTTGAGGTCAATTCTAGCTATTTTTAATGGACTGGAGGGTGGTTTAGTTCCGTGTTCTATATTGCATATTCTTTCAGTTAATTGCCGAATTCTTCAAATGGATGAATTATGGTCAGCACCGTATTTAAGGTGGCTCACATTGTGCATCAACATGATGATGTTGGTGAGGGTGAAGGAATTAGAAGTCGCAACTTGATGTGTGTAACTAGTGATGAATTTACTGCATATCTGTATCGCCTTTCGCCTTTGAAATAATCCTTTTCAAAATTTTAACAGGTCCGTTGTATAATAAGGAACATTGTTAGAGACTGGGCAGCAGAGGTATCTTGTCATTTGATCTTCTTATTTAAAATATTGCGAGTCCAATTGTTACTGAATTGTAGTATTTTTCCTGTAATTTCTTTCTCACATAGGGGCAGAAAGAACGTGATCAATGCTTCAAGCCTATTTTGGAAGAGCTTGATGCCCTTTTCCCCAACCGCTCCAGAGAAAGGTATACATAATTTAGTTTCTTTCTTGTTTTATCAGTTTTCCTGAGGCTTTTAAATCTCTTTGGCCACATAATAGTTAAGTTGTTGATTTATTACTCTCTGGGAGAGATGCTGTAATGGGAAAATGCTGACAAGAGAAGAATTTCCTCATACAGCCCTCCTTCTTGTTTAGTTCCTGGGGCTGGACTTGGGCGGTTGGCTTTGGAGATATCATCTCTAGGTATGTCAAGGTGTCAGCCTTCGATAGTTTTTTTTGGTTGCTTTTTCCTTTTTGCCTTATCATTTCTCTTCTGAGAGACAGGTTTCATAAGTCAGGGAAATGAATTTTCGTACTACATGATGATATGCTCCAGTTTCATTCTAAATCAGTAAGAGTCTTTGTGCAATTTGTGCCAAAGTTCCATGCATTGTTAAGATTAACAAGATATCTTCTGTTTTGTTGGCCTCACTGCTCCAATTTTCTGCTGAAATTGTTAGAACTCAAGCTGCTGATGAGTGGACAATCTATCCCTGGATCCATAGCAATTGCAATTCACTTTCAGACAGTGACCAACTTCGGCCAGTGTCAATTCCAGATATTCATCCAGCGAGGTATCACTTTGCTGGGCACTTGCTTTTTCTGTCGGCTACTGGCTCTAGATGCTAGAGAAAGTTCAGTCATGCGGTTTTTTTAGGAATTAGATGCATTTGGTATCGATTCATTTCCTATGAACAGGTGTGGCGTGGCTTGAACTAGATAGAATAACTACTTGAGTTTAGGGTCAGAGGAAAAGTTTGTAAGTTCTAATAACGTGAAAAAGAAGAGCTTGCTTCATTGTCACGAGTAAATATCTGAAAGCTTGTGAACCCCAAAGCATATCGGGGAAAATTGCCCGTCGTTTGCCAAATAAACATTTTTCACCATCTACATCCTGGGTTTCATGTGATGGTGATAGTTTAGTAGGTTATAGGTTTATCCAGATATCACGTCAGTTATGCTTATCTACATTGAAAATTTTATGTTGGAGGCCCTTTTTCCATGTTCAGCTCTCAAGTACCTCTAATCGACATCTCTCCATTAACATAAATGTTACTTCTCCACGTGGTTCTTCCTAGTTATATTCATGTTGAAATGATGTTATGACATTAGTCTTTGTTTCTCTACTTCAAAAAACTCTCTGTTCCTTATGTCAAATCAGTAGATGTGAGAACTAATGCTTGCGCTGTTTCTTTACTGAGAGGACACTGTGATCAAGTACAAGAGGTCATCCTTCTTCATTCTGGAGGTCTTTCCGAGTGTATACTTAGCTGCAAACTTGCGCAATGATTATATCTAGTTAAATCTTAAGTGTTTCAATAAAGTTGTCGAGTGATTGATAACCTATCTTATTATAGGTTCTTGGAAACTATTGGCTCTATTATATTATACAGTAATTAACATAAAGAATATTAGTAGGAATCCACTTAATAATTAGGTGACAATGGAAACGTTCTCTCAAAGTTTTTATCTCTAGGTAAAATGAGAGTTCTGTCTGATTTGACGTTATAAGAGGTAATCTGTGGTTAGGCTGAGCAGTCACGAAGGCTGCTTCTGACTTTCCCCTCGAGGTACGTGTTGAACAAGGGGTTATAGGCTAATTTAGGCCAAGTGATTACTGGGATCATCAGCATTTCCATAACTGCTTTGAGCAGGCCAGATCATATGAATAGTGATGACTTCATCCAGGGAGTTTAAAATATGATGTTCGTCATCGTGACATTATCTACAAACATTAGTGAGGGATAATGGTAAGGCTGAACTTCAAATATGCATTGTCTGAGAATTCTGTCCTCAGCTTGTCAATTTGCGCATGTCGAACGATAATATTTTTGTGCCATTATCTTAGAGTTTTGTTTTTTATGTAACAGTTTGGAATCAAATTATCCACACTGGCAAGGATAACTTGATCCACTGAAATGTAATATGTTGCAACTTTGTGGATTTGCTCCACTTCTAGTTCTATGAGGAAAATTCCAATACATATCATTATTGTTACCTAATTCTCCTTGTATGGCTATTCATGATTAATTGCGCTCTCTGGTAGGTGGAAGTTTCTGAAAGAGCAGAGCTAATCTTATAGCTTTGTTCCCCAATTTATCCCCTAATTTGGCTTTTAAATGGAAAAATATTGTGTTGAATCCTTGGCCATCTAATATGCGTTCCAAGGCATGGTTCGTCTCATGCTTATCATGGAGTACTTCCTTGGACCAGTGCAGGGATAACAGAAGGATTCTCCATGTGCGGTGGTGATTTTGTTGAGGTTTACGGTGACCCCTGCCAAGTAGGTAGGAGAAACAGTATTGAACTTGGTCCTGTCTATTTGTTATTCCGTGTGCTATGATAATGAGATCGGAAATGAACTTGCTCTTTGGTTGCATCCTCTTCGTCCATTATCTTTGAAGCATGTTGATCTTCCTATTAACTTCACTCTGAAAACCTTCATGGAACATGCAGGAATTTGGGATTCAGTCGTAACATGCTTTTTTATTGATACGGCGCATAACATTGTCGAATACATTGAAATCATATCAAAAATTCTCAAAGAAGGGGGAGTAAGCTCTCAAATACTTAGGATAACGACTTTCTTTTTTTCCCTTTGATCATTTCCTTGGATCTTCCTATTGGATTTCTAATGAAATTTCAACATACATGACTTCCAGGTGTGGATTAATTTGGGACCTCTTCTATATCACTTTGCTGACATGTGTGGAGAAGATGTAAGTTCTCATTTGTTACGCGAGTTTTGGTGATTTATCACATAGTTTAAGTAAGGATGGCTCAAAATGTCGGTTTCATTTTTCCCTTCCCTTTCTTATACTTTTGAACTTCTCGCATCTACATAATGCAACCGCAGGAGATGTCCATTGAGTTGAGCTTGGAGGATGTAAAAAGGGTTGCTTTGCACTACGGTTTCGTATTTGAGGTAATTCAGGCTGACATTTCACTTGCAACCATCTAACATCTATTCTATTTATTGGTTGCGTATAAATTCATCTCTCATGTTTCTTGAATGCAGAATGAGAAAACCATAGAGACAACCTACACCACAAATCCTAGGGCAATGATGCAGGTGAGCTTCTTAACCCTTGCTTAAATCTCTTCATCTGTTAATATGTTTGACTATATTTTTATCGGTTTAGTTATAACCTTGATATTTTTCTTTGGAAAGTATCTTTGAACACTCTTTATGTAAGAGTGCCATTCATAGTTATAAATGGGCAAGGTTGCTTTTAGCAATTTGAGATGGTGATTTGGAACGCTAAGGGCGCGTTTGGCAACTGGCCAAACAGTAACTATTTCTATTCTTTTGTTCCCAAAATCAGTTTTAGAACAGAAATCCGTTTAATAAATTTTTTGTTCCTGGGCACAAATTTGCAAAAATTTGTTCCCGTAATCAGTTTTGAAATTGCTTCTTGTTCTGGGAGCAAGAATCAGAAATGGAAAAGAAAAATTTCTTCTTCTTCTTCTTCCTAGCCTGTGGCCGGTGAAGGTGAGGGCGACCCTCACCGGATCTGATGAGGGCAGTGGCGAGGGTCCAACCCTCTTCAGATTCAGCGAGGGCCGTGGCGAGGGTCGAAGCTAGCGAGGGCCACAACGCCCTCGCCGGCCTTGGCCTGTGGCCGGGCCGATCGCCAATGCCGGCGACCTGGCCATGGCCAAGGAAGGGGAAGAAGAAGAAAGAAAAAAGAAAGAAATATTAAAAAATTTAAAATATTATTAATAAAAAGAAATTTTGTGTAGTTACCAAACACATTTATGTTCTTTTTTTATTGCAAGAATAGAAATTTGGGTAGTTATCAAACACTTTCAAATGTTTGGAAATTGTTCCCCGGCACGGAATAAAAAAGAATAATTTATGAACAGAAATTATTTTTGGGAACAAAATGGTTGCCAAACGCACCTAAATGAATTAGCAATTACAATGGAATTATTAAATGCTAAGCTTTGCTTATAGCCTAACTGACATCTTTGAGTAGCTTGCAAGCCTTTTCCTCAAGACATGTTTCATGCTGATGGTTCTTTTGTCTATTGCAGAATTGGTATTACGCAGCTTTTTGGACGATGAGAAAGAAATCAACCGCTGCTGATGTTGTATCATCATAATCGTTTATATGATTGCAAAAATAAACTTTTCCAGTTTTACCATCAGTGTTGCCTTCATTTGACAGAAGCCGTGCTACTGTCTTTCAATTTATGCTACAGTATCTCTATAAAGACATGGTGTCGCCATCTGACTTGAAAGCTTTTCTTTTTTCTGTTCGTTCTTACTTTAATGGACCTGTGACAACAGATTTTATTAATCTGTATTAAAATCCGGTTCACTCTATAGATCCTCGTGTTTTTGGAATTTGGCATACGGATACAAAAGGGTGATTACGGCACCAAAGCTGAGGATGGCTGTTTCGCATTGTTATAGGGTTCCTGGTAACATAGAGAAAAAATTTAAAGCGCGAACTACTCTTCGAGAACGGTCTATACCCTTGAAGATATAATGCTGGCTGTCGATTGACAACCTCTTCCTAGTTTCTGCTATTTAGAGCCAAACTTAAGTTGACAAAAATAAAGCGAGAACGGTCTGTACTCTGAAAGATATAATGCCGGCTGTGTCGATTGACAGCCTCTTCCCAGTTTTTGCCATTTAGAGCCAAACTCAAGTTTGACAAAAATGAAGCTTCGGGCAAGTTAATACAAACCAGATAAGAGGATGGGGAAAGATCCATGTGCAGAATCGTTGATATGAATCAAATGAAAGCAAATCATGAATATGACACATGTAGCAGTCCCGTGCTGAGGTGAGGGCCACGCTCACCGGAGGTAAAACTCAGACCTTGGTCACACACTGAGAGTTTACTCCGCTCTAAACCATAGTAAACTATTGCTGGGAAGGAACAACATAAGCTGAATGCAAAGCAAGACACTGAACCAAGGACCAATTTGTGCGACTACTGAGATGTTCATCAGCTAGGAACATTACAGAGCTAAAAAATAAAGCAGCCGACATAGCACATTAATAGGAGAGTGGTGAGTTGTTGCCCAAGACTACCATGTACATGTTAAACATTCAGTATCCACTACAATTCAACTTTCCTCCCGGACTTTTTCAACATGGAGCAGCAAAATATAGCTCCTCAAGAGGAAACCAGGACGCCACTTAACCCCCATCAAGAACCTTCCTTCTTAATGCACATTCATCCATACGATCATGGAAACGACATCACTAATCCTGTTTTAATTGAACAGTAAAGGGCGAAAAATCATAAAAAGGGAAGAGAAGAAAGAAGGGAATAGAGCTGTTTCCTAGGATTTACTACAATCGAGGACTGCATGCTTTTTGTTCCCCAAGCATCCCTTTATCCACATGACTGAGTAACCGAGGGGAGCTTCTCAAAAGCAGCTAGATTCTGCAACAGTTTCTTAATGACGCCTGCAATCGCCACACCGTGTCTTACTACCCCCTCACGGACTCGGAGTTTGTTTGGCTGCTCCCACCGCCCATGCGTGCATTAAATGCATTTATGGGCATGGATCGTTGAGCGAAGTCCAACAAGTCCTTACGCTGGTTCTCGTCGGTGTGAGGGAGACTAGCACGCAAAAGCTCCACAGGCATTTCCCGGTTTATTGCTCTGGCTGCCTCTGTACCAATGATTTCCGAGCTAACTTGGGTCTGGGTCAAGATTGACTGAGCTATAGTTTCATATTTTGTGAGGCAGTATTTTGTAAGGAGAGCAAAGAACTCATTGAAGGAAGCTTGCCAGAGGGCACGATTGGGCATGCTACAGCTGTTTGGGGCATGGGGACCAGTCAAAAGGTCGGTCGCCCTTTCAAGAACGGATTTCAGAATCACAGATGCCCCATCTCCCGCTGCGCTTCCAAGGGGCCGAAGTGGTGGCTGCTCAGATGAACAAACAACAGCAACGAGACATGCGCTCAGCGCACGAAGGTCCATTCCACTGACACACCTTGAAACAGTATTGGCTAAATTCATGGTTGTCTCAGCTGCTCCAGGATCAGAAGGAAGGCCACCATAAAGAAACCTCAAGTGGCGGAAAATGGTCATGCATACAATCCTAGCGAGCTCACTACCTGGGAAGAGAAGCTGGAGGTACCTGGATAGAAGCTTCCTGCCCTTAGGGATGGAAACCAACCGAAGAAAGACAATGTCGTCCTTCGGGCCCAGCCCAACTGTGTGCCCACTTTTGCCCAGTGGGTCCACAAGCTGGAGTGATGCAGCTAGACCTTCCAGAAGAATCTGCCGCTTCCGCCTCAACTGGGTTCCACCATCTTGGGGCTGAGTAAACTGCAAGAGGCGATCAATGTCATCAACGTCAAGGAGGACGCAGAGGCTGTCCTCGATGGTAATTCTGGCAGCAAGCATCGGTTCCTGTTCCAGAGGTTTCTCTACAACCTTTTGCTCAGAGTTGCCATCAGCAGAATTAGGCGGGGAATCAACCTCGAGGAGGGGGCGAGGCCTACGAACAGAAGATAATGGAACCCTCCCAACAGCATCAGCAGTGAGATGAGAATGCTGTTCCAAAGAACTATTGCGAGATCGAGAAGGGAGCTCTCTAAGATGGGAAGGACAAAAACGCTGCTTCGATCTTGACCCGGAAGATTTACTGGCAAGACGTGCTTGGTGGTAATAATCATCTATGTAAGGATCATTGCTGTGGGTTGCAGCATGCTGCATTTTAAGAATACTTTCAATCTCCTCAGAAGTCATATACTTGGACCTGAACTGTATAGAAATGGTATCACTTTTCTGGCTACTGAGATCGGATCCTTGTTGAGAAAAGCGTACACTCTGTTTCCCTCTTTGTGATGATTTAGGTCTGTGATCTCTAACATCAGACAACCCTAGAATCATTTTATGTGAAGGTGAAGGATGAGTGCTGTAGAGTGGGGAACGCAGGGTAGCATAATGGGCCAAAGATGACTGAAGGGAATGGAGCCTTTGGTGTTGGAGCTGCTGATGAGGTGACATCAGATGTGGGGAAATAAACCCATTTTGATGAGATAATTGTTGTTGTAGCATTATGTTTTTCAAGATTCCAGACTGACTACCATGAAGTACGCCAGCTTGGTTGACCCAGTGGCTTTGTGACCTGTTACTAAAAGGAAGGCCAGAAGGGGTGAATTGAGGCACATTATTACCATATTCAAGCCCATGCGATAAACCAGCAACCTGAAGATTGTTGTTAGATAAAGGAGAGAAGATTGGTGCAGAGAAAGGCAACTGTGATCCACCAGTTAAAGAGGGCATGTTTGGGTTTCGAGGTAAAGCCTGCTGAGATCTGCTCCCGGGAGGAGGGAATGATGTGAATGCCGATTTAGGCACCGGAATTGGTTCACTTGAGAAGTGATGGAGATGGGGTTGCTGCTGAGGATAGGAGGACGTTCTGTACAAAGGCTTTGAGTCTGCATAACAAGGAGAAGGTTGAGATGACCATCTCTTAACTTCTTGAGCATTTTCTGCATCAAATGAATAAGGATCCAACCAGGTGGAAAAGTCTCCATCTTGTGCCCAATCAGCGGCTGATGAACCTGCAAACGCAAAACATAGACAGATTCAGTCTCAGGAACATGAGAAACTTAGAAAAACTGTCATTTCATAACATCCAGTTGAAGGTACTAGGTATGGCCCTTATCCAATATCTCCAAACCTACAGAAATGCATGATGCTGCTTCAGAAAAAAAAAAAAAAAGGCAAAAAAACGCAAGCAAAGAATCTGATGGACGGGCAAACTAGGAACTAACTCCAGCACGTGACAGATGTGCGTGCACACAGAATCAACATGAACATGCATAGCAAATCAGGAAATGTTCAATATGGGAACATATGCAAACTAGCAGGACCCAATGCATCTTTCTAGTGCATTTGGAAGCTAGAAAATTACAACCGATAATACAACAAACTTGAAACTAATTATTTCTAGTGACATAATGTGATCCCTGCAAATTTTCTACAATAGTTCACGCAGCAAGCTCATATGCCACAGAATCTGTTGCTCCTCCAATATGAACAAACGACACCTCTCAAATTGGCATAGAAATTTCCAGGGATGCAGTTGACCAAGGGGTTCTATTTGTTTATTATTATTTTTCAACACATTATACCAAAGGAGTTGTGATCTGTAGTTTTATAACCAAAACACACCATGTAGTTCCCTTTACAATGACAAGATATAAAAAAAGACAAGCAAACTTCTACAGAGGACTTGGCCTTTACGCATGAAAGTCAAACAGGAGTGGATGTTTTCTCCCGTGCTCAGCTATAGACACAAGTCTATCTGTGCTCGTCACTTCAAAGCCAAGAATATCAGTCGAAGCAAGGTAGTTAAACTCACTTTTTCACCTAGGATCGATGAGGTCCCCACAAAATCAGATTCTAAAATCATAATTTACAAACTTTGTAAAGTAACTTATAAAAAGTTGGTGAGTCTCGATCGTAATGATCATCAACAGCTGCATAGTTAAAACTAAACAAGAACCAAGTAAATAGTCCGTGCTTAAACTAAACATCGACGGCACACTTGACATCATAACTTAACTGTATTCACAAATAAATCGTAGTCTCAAATAAACAAATCATCAGTACCATTAATAATAACTGAATATTACACTAATAAAACTTAGAAAAACTAATATGCTAAAACAAACACACTACCCAAAAGAATACAAATTCGCTCAAGAAAAAGAAAATGTTTAGCTTTTCTAATATAGTTTTATCTGATGTGAAAATAGTTTTAGCTCACACAACTAAATCAAAAAAATTTCTTCATCCAGTCCTAAATAGTCGGAGTTTGCATCACTTTCTGGTGCAGTTGTTGGTGGTTGATATTAGTGCAACCTCTACCAATTCCAAAAGAAGAAAACAAGAACTCTAGCTTTGCCTTCGTAGTATCAACAGGAAGCGACAACCTTGTTTATTCATATTCTCTTCTCTTTTTTTATTCCTCTTTTTCATTTAAATTTTATTCAATTAGGCATCGGTCAAATACACCATTTCACTAATGCCGCATGGGCCTGTTTAGTTGGTTTTGGGCTAGCCCAACACCCCAAATAAAGTGCACCGCGAGAGCAGAAACAGCCACCACCAATTAAATGCAAGGCAACTCACGATCTTGACATTTTTAGCGATTTAAAATCAAAATTTCACCGATTTTACCCCTACAAATGATTTTCGGCCAAGTTTACAGACTTCGCATTATTTGTCTTGTAAAAATGTACAAATTTACCAGTTATATCACGAATTTAACAACAAGAGTTGGAGGACTGTTTCGCCTTTATTAAACTGAAAAGACTTGTCACGGTATCATTTGATTGAACCTATGCTTGAACTGGGATACAGGTACTTGATCCTAGAATATACTCCTCACTCCAACTTAAACTATCTTATGATTCAGGACATGCGGACTTTGACAAAAAGTGATGACATCTAGCTACACTTCACGATTCAAAGTCACAGTAACATTTTAACATGGCATCTGGATTCTATGATGAAGTTTCAGAAGGAAAAAAAACATCCTGGCTCATTGGCAACAAATGTTTTACTGCATTCCCTCCCTGCCAAGCTCACATACCATCTATGGTTATCGCAATGCCCATCCTTCATAAATTTTTATGCGTAAAGCAAACCTGATGGATTATCCTACTTGGGTTTTTATCTGAAATGAGTCATCTAAGCTGTTGTAAAAAAGAAACAAGATGTAAATTTGAAAGTGGCTAATGTTATTCAAGACGAGAAATTTTCCAGGAACTTTCCCCAAATACTTTTCTATCTGGAATTTCAATACCCGTACTCCACTGGGCCTGAACACAATAACTAAACTAAACAGAATCCATGAAACAAATTAAGAATAAGAGACCTAGGACAGAACACAAGAGGATTACAATCTATAAGCAGTCATCCTCCTCTGTACCGTAGCGATCTATAGCAACATTCAAGGAACACAATCGGAAGCAAGGATGCAGCAGGGTGCAAAGGAGAAGCGAAAAACATTTGAATCTTCTTAGCATCATGAATCCTCTTCATGTATTGCACGCACAACTGCTAACCCACCCCAATTTTTTGCTGAGAGATACATGATCTAGCTTCAATATGACCAATGGTATGATAAGAATCATCAAATTAGGGTGCATTTCATCCTAGTTTAGCATTACCCATTTTGTTTTTACAGAAATTTCTTTCATAAGGAACTTTGCTCTTCACATTTTCACTTTTTCACAAACTTAATGGATATATTTTTACGATATGCAAACTAACTTCTTAAAAGGATGTAGCCACAGCAGTGCCGTGGCTTCTCCTTTCCATGGAGTAATAGACACAATTATTTGGAGAAAAAATATAAAAGAGCCAACACAATCTTCAGCAATTTTGAAGGGTTGGGCTTTTAAAACTTTGCAACGGAGAACATTTTCAGACTAGCAGTATCAGAAGCGAATGAAACCATAATAAAACATCCATCCACCATAGACAAACAAGGATCAATAAAATCACTGGAAAAGTTTCTAGACTTTCAATATGATTGTAGAAGGACCCTTCGAAAACAACCAAAAAAAAACAAGTAGCTTACTCACTTTCCCTGGAGAAGGATCCTGATCCTCTGTCCCCGATGACACCTGGGTTCCTTGGTCCTGTGACTACTCGGTTCAACTGCCGATGGAACAAAAAATAATTGAGATATCAAGAAAGAGGAATTTGAAGTACCAGGAGAAATTCTTAAGACATATAAGGCAAGATCCTCTTAAAATATATCAGCAAGACCAACCCATCAGATGTATGATGAGGCGAATCGTAAAAAGATTAGATCAAGTCATGAAGCAATCTTTAAAGACAACATCACTGTTATTTTTATCTTTGCTCAGTTCTATCGAGGCAAGACTTCTAAGGGAAGCAATGATGGTCCTATGCCAAAAGTACTTAATTTTGTGGATCAGGACTTCCAAGAGTGGTAACTGAGGCACTAAAGGCAGGCTTAAAGTTGGCCGGAAGCAAAAACAGGTTGTCGCAATAATTAGCTTGAGATAAATTTTATTGTACTTACAGCATGTAAGAATTAAATGTTAATCTAGAGCAAGCCCAACCAAGGAACTGTTATTAATGAAGCCCAGAGAAGGATGAGAGTAAAATGGGTAAAACATTATGTAGCACTGGGGAATTTTTATTTGGGCCTAAACATTGGGAATGTGCTCAGTTTGAGATCTAATACAAGGTTGCTCTCTCCTCCTCTCTCTTCACAACTACATCAAACTCGCAAAATCACCTTTTAATTCTACTCCATCCAAAAACAGAAAAGAGAGACTATAAAAACTGCCTACCCAATTGTTCAGAGAAGTGAATCAGCATCAAAGGTAATGGTGGGAAATATCATCACAAAATGAGAGAGAGAGAGAGACAGAGATACTTAATAGCACCATTTACTTTTCAATTATGACTGCATTGGGTGAACAGCATTTATCAAAAAGGTACAAGTCTTTGGTGTTTTGACTAAGCTTTGGTGTTTTAATTGGCTCCATAGAGCTTAAATTATTAACTCAGACAGACACAAATGAAAAATAGAAGAACTCTAGGAACCCGAATAACAACTTAAAACAGCCATAGAAAGGGTGTGACCTTAGCAAAAGTAGTGGCCAGATCATCCACTTCAGATAGAGATCCCAGACCGCTACCCTGAAAACGAAAATTGAGGCAAAAGTTTAAGAGGGGAAAATCTGCTACAATCAAGAAAAAGTGAATATTATAAGACAGGACTTAAGTTTTTCCTCCGGTAAGGGAAAATAGAAAGTGGAGAAGCTGTTCACAAACCTCTTCTCTATCAAATAAATGATACTCATCATCTGCAGGTCCAAAAAAGGGGAAGTCTCCTTCGCCATCTTCTAGCCCCCCCAATTCCATTTCTTCCACACGATTTTGACCAAAAAATGCATATTGGGATGCATCGAAGAGCGCATCTGAATTACAGTGAACACACAAATTAAAGCTTGTAAATAAAAGTAACATCTAAACAGTTTTAGAGCATTGGGCAGGAATGCCATTCGTGAGTAGTAATAAGGCAATTCAAATTTACAGAGGAACAGCAGACCTATTTGCAAGCACAGAAAATAACATTGAAGAGCAATAGCAGCAACCAGACAGAAAAGTTAGCTCAGATATCCTCTGGACAAACCATTCCAGACCCCCAAAAAAAACCCTTTGCGGCCCATTGTGATTCGGCCTCAGAAGCTCAAAGTTAGCTGCTACGGTCACCAAAATGATACTTTGATAAGCAAACGGAGTAACCATGACTCAACCTTCACTAAACAGGAGTAGGAGTCTCCATCTAATTATTAGAGATCGAGATATCTTTTATCAGACACCAATCACTTAAAGTCAGCCAATAAGCAACAAATTGCTAACCATCACGCCCACTCAAAAGATCGCTACGATGGGTTAACAAACATCAGAGATACAATTCTTAATTCTTACAAGGCCCAAGCATAACTGAAAACATACATAAATCATTCACAACAATCTTATCGAAACCGCTCTAACATGTCCTCGCCACATCCAAACCGGAAATCTCGTTCCCCAGCAGCCGCCACGAGATTCAAGAGCACCAAACCCTAAAGCCCCAGCTCCGCACAAATCCAACCCTCTTTCCACTTCGCCAGAACAAAAAAATTTCACGACTTCGTTCCGCGAATCACACAGGAAGCTCGCCGAAACCGACGAGAACCGGAAACAACGGCCCGACAAAAAAAAAAATCTCACTCCTCACCGCGCCCCTCCCCAGCGAACAAACCCCCCACCCTCCCCTCCCCCAAGGCACCATCTTCCCCACACACCGAAAAACGGAACCCAACAATTTCAAAGCTCAAACGAGACCAAATCTCAGGGTAACGAACCTGAGGAGCCGTCACGGGATTCCTTGGAATCCTTGGAGTCGGATCTCTCCATGAGCGTTGCGGGGGGCGCGAAACGGCCGAAGCTCCGTAACCCTAGAACCCCAGAGGGACCACGGAGCTCTAGGGTAGGAGCAGGAGGAGGAGGAGGAGGAGGAGCGGCACCGATGGAGCCGGGGCCGTATCGAGCATGACAACAGCTACTAAGACGGAGGGGGGAAGCTACTAAGCTCGAAAGCCCACGATTTGCAGAAATGGCAGCGATTCAGGGCGCGGGGCGGGGGTGGGGGACTCGCTAGGGTTTCGGAGCGCTCTTCGCTCCCCGTCCCCGACGATCGAAACTGGAAAGGAGAAGAACACGATGAAGATCAAATCTCTCTCCCGAGAGAGAGAAGAGAGAGAGATGCGATAAGGAAGGCCTTTGTATTTTCTGTGTTTTTTATTTTTTTTGGGTTTCTTTTTCTCGAGTCGCCATGTTAGGTAATTTTTTATTCTGGTTTTGGGGTTTTGGTGGGGCTGGGAGGGGCGAGGGAGGTTGCGGTGACGACGTGGCGCGAGGCGAGTGGAGGGGGAGCACGGAGGCGCCGTGCACCGCGCGGTGCGGATCCGCGCCTCCCCCACTGTGGAGATATGCTCTCTCGGCGCGTCTCGTTTGATCCCGATTCCCCCACTGGGGAAGGGGAGGGGCTTAGGTTGCGTGCGGGCTCGCCGTTGACCTGTAGAGTGGGTGGGGGGGTGGGCCCAGCGGAGATCGGACGGCTGAGGAGGGTTGGCCGAGATCGCACGCATTTCCCCTTTGCCAATCGGGTCCGGGTCGGACGATACCCGGGACTTGATTTACGGGGGCGGGTTCTGTTGGCGTTTGGAGACGGATTTGTTATTCATACTGTCGGCGCCACCTGGGGGGGAGGGCCGCGTGATCCACGTGGCGGGCGGCGATTCGCGGGTGACGGAGATTTTCTTGAAGCGCGTGATACACGTGGGTGGGGGACGCCCAATTAATCACGTGGGATTGAACGCGATGCGCGTAGTACCCTTCAATTGGCTCGACTCATTTCATCAACTTAAAGAGAAAGGCCCGATTTCTTCTTCTTCAATTACGCTCCGAGAAACCCTTAATTCTCCATAGCCTCGCCATTAATCCTGCACAAATCCCAATCTCTTTGTCCCCGAGCATCGTCCCTGTCCTTCGTACGTACCAATATTACTCTCGACCGCTTCCCCCCTTCTCCTTTCCTCGGTGCTTTATCGACATCGAAATGTTATTGTAGTCATTGGCAACCTCAATATAAGGTCGTAGGGGCTTGGAAAAACGCATCTGTTATGAGGCCATCGTGATCTTCCTCAAAAGTAACACATGGATCAATGACGGTTTTCATCTGCACTTGGACCCTTTTAAGAATCGTTTTTGCTTAAGAAGCAGGTAGACTCGACCCTTAAACTTAGGTTTTTGCCAAGAATTTCCAAAGTGGTTGCCTTCTCTGATGGAATTAGGGATGATCACCTGTTAGAATCGATTCCCATTTTTGAAACCTAAAATCTATCCTATTTGCTCCGAAACTAACCCTAAAACTTACCTTATTTTTCCGATCCATTTCTAGGGTCTACCCAAGATCCTATTTTTTCTTTTGTCCTCTTTTTGGTTTTATTTTACAACAAAATCATATGAATTCAACCACCCGCCTAGGTGGCGCTGCTGGAGAGGGCACTCTATCCTGCTTGCAACAAGGTTGAGTGCTTGAACCGGTGCACGTGTGTGGTGGTTAGCACGTGTCGTCCCCAGGGTTTACCTCCCGGCTGTCGGCCTTGCGGGGGTTTCCTGGGTTATAAAAAAAAAAATCATATGAATTCAAAGTATGAGATGAGTGAGGGCGGGCGAGCGAGCAATGGCAAGTCATGAATGAGCGAGGGCAAGTCATGAATGAACGACGGTTGTGAGGCTCAAACGAGTGAGGGCAAGTCATGAGCAAAGTGAGGAGGAGGGTAAGTTGCGACCAAGAGAGAAAGATTTGTGAAGTGTCCAAGTGAAGTTGGAGAGAACTGAAAAAAAGAGAAATAGAAAAGAAAAATGCCCGGAGAAAAATTAAGATTTTTAGATTTTATAAATCGATTCCAAATTTGGTCCGGTTTCCCGATGGTTCTTCACTTGAAATTGGGAACTGGACCAGATCTCACTAATTCCAAAAAATTTAAATCGGGAAACTGAAATCAGATCGATTTTCAAGGGGGTTTGATCCGATTCCCGAGTATAATCGGTTCAATTGCACAGTTCTAGTTAAAATAGTTTGTGATATGTCATAGTATATAGAGCTAGGGCAGATTGAATTTTCAAGTTGTTTGTGACTAAAGAATAACTGCTATGTTGTAAGGTGTACTTCTATCATTGCTAGCATACCGTGCTAATTTACCTTGTTAGTTTACTCCCATTAATCAATATTTGGATTGTTATTTCTCTACTTTTTTAATCGACACTAGCACATTTCTAGTTCTACGTATCATGAAATTTTCTTTGCTTAATTTAAAATTATTTCTCACCCTTTTTTCTTCTTTTCCTAGAATTTCCTTTTGACTAAAATACAAAACTATCCATACTTCTCTCAAACAACTTTTTTATCCTAGCCGCATCCTCCACGCTCAATATATTTCAACGTTTCCTTCATGCTCGTCTTCTTCTTAACTTACTCTCCATTGTTCACTTGCATAAGAGTTTAACCATTGGCTATAATCTGATCAAGCACCAATCAATGGAGTAAAGAGATGTTAGTTATATATGCACGTTCTTTACTTTATTTCTTTTAGATTCTCCTCGAAATCGTGAATTTTTTGACTTTGATTTCCATTACAAATAAACAATAAATTACTCAAAAATTGAAAATTGGGGTTGATGTATGCGTTACATATAACTTACTCATCTTTCATTATATTTTTTTTTGTAGTGCAATCACTATAAAAGGCAATATTCAAGAAGATCCAAATTGCGTAAATATATCTATTAAAGATGAAAATATGATTGGAGAAGAGCAATCAATCATGTCAACAAGTTCATTTGAAACTTTACTTAGTAATTTTCTAACTCGAAAGGATCCTTTGAGTAGTGTGCGGAGCCATATTCTTGCTCAAGAATATGTTGTCTCTGCGAAAAGGTCAAAGAGAGACATATAAGTCTTCTTGGTTGTGATAGAGGAGAAAATAATATTGATCGACATAATATTTTCTATTGCATGTCAGAGAAGCAAAACCGTATCTCATTGGGTTAGTTGTCCTTTTGAAGTTCATTCTCGCAAAAAGAACAGATCATTTTTACTCAAAATATCGGGGAAAAGTGCAAAAAAAGTCCTAAATCTTTTGCATTAGTGTCAATTTAGTCCTAAACTTTTTTTTGGTGCCAATTCAGTCCTAAACCTTTTACATTTGTGCCAATTTAATCTTAAACCTTTTTTTGGTGCCAATTCAGTCATAAACCTTTTGCATTGGTGCCAATTTAGTCCTAAACCTTTTTTTGGTGTCAATTAAGTCCTAAACCTTTTAAATTGATTCCAATTCAGTCCTAATCCTTTTGTTTTTGTGCCAATTTAGTCATTTCGATCAATTTTGACCGGAATTTGCCAACGTGGACGCCTGCCGGCCGGCAGCCGGTCACCGACGCCGATGTAGACAACTTTAATAATATTTTAATTTTTTTTGAATTATTATTATTTTTTATTTTTTTCCACTTTTTTTTTGTTCTTTCCCTCCTTCCTCTGGTCGCGACGAGGGTGAGCCTCGCCATGGTCGGGCGAGGCCTGACCTCGTCGGATCTGGCGAGGTCGAGGGCTTGAGCCTCGCCTGACCAAGGCGAGGCTCGCCCTCGCTGGCCTCTTGCCTTTGGCGGCGACCGGCTAGAGGAAAGAGGGAGAGACAAAAAAAGTGGAAAAAAAATGAAAAAAAATGAAAAAATATAAAAATTCAAAAAAAATATTAAAATATTATTAAGTTGTCCACGTCGGCGCCACGTCGATGCCAGTGACCGGCCACCGGCCGGCAGGCATCCACATCGGCAAATTCAGGTCAAAATTGGCCGGAAGAACTGAATTGGCACAAAAATAAAAGGTTTAGGACTAAATTGGCACCAATTTAAAAGGTTTAGGACTTAATTGGTAACAAAAAAAGGTTTAGGACTAAATTGACATCAATGCAAAATGTTTAGGACTGAATTGGCACCAAAAAAAGATTTATAACTAAATTGGCACTAATGCAAAAAGGTTTAGGACTTTTTTGACACTTTTCCCCAAAATATTGAATGCATCACGTAATCACGATCCTTCGAGTATTATGTCCAGACATCTTACTTGTCGTCGCTTTTATGAAGTTGAAGCCATGTGTGAAAGAGATGTCTAAAGCTGATATACCTCCTCACCAAATTCTTTCTTCCTTGAGATGAAGAAATCCCATTGTCTAAGGTATTGCTAAAACTGTTTACTACATGAAAGTGATCGTGAATATTTGAATGGTCGCACTATGGCGAATGGTCGCACTATGGTCCAAACTTTATGGGTAAGCTTAGTGCTGGTGGATTCATCTACAATTTTAAACATGATTGCATGGTCACTTAACGCATTTTTTCTCTCATCCTATCTCCATGGCACTAACCTGAAGTGCCTTTGTAATGGAT
This sequence comes from Syzygium malaccense, assembly GCA_031216405.1. NCBI lineage: Eukaryota > Viridiplantae > Streptophyta > Magnoliopsida > Myrtales > Myrtaceae > Syzygium > Syzygium malaccense. The sequence continues at coordinate 12,975,410 of CM062263.1, forward strand.
TATACTTAGGGTTAATATCACGAAAAACCTTAAACTGATATACGTGTGATAAATTTATCCCGAACTAATTTTTTGATCATGAAAAATCCCAAACTGGTATATCTGTGATAAATTTATCCTGAACTAATTTTTAACCACAAATCACCTCAAGTTGGTACACCTGTGACAAATTTACCTCAAACTAATTTTTTAACCTTGAAAAAGCCCAAACTTGTACATATGTGATAAATTTATCTTCCAATAACTTCTGTCAAGTTTTACCGTTAAATTTACTGATGTGGATGACATATGATGACATGGTATGGTGACGTGGCAAGTTCATGTGGAAATCCATAATGTAAATGCCACGGAAAATCTCAAATTGGTCCACTAACAGAGAGTAAATTTGTTTCAGGATTACCAGTTTAGGGTTTTTAGTATTCAAAAAATTAATTTGAGTAAATTTACCACGCGTGTACCAATTTGAGGTTTTTTATGATAAAAAATTAGTTTAGAGTAAATTTATCACATGTGTACTAGTTTGGGATTTTGGTGGTATTAACCCTTATACTTATAAGACTAATAGATATTAAATGCCTTTATTGGATATTGTTGGGGCTTCCACCTTTAATACTTCGTTATTCTCATGCTTTGCATTTTTGAGAAAGGAAGAAGACGAAGATTACGCTTGGGTTTTGACGATGTTTAGCAACACCTTGTTTGTCAGTCGTCAACCTTAAACGATTGTCATGGATAGAGAATTGGTATTGATTCATTGGGTTTTTGAATGCGATTCGATTCATTTTTCCTAAAAGTGCAAACTTGTGCTGCTTTTGGCACATTATGAAGAATATTGTGGTAAAATGTAAATTTCACTTAGAAGAAGGAAAGGATTGGGATTCTTTTATATCTGGTTGGTTTGAGGTTCTGAACTCCAAGGGTGAAGTGAAATTTGATAAAAATATTTGGCAATTTGAAGATCGTTACGAGGAAAAGCCGTCGGTTCTTAATTACATTGAAAAGACATGGCTTCTTTTCAAAATGCTATTTGTGCCTACTTGGACAGACTTGCACATGCATTTTGAAAATCATTTTACTTCAAGAGCTGAAGGGGCAATTCAACTTTGAAAGCATATCTACAATTTTCAACGGGGCATTTAGTCGAGGTGAAAAAGAAAATATATCTCGAGCTGAGAATCAGTTTCAGGAAATCAAAACCAAATTGTCAAGTGATAAGTAAGAGTTCCTCATCATCTTTGTGTTCCTCTCTTTAGGAACTTGATTACTCGTGTGTCAGTATTTGCTTTAAACAAGCTCTTTAAATAATATGAGATTGCTAAAAGTAGGGTTGAGCTACCTATTTGTACTAGGCATTTCACACAATTCATGAGGCCATCCATGTGCGCATGAGATGAGATTTAGGTATTTTGATAGTTTGCCTCTAGATATAATTAATCCGCAATAAAGGCTTGATGTAAAGTCCTTTCTTGATCATGATATTACTCAAAATAAGGAAGAAGATTCATTTCGACGGCTACTTTATGAGTTAGGACAGGAGGTATCAAGAGTGGCTTCTTTCTAAGAAGAAGTAGTTCAAAAGCAAATGGATCAATTTGTACAAGCAAGCGAACATTTCTTATATGAGCCCTTGGTTACATTTCATAAAGTTGTTCTTCGCGTTTAAGAACTAAATGATAAATAATTTCTACACGACGCGATCTTAAGCTTTTAAGACTGTTGAATAGGGGAAGGGATGTGATACTTAGGGTTACGGCCATAATGGTCAGACATAAATATTGAGAGGCAAAGATCTTGGATCGACACATACATTGGAATTCAAGGTGGTGAAATATAATAGGCATAGAGGACTCAAACATTCAACAATTCAACCTAAAAGAACTATTATAAGATTGGAGCTTCTCGAAATTATGACATTGAAAATTATTCCAATATATTAATTTGTTTTTAAGTAAATAGAATCTCTTATTGATATAATTGAATATTTTTATTGTCTAATTTCAGTAAAATATTTATTTTCCCGGAGAGTTACCTCTTTTAGGGAGCACTTTTGTTAAATTGCATATGCAACTTGTTATTATTGCAATGATTTGTACTTTGAAGATATTTTTCTATCTTTAATGGTTTTTTTTGGAAAATATGATGCTTTTGAAATTGACAAAAATATGTATTTACAAATGATTTGAATGAGATGTTTTATAATGCAATTGTAATTGTCATAATTCTCTTGTCAGCAGCTAATTATTCCATGTTATCCAAGCAAAGATAATATTCCATTTTAGTAATGTTTTAAGGAGAATTTTCTTTTGAATTTGCATGATAATATTGGATGCTTAGAATTTTTAATGTAGTTAATTTTGCCATATTTTTAATTTTTTTGAAAATACCTTTTAAAAAATTGTGCAATGATGGCATGCAAATTAAATAAAAATTGGACTATCAGATTTACTAAATAAAACAAAAGTTAAGCAGCTAAAATACATGGCTTATTAAAGTTATAATTAAATTGAATGCATTTGTTAAAAGTAGACTCCGTTCTTTTCAAGAAAAATAACTTCCTAGAAAATATTTTCCGGATTTTTTGGTGTTCGTTTCATAGAAAATAAATTAGTCATGGAAAATATTTTCCCTCAATGGAAAAAACACCTTAAAAATGAGGAAAATATTTTTCACTTTTTGAAAAGAGGAGAACATTTTCCCCTCCTTCTTTCATCATTCATTATAATTATGTTTATTTTCTTTTTTAAAATTCTATTTTTTTAATTATTTTTAATTATCTTTGTTTTTTTCTTTTTCTTTCTCTAGCAGCCACGCGATCGGCCACAGGCGAGCTCGAGTCTCACCACAGGCCGGCGGGGCTTGAGCTTGCCAGATTCCTGTGGGGTCGAGCCTCGCCTCATCCAGCAAAGCCGAGCTCACCCGAGGTCAGCGAACTTAGGCCTCGAGCAAGCTCAACATCGCCAGATCAAGCGAGATGGAGCCTCGCTAGCCTGTAGTGAGGCTCAAGCTCGCCTGTGGCCGGTCGCCGGCCACCGCCATGGCCTGCGACTGGCCGAGGAAGAAGAAGAAGGAAAAAAAGAAAATTAAAAATATTTTTAAAAAATAAAAAACTATTAAAAGTATAGCAACGAAGAAAATCTTTTCCATACCAAATAACGAAAAATATTTTTCGAGACTTTTCAAATTTCAACCAAACACCGGAAAATTGTGGCATTTTTCCAGGAAAATGGCTTCCTGGAAAATATTTTCCAGAAACATAACATTTTTCGCGAAATGAATAGAGCCGTAGTGGATGATTCTTTTCACTCTTACTTGTGTTTTGGTTATTTTTAGAATAATGGTTGCCTAGTACAAAATTAAAAAGAAAAGAAAAGAAATAGACAACTCATCGACACTATAACTAATTAGCTATCTGCCGAATAAACTATTTTTTAGAAAAGACAGACACTAGTTTCGTCCCTTTTGCAGAAAAAACAAAAAAAAGAAGAAGAAAAAGAGTTAAAAACATAAATTTTCCAATTTTTTTTTTGTTTTCGGACATCCCTAACATTTTGAATTTACCAACAAAGTTTTTTGTCTTAGCCAATACTAACTTACCAACCTAAGGGTCCAACCAGCAAATTAGATGTAATATAACAAAATAAATGAAGATAAATATCTTAGAACTCCATACGAAATCAAACATCCCATTTGAACTAGAAAAGTAACCAGACAAGATGCGAGGAAACAAAAATATCTCGATAATCCTTTCCCCCACCTATCTGAACT